>OX030949.1:7865264-8465264 GCA_943735915.1 Pherbina coryleti | reverse complement strand
AAACACACACACTCGTGTGCTTACAACCAAATCGACTCACAAACAGCCAAACATATGCAATTTCTAATTTTCAAATTGCGCGCCAGCATATTTTCAGGCGCGAAACTGCGTGTTCATGTGTGTGCGTTGCTGCCAAGTGTTTATGATGGTAATGCTAGTGCACGGGGTGTCACTGCCAGCACCACCGCCATCGCCGCCAACACTATTGCCACCCGAGGCTGATGTAGCACTTGGCTGCTGAATATTTAAATGCTTCGCTGATTTCTCGAGTTGATTTTAGTGTTGTTTCTATTGTTGTTGTTGTTGTTTTGTGTTATTGCTTCAGTTTGGCAAAATGACTTTATAACTTCTTTAGACGTTACTGCTAACAAAGCATGAGTAAGAGGATGTGCAAGGGTCTCGCTAGCTATCTAGCGACCACCAATTTGGGCCTTCATAAAGTTATAAATTCCTACAAGTTTATTTTAGTAGCGGCTGCTGAAGCTTTGGGCCATAAACCCATTTGTTGTTTCGAACGGATATGTTAACGTGGCTAACATTTGATTCATAAAGGTGTATTTGGCGCAGGTAGATGTACATATTTGTGTGAGATTCGGTAGGAGTTCTTGAGGTAGCAGTCCAGTCAAGTGGAGCTGCCTGCAAGCCATGTTATGTCATGAACTGAACAGCAATTGTGGCTATAAATGTAAATTTTTGATATCTGTGCTGAAGTTAAAATAAGAGCAATGAATGAATGAGGCAAGGAACATATGCAAATTATGAATGAGCATATGCAGCAACTTTGTTCATGTTAAATATTAGTGCTACATAGCTACATGACAAACAATGCAAGCTTTGCAGCATGTAGCAAAAACAAGCGAATCATTTGTGGGCTAGATTTTCTTCGCGTTTATTAACTCGTGTGTTTGATGAATTGTCAAATTTTAAAAGCAACCATAATTTAGATAATAGAGACTAAATTTCCCAAAATTTTTCTATCATTTCTGCCTCTTGATATTTCATTATAAATAGCATGATATTTGCTCCCACTAACTCGCATATTTAAGAAACTATGCCGTCAATAAAATCTTATTTACCCATTAGTCTTTTCAAAATAATATCACTTTTCAACGCGGTTAAACCACTTAGAGGTTAACAAGATGAGGTCTCTAAGGAAAACCACTCTACGTCAACTTCAAAGGCTTCAATCAATTGTAGTGAATGCACAAGTGGATGTTTTGTAGGCTTTAGAAGCTTAACCCTTAACCAACCCTTGCATCCCAATCTCATATATCAATGATAGATGAGAAGAAAGGCCAAGAATTTCCTTTGAGTTTCAAAGGCACGCATTACGGTCTGAAAATATGTAAAAAGGCCAAAAAATGATTCGAATTTAACAACAAAAAGTTCTGATGTAGACTATTTAAATAGCAATAAGAGAGATTAACATTTTTAACTGAAGTACTTTAGTCAGCATTTGAATGTGTTTATTCTAAAGCTTAACTAGGCTCAGTAAACAAAAGTAAATCGAACAAGGATGAGAACAATGTAATAGTGACAGTAACAGTAATGGTAATAGTAACAGTAACAGTAACAGTAACAGTAATGGTAATAGTAACAGTAACAGTAACAGTAACAGTAACAGTAACAGTAACAGTAACAGTAACAGTAACAGTAACAGTAACAGTAACAGTAACAGTAACAGTAACAGTAACAGTAACAGTAACAGTAACAGTAACAGTAACAGTAACAGTAACAGTAACAGTAACAGTAACAGTAACAGTAACAGTAACAGTAACAGTAACAGTAACAGTAACAGTAACAGTAACAGTAACAGTAACAGTAACAGTAACAGTAACAGTAACAGTAACAGTAACAGTAACAGTAACAGTAACAGTAACAGTAACAGTAACAGTAACAGTAACAGTAACAGTAACAGTAACAGTAACAGTAACAGTAACAGTAACAGTAACAGTAACAGTAACAGTAACAGTAACAGTAACAGTAACAGTAACAGTAACAGTAACAGTAACAGTAACAGTAACAGTAACAGTAACAGTAACAGTAACAGTAACAGTAACAGTAACAGTAACAGTAACAGTAACAGTAACAGTAACAGTAACAGTAACAGTAACAGTAACAGTAACAGTAACAGTAACAGTAATAGTAACAGCAACAGTAACAGTAGCAGTAACAGTAGCAGTAACAGTAGCAGTAACAGTAGCAGTAACAGTAGCAGTAACAGTAACAGTAACAGTAACAGTAACAGTAACAGTAACAGTAACAGTAACAGTAACAGTAACAGTAACAGTAACAGTAACAGTAACAGTAACAGTAACAGTAACAGTAACAGTAACAGTAACAGTAACAGTAACAGTAACAGTAACAGTAACAGTAACAGTAACAGTAACAGTAACAGTAACAGTAACAGTAACAGTAACAGTAACAGTAACAGTAACAGTAACAGTAATAGTAACAGCAACAGTAACAGTAGCAGTAACAGTAACAGTAACAGTAACAATAACAGCAGGGTAGCTCAGTTCTCTCAATAAACTTAAAGTGTATGTTGTGCGCCGTGTTTTACATTTGCTGTTAACCTTGTCAGGCATTTACTTTGCAGTTAAATAGCATTACAAACGCATAAATAAAAAAAACCTGCAATAAACCGATTATTTTATTACGGTTTGGCACTCAATTAATTTTATATTCAATGTCGTTGAGTTCTATGCAAAATACATAAGCTGCAGAAATACAACAATAAAAAAATAATTGACATTTACATAAAGTGACAGCGCGTAGATAAGTTAATTTTAATGCATTTATTTATAGAAGCACACATTCGTGTGAACGTTGCTTATAATTTGGCATGAGCTGTACAAGGCGCTTAGACCTCGAGATAATAATTTTTTGTTGTTTTTATTTTAAATGACATGTAATTAGAATGTAATTATAATGTAATTGATATGTTGTGTTATTATTTTTAAATGTAAAAATAAACAACTGCTTTGCAACTTTTGTAGGCGAGTTTATAAGGTTAAGTAAACAAGAACGGGGTTTTTATAATTTTGACGTTATGCCAAGTTTTTGAGTGTTTAATAAGTATAAATTAACTACTATAACTTTCTCTCATTTTGGCTGCAATGAAATTTATTGTCAATAAAATGTGATTAAATTATTACTGGTTGGTCATGTTTTAACAAAATGTTGTTAGATTTTGACTGCTTGTCACATGGCTGTTGGCGCACTCAAAAGCCTTTCACTAAATGTGGCGAACACAATGCAGCAACAAGAACAACAACAACAACTTCAACTTCGACAGCCACTAACAACATATCCTAAATACATCTAAATTCACTTTGTTGTTTTTTTTTCATGGTGTGTTTACTTCAACTGCGTTAAATTGCAAAATCACGAGTTTAAATGCGGCACTAAGTTAGCCAAATACTAACACCGTGTTGTTGCCAACCACCAAAACAACAACAACAACAACACATAAGGAAGCTTAAATGCTGTTTGACATTTTCAAGTTAATGTGGAAAATGCACAAAATGCTTGTGCCACAAAAAGATTTACTTGCTTGCTCCATAAGCCAGTCAACCAGTCAGCTAGCCTGCCTGCCAGCAAAGTTTGTGTGGGCTTCTCGATGTAGCTGGAGCAAGTCAAAAAGCTGAGCTGAGGAGTGAGTCTTGCGGAGTGGGCCCACTTGTGGCAGCGTCTAACAAGAAGTAAACGTTAAGCATGCAGGTCGTTGCCACCTCGTCGATAACATTGTTGCTTTTATTTGAAAAAGTTTGCACGTTGGTAAATTTTGACAAGTTCAATGATGCAGGCAGAAGGTAGTCTTGTAAACGGCGAATGTACCATGACAAGGCGGCTAGCTTTAGGAGTAACGGTAAATGCGTTTTTGACTGTCTGATTTTTATTTAAATCATTTTTATTTTTCTTTTCCCCCCCGCAAGGAAATTGATAATCAAATAGTTGATCGTGTTTGGCGATTGCATTCAACTTTCGTCTCACCAATTTTCTGTTTTTTTTTCTATTTGGTTCTTTTTTCGGTTTTTAGACTTCAAGAAGAATGGGATACGCTAGCAATGATTTGCTTTCTAGTATCATGAATTTTTCTGCCCCTGTGACCCTTAAATGAATGTGGTTAAAATCGTGACGCTTTATAGAAAGTGCCATAAAGCTAGCTATGAAAACAAAAAAGAAAAAAAAAAAGAAAGTCAAGGTACTTGTGCAGAGTTTTCACCAGTCAACGCTGTTCCACTTAGAGTTGGTTGCTTTTAAGGTAAGTGGTAAAGGTAAAAGCAAAAAGTGTGTGGCTACAAAAAAATTGTGCTTTTTCCCCTTGATTTATGAAATGTTACCGTTGCGACCTTTGCACTTGCTCAAAGTCTCAAAGTTAAGTTGCCACCAATGCGAAACGCCAAACGATTTGCAATAATTGAAATTGGAAGAAATTGAACAATTTTGTTAATGCATTTAAATTGGAGAAATTTTTTTTTATTTTTCGCCTGAAAGTATGCAGTATGAAATCAAATTACACTGAATTACCCCAACCAAAAAGTCCGAATTGATCAAAAATATTTCCACTTATCGAAAAACGACTTTGTTTTATATATGTTACCTCCTGAAAGTATGCTTCATAAAATTATTTTTTTTTTCGATAGTAGGTTCTGAAGTATTTTGAACTTTAAATTAAAAATAAAATTAAAGGCTTGAGGTCTTATGATAGAAGATGATCAAAAATAAGTTTAATATTTGGCTTACTTCAAATATTGCTTGCTCTTAACCCTTTGAGGACGCATGTAAATTTTGAAAATCTAGTCACTCGGTCATATATTTTGCATATTCAGCGAGATATATGAGTAGTTACAGCATTTTAATAAAAAATATACTTAACCAAGGGCGTTCACAGGGGGGATCAGAAGGGGTTACTTGCCTCTCCGCCTGGAGTGGAAAAATTTTTATATATTTTTAATTTCTATGTGTATATGTTACATTTTCATATCATCATTTTCATATACTTGCACACCAATGCATGCCTCCCCCCTTGAAAACTACCTGCGGACGTCTATGTACTTAACGATAGTCGGTTTTACCGTGGGACAAACTCAGTGCTAAATACCAAAAAAGATTGTGTGCCACTTATACCAAAATATGATTAACATCTTGTATACTTTTGAGTCCTTAATCTATGCACCATTGTATTTCGGAATAAAATTCAAGTTATTAAGTTTGTTTTGTCCTTTTAAACATTCCTGTTCCAACAATTGAGCTCAATTTTACTCCATTACTCCACCCAATTCAACTTAGCTTCCCCCTTAAAGTATGCAAAAAAATTTGCCACAATATTGAAAATACATTTTTTTAAAAATTTCCTGCACATAGATAAAAAAATTAAGTGAATTTTTTTTTTTTGGAATGCAGGATTTCTCCTTAGCGGGAAAATCGCTTTTAAAAAATTTTGTTTATTTTTGAGTATCTTGCAGTGGTTCAAGAACATAAATATTTGCAAAAAAAAAAAAAATAAAAAATGTATGGGTTTTCATGCTTTATAGAAAAGCAAAAATTTAAATACTGTTCAATTTATTTGTACTCACAAAGCTTTAGAAAATGTTATAAAATATCGAAAGAAAAAGTTGCTTCGAAAAATTTTGAGCAATAAAGGTTGTATCAACAAGAGGTGTATGGTTGTAAAGGCAGTTTATTTAGCAGATACTCCTTTGGTAAGATTCAAATCTTAGCAGTTGTCATTTATAAACAGGAGAAACTTACTAAATAAGGTTATATAGTAAAAAAAACAGAATTTGTGGAATTTTATTGCGTTAAAGCACGTGCAGTCGCACGTGACAATACTCAAAATTCGAGTAAATTTTCCTCGACATCATGTGTTTTCTGAGACGTGTTGCACAACATCATCAAAAAATAACAATAGACTGAGGTTCAACGCAAGATGTAAAGACATTAAAACGACTTCATCCCGGACGTTTGATGGAAATTATCGAAGTAATAATGAAAATTATTGAAAATTACCCATGCACCTCAATACGACACCGTACTCAAAACCTTGACATCTTTACGTCCATACTACATTTCGCATTTTGGAGATACCAATTGGCCACCAAGCTTATGCGATTTAACACCGTTATACTTCATTCTTTGGGGTTATGTTAAGAGCAATAAGCCATACACAAAAAAATTGCACTTCTCAAAGCGAACAATTGTGTGATATTTGCAAAAGAGTGATAGAAAATTTTGAAAAAAGAAAAGAGTGATAGAAAATTTCGAAAAAAGAATTAATGTCGACAATATAAGCTGAGGAAGCCATTGGAAAATTAATGTGTTCCATATATTATCTGCATGTTTCTCTATTTATAATATACATAAAAAAATTTACTACACTGGTTTTTTCAAACATCAAAACGGGTACTTTATGAAAAAAATTATGTTTTGAAATCCCGATTAAAACCGGGTATGTTAACTGCTATTGAAATAAAATCTATTTATGAAGTATTTAAAGCTTCAAGTGTTGTACAACTCAGTTCTTTCGATTGATGAAATAATATGAATGGCATTCGAAGGAAAAAAAAACAAAAAATGCACCTAAAAGTATGCAACATTTCAATATGCAATCCTGGGTAACACCGGGTATATCAGCTAGTATTGCAATAAAATCTATTTATGCAGTACCTGAAGCTTCAAATGGCACACAAATCAGTTCTTTCGATTGATGACATTTTATGAATGAAAATTTTTTAAAAACAATCCACCTTAATTTAAAATATGGAGCATTTCAATATGCAATCCCGAGTAACACCGGGTATATCAACTGCTATTGAAATAAAATCGTTTTACATTTTTGACATTTTTTAATGACATTTTAAGAAAAAACAAAAAAAAATTCACCTTAAAGTATGCAACATTTCAATATGCAATCCCGCGTAACACCGGGTATTTCAGCTAGTATTGAAATAAAATCTATTTATGCAGTGCTTGAAGCTTCAAGTGGTACACAAATCAGTTCTTTCAATTGATGGCATTTTATGAAAAAAAATTTCACCTAAAAGTATGCAACATTTCAATGCAAAAGCTTTTTAAATTTACTTTATTTATGAATAGAAAAAAATAAAATGATTTTCATGCAGTCGTAGCCAACTTAAAACACTGCCTTCTTGGCTTATAAATCCTTTTGTGCTCAACTACCTTTTCTTCTTAACCTGTTTTTTTTTTATTTTGTTATTGTCTGGAAAATTTTTTCCCATATATTGTTGCTTTTATATGAATCTTATAATTTTCCTTTTCATTGACAAAATAATAGCTAATTTCGTCTGCTCATTGTTTGTGACCTCTTCTCTTTGCAGGTTCCTAATATGCCATTGAAAATGCCGACGCACGAAAATGCTTTATCCGCACAGCAACAACAACAACAACAACAACAGCAGCAGCAGCAGCAGCAATCAACATCACTGACGTGTCTGCATCAGAACCGTTTTCTTGAGTCGCAACAATTGCATGCACAGCCGCTCTCGTCGTCATCACCTCTGTCATCGTCATCGTCGTCGTCGTCTTCGCCGTCGCCATTATTATCCTCAAGATCCGTCTCGTTGTCCTTGTCATCAACAGCGACAGAGTCGGTTGTGACGACTGCACCATCAGGGAATAACATAACAAAAGGTAAGTTTTCGAAATTGCTCGAGCTCTTGCTCCATTGCAGACGCTTTAGCAAAACACTTCATATTGAAAATGTACCAAACGAAGCCTTGAAACCGTGCAACTTTATTGCAAAAGTCGTGAAATATCCATTTGGCTTTATTTTGCAACTCTAATCTTTAAGTCAAAAAATATTAGAGAACAGTGATGGAACAGAAACCTGGGCTTTAAAGGTCACCAAGATGGTACTCAAATCTGATGTAAAATAAGGTCCTTGTAAATATTAATTTAGTTGATTGATTTCTTCAAACTACATATATTTTTGCAATAATTGCAAAACTTTAATGCTCTTATAAAAAAGTTGTCCCTTTCCGTTCATTAATAAATATCTTTCGAAATTGAAAAAGCACCATTTTATTTCTTTTGAAAAAATTTTAATCCAAATGAAGTTATTTGTTTGTTTTGATTTATTTTTCTTCAACAAAATTATTTGCTATTCAAGCGTGCAATGCTTCTATTCTTTGCCTTCAAGAAAAATATTTTTCACTTGGTTCGTCTTCCGTTCCCTTTCATTTGCTACTTGTCTACCCATCACTAACCCGCTTAACCCGCCAAAGTTGGATATCTGTGTTGCGCCCGTTGCTGCTGCACCATCATTTCTTTTACGTCCGCCCGCAATTTTTACTGTCAATGTATTATTTATCGTTTGCATTTTTGCTTCGCATTCCTTGCAACTTTTTACTGCTCTTAATTTTTTTTTTCTGTTCGTTTTTCTTTGTTAGCTTTTCTTCTTGAAATAAGAAATTATTTGTTCCTCCTCCTGCTGTACGTACGTTGTTCCGCCATTATTTTTGCAATTCGTACAATGCGCGCATTGCAACTAATTTGAAATGAAATACACAGAAATCCTTGCCGACTTGCTCCTTGCTAGCTGAATATCCCTTTTTATGCTGCTTGCATTTTTAAGAGAAATAAAATAAAATTTTCTATGGCACTTCCATTGGTATGGGCTAGTTCTTAGTCTTCTCACTCTTCGTTGCCCTTTCTTAGTTATTTTGCATTGTGTTGTGTTTGGTAAAGAAAAGTAGAAATATTTTTCTTCTTTTTTTTTTTTAATTAGAATGCTTTTTGAACACTCTGCTGTTACTCGTATCTTAAAAATGAAATAAAATTAGTGCGCTTGTGTAAAAAAAATCGATTCCAGTTGTCATCATTCCTAAAGATATGCATTTATAACGTCATCTTACAGCAAATCAGTTCTTAGCTTTAAAAGTTGCATACTTGTAGGTACTTATAATTAAAGAATTTCAATAGAATTTAATTTTAAGATGCAATCCTTAGTTTTATCTTCTAAAAGCAAAGCATACTTTATGGTGCTCGAAAGTAAATTTTTGTTTTTTTAAAGCTTAATTCCATGCCTGAACAAAGAGTTAAGTTTTTTAAACGCAGTATTTAATCACAGTTGCTTTTAACTTTAAAAGTTGCATACTTTTAGGTACTCATAATTAAACGCTTTCAAAAGAATTCAATTTTCAGATGCGATTCTTAGTTTTATCTTCTAAAAGCAGAGCATACTTTTTGGTGCTCGAAAATAAATATTTTAAAGCTTAATTCCATGCTTATATAAAAGGTTAACTTTATTAAACGCAGTATTTCATCGAAATTGTTTTCAGCTTTAAAAGTTGCATACTTTTAGGTACGTTTAATAAAATAATTCTTACTAAAATTGATTCTGTGGAAAATTACCTTTTGTTTTCAAGCTATCTGAGTTTGTTCTTTGTAAACTGAAGCAAAGCTCAACGTCACTTGCATACTTTTAGGCACTTTTTAGGTTTTAAGTCAAGATATTAAACATCTAATAAGTGAAATGAAAACTTAGAAAATTGTCCAGGTAACCTTGGTTAAATTATGTATTTCTCAATGATAGATCAATATTTAATTCCTTTTTAATTGACTTAAATCAGCTTTTTATTGATAACTCAAACTTAACTCTATATTAAGACAGGGCTCACGACTCAAGCTTTATGCATTTTGTAAAATTTCTTCTTAAGTGGTAAAAAATATATTACTTTTAAGAAAACAAGATCTTTTACATGAAATAAATAAGTTAAACTAAGTTAAAAAACTTTAATTTTTCAAAGTTAAAAAATGCTGCATACTTTTAGGCTCATGGCAGATATTTTTCGATATGTGCTTTGAATATCATCTGATATGGCTTTTCGTAGTCATCTTAAATTATTGCAAAAATGTGGCATACTTTTGGGCACACAGATTGTATAAAACAAATAGCCATACAAAGGTGGTTTGAAAAGTTTCTAACCTGCACCATAAATAATACTGTCTGTCCATGATTAGCTTGCATGTCAACTTTTTTACCGAATGATCTGATATTAAAGATTGACAGCCTATTGAAGAAAATGCCGCATTTGCCTGTGTGAAAATAGAAAAGTTGGAGAAGCATGTGGTCATAAAATAAATAAATAAATTTGTAAGGCTTAATACCACTTTATATCAAAGAAGGAATGGATTCAACACTGAAAGAGTTATTCTGCCTCATATTCAACGTTTGAGAATTATTAAATGTCGCTCGATGACGAAACAAACTCAGAATGTTGAGATCGCACTTGTCGAAAAGATCGAAAAAATACATCAAATTGTGGTAGAAAAGCGCATATTGAAATAAAGTCAGAAAGTTGAGACAATATTTTATATCAATGGCTCAGAGCTCGAGTGACAAAGTGAATAAAAGATAAAGAAAAGAATCTGATTTCACGCATGAGAACGCATCCGCCTATTTGTCAGTCGTTGCGATTTCTAAAGTTGCCGAAATTTAAAATGTTCCCCCCTCCGTAGTTTTAACCAGATAAAGCCCCAAGCGACTATCATCTATTTACTAACCTCAAAATATGACTCGGAAGTAATAAATCTATTAGCAACAAGGAGTTATCAATGCTGTCAATGCTTATTTTATCGGAATTTTAAAATGGTATCTCATCGCCATCGTTATGTACGAGTCTTGGTGGAGATAAAAAAAAAAAAAATTAAAATTGGAAAAATAAAATTTTAGAAAATCTAAATGGTAATAAAATGGTGGAAATAAAATGGTGGAAAAATAAAATTTTAGAAAATCTAAAAAAACTTTTTTATTTTACAAATCCTGAAACTTTTCAAACTAGCCTCGAAATTATAAAAAACGCCAAATTTCGCTTTTGCACTGTTTGTCATAAATGTTGCATACTTTTCGTCACTCAGTATTAATTGAAAAAATATAAGTAAATTCAATAGTTTAATACAAATTTTTTTGCATAGTCGTAGGCTTTAAAATTCTGTGTCAAAAAGTGTTTTTGAGTAACAGCATTTATTACGTGTGAAGGTTAAGGATTACAAGAACGACATTATAACTCAGTTAACCACAATTCTGAATACCTTTTATGTTTGCTCTAAATGTACAGAAAAATTGACAAAGAAAAATTACAAAGCATACTCTTAGGCGTCCTTAAATAAGGAAGGTTAACCATGCAACAAGGATACATTACGTTTTTGTTTCTCGAAAATTTAGCCAATAATTCTAAAAAAGAATTTGCTTTGAATGTAAAGAAAAATATCATAGCATAGTTTAGGGCTTACGACTTACATTTAGTGTAATTTTTTTGTTTTTGCAAAAACTTTAAAAATATAATAAAACTTTTTGTTTGTTGTTCTAAATATCTTTGTTGACAATTTCCTGTAACTTGCTGTCTCTGTCTTTAAGATTATTTTATAATTTTTCATCTAAGCATAAATCTCTCTTCTGTCGTCATAATAATCTTAAATTTTCGCTTTAAATAAATCAAAGCTAGCTGAATGTTGTCCTGCTCTACAACAGCATCGTATTCAAGGACGTTTTTCATTGTGGATTCTGTGGCTTCAATTTCTCGGATTTATTGCTATCTTTATAAAAACACGCACTAGAAGAAACAACAGAGAAAAGCCATGCATAGACAAATTATAAAACTAACACACAAACACCGACACAACTACACACCTTCAAAGAGCGAAACACTTGCCGTCATACTTAGTCAAACAATAGCTTTCTATACTGTGCCGTTGTGTGTGTGTGTGTGTGAGTTCGTATAAAAAGAATACTCCCAAAAGTATGCAAGCATCAGACGCAAGTGCATTGTACGCTGCACAGAGCTGTGTGGAGCACCAAAGTAAAAGCAAAGTAGCACAAACACACACGGAGAATTTCAACATCAGCATTATTGTTTTTGTTCTTAACACTGTAGCTCCAAACAGCTCTAACTTCTTTTCAAAGCGTCCCTTACTAGCTATCGAGAGATTCACACAAGAGTTCATTTTTTCTTTTTGTTTTTGCAATTTCTTCTTTAACAGACATGAACGCTATGCTGCAACTGCAACAACTACAGCAATAAGCAACAGCCACACTAATAATTTATCAAAGTTCTTGCTAACACTTGTACTGCTCTATTTTTGTTGTACTAACGCGTTCAAATTCTTGTTTTCTATCTTTTCGTAAAAATACAATAAAACTACTAAAATACTTGAGACGTATAAAAAAAAAAACAAACAAAAATAAACTTTACAAGTTTTACGAAAAAATTAAATTCTTTGCACAAATAAAAGAAATCATCAAAAAAACATTGCAAAAAATAAAGCTGCAAACAACAGCTATAGCTACAGCTACAAAAGCGTAAAGTATGCAACAGAAAATTGTTGCAACTAAATCTGTATCAAGTGCATTTTTTGCGCAAAAGCAAGAAATATTTATGTATAAATGTGGAAGGAAATACAAACAGAGCAATACACTCAAGAAAAAGAAAGCAGAACTGAGCAAACATTATGACTATTAAAGAACTCTTTTAAGACTCATATAAATGAGTTTTTATCGTCATAATCCGCTCAAAAAAGAGTAATATATGATTTTCGTAATTTATGGGCTTCAAAATATGATTCATAATAATGACTGCTTTATGTCTCATTTTGGACTCAAAATGAAGACTCTTTTAAGACTCATATTTAATACTCTTTAAAGACTCATAATAAAGACTCTTTTGGAACTAATATAAACTATTCTATTGGACTCAAAATTAAGACTCATATTTAATACTCTTTTAAAACTCATAAAAAGACCCTTTAATTACTCAAAATAAATACTCTTTTAGAACTCATATAAATTAGTCTTTTGGACTCAAAATTAAGACTGTTTTAAGACTCATATTTAATAATCTTGTAATACTCATAATAAAGACTCCTTAAATACTCATAATAAATACTCTTTAAAAACTCATATAAATTAGTGTTTTGGACTCATAAGTAAGACTCATATTTAATACTCTTTTAATACTCAAAATCAAGACTCTTTAAATACTCATAATAAATACTCTTTTAGAACTCATATAAAATAGTCTTTTGAACTCTTTAAGACTCTTTTAATAGTACAGTAGACTCTCACAAATTAGAACCACTTCGTTCCACGGGTAGTTCTAATTTCTGAAATGTTCTAATTTCTGGACGTTTTCTTTTTCACAGAAATTTAAAAGAAAAGAATGAATCTGATAAAAAAAAAAATGTATGTTAACACAAAATAATTTTTATTTATTAATATTTATTGTTTTTTCTAAACATAAAACTCATATAATTTTCCTTTTTGTATTTATATCAATAAGCAAAGATCACTTATGAATTTAATAAATAAAGAAACGTTCGGAAATTAAAACCAGGTTCTAATTTCAGAGCGTTAAATATTAAAAAGGCAGGTTCTAATTTCTGGACAATTCGAATTTGTGAGAGTGTACTGTATTAAATATAGTCTTTTAAGAATCATGTAATGGAATCTTTAAAGACTCATAATGAAGACTCTTTCAGAACTCATAGGCGTAACAATGATCCGTTTAGGTTAAAATATATTTTTAGATTAAAATTTATTGAAAAAATTTTAAATATTTATAAAAATTTCGAACAAAAAGCAAGCGTAGAAAAATTAAAAGTTTAAATTTCACTTTGCCATACTTGATTCGATTTCATTTGATTCTGCAAGCTCCTCAACTGAACACTGAACAACTGAAAGATAAATTATGACGTGTTGGAGCATTCACTTCGAAAAAATATTCACATTCTCACAAATTAACATCAATTTATAAATTACAGAGGTTCAGCTGTGATGGTTAGTCATACATATGCACCAACGTTTTTATATATTAAGAAGACAAAAATATAACTTTAAAGTTTATAAAATCTTCTCAGAACCTAATTGTCGAGTTCTCATAAAACACTCGTATATAAGACTCTTTTATGACGCCTTTTTTTAAGTACGCATATATCATGCCATATCCTAATAATAATCATTTTCTGAGTCTTTGTTATGAACAATCATAATACCGTCTTAATTAGGAATTTTTAATGAGTTTTTTTTTTATGAGAACTCAACGCTTGACTCTTTTAAAAGTTCTATTTCTGAGCAATAATTTTTCAATCATATCAAAGTCTCCTTTAGGAGTTTTTTATTGTCTACTCGTAAAACACATAAGAAATACTCATTTTACATCAATTTTTTTTTTACAAACAATTAACAATTAACAATTAACAATTAACAATTAACAATTAACAATTAACAATTAACAATTAACAATTAACAATTAACAATTAACAATTAACAATTAACAATTAACAATTAACAATTAACAATTAACAATTAACAATTAACAATTAACAATTAACAATTAACAATTAACAATTAACAATTAACAATTAACAATTAACAATTAACAATTAACAATTAACAATTAACAATTAACAATTAACAATTAACAATTAACAATTAACAATTAACAATTAACAATTAACAATTAACAATTAACAATTAACAATTAACAATTAACAATTAACAATTAACAATTAACAATTAACAATTAACAATTAACAATTAACAATTAACAATTAACAATTAACAATTAACAATTAACAATTAACAATTAACAATTAACAATTAACAATTAACAATTATTAATTAACAATTAACAATTAACAATTAACAATTAACAATTAACAATTAACAATTAACAATTAACAATTAACAATTAACAATTAACAATTAACAATTAACAATTAACAATTAACAATTAACAATTAACAATTAACAATTAACAATTAACAATTAACAATTAACAATTAACAATTAACAATTAACAATTAACAATTAACAATTAACAATTAACAATTAACAATTAACAATTAACAATTAACAATTAACAATTAACAATTAACAATTAACAATTAACAATTAACAATTAACAATTAACAATTAACAATTAACAATTAACAATTAGCAATTAACAATTAACAATTAACAATTAACAATCAACAATTAACAATCAACAATTAACAATTAACAATTAACAATTGACAATTGACAATTGACAACCATCAACAAAAACATATGGTTTTAAGAAAAGAAAAGAAAAAAACATTTTTTAAATAACAATATGGTACATCTATCCCTAAAAATATGGAATTTTTTATGCTGCTGCATAATTGAAATATTGTATTTTTTAAACTTTTCAATACAATTTGAAATGCCTTAAATATTAATATTTTTCTTAATGTAATTCATAGCAATGTTTCGCTTTGAAAAACTCTGCAAAATTCTTCAACCGAGTAAAGCAGTCATTTGAGCTCTTGTCTGTATATGTTTAAACTTCGTCGTCTTGTCTCTGCTGTTTCTTCTTCCCCTTAACCCCAGGCTAAAAAATACGTATTATTTTGCAGTTGCAGCAAATTGTAAAAAAAAGATTACATTTAGCTACTCGAGCAGCATGTGTGATTGTTTCCTTGTTCCGGAAGACGTAGAACAAAAAATAGAAGAAAACAGCGCTTAAGAAAATGTTGAAGCACATGTGAAGAAAATAAAAAAAAAGAAAAGAACAGACAACAACAAAGAAAGCAGCAAAACTTCAAATGAACACCTAAAGGAAATATATACAGCAACGCATGCCGCTTGTTGGTGCATCCGAACAAGCAATACGTGAGAATTTCAGGCTAACTTTCTACAAAGTATGATGTTTTTTTTCTACGAAAAGCGAAAAAAACTAGTTACATTTTTAAGCAAAAATATTTTCATTTTATTTACTACAAATTTACATACCGCTTAAACAACCATCTATTGCTTCTAACAAAAAAGGCTAAAAGTATGCTTTGATATTTTTGGTTGTACTCATGTTCAATTTGTTATTGAAATACTTGGATGTCTATTATTTGTGTTGAAGAAATTTTTGGCATTTTTAATGGATATTGTTTGATACTTTGATTTTTGGCTTAGCTGCGCCTAAAAGTATATTCTGCAATTTTTGTTGCAACAAAAACTAAAACTTGAACTCCATTGGAAGCAATAAAATATCTGCGTAGCAATGTTGGAACTGCTTCTTGTTAAGCTATATTCTGCAATATGATGCATCTTTTAAACAAATGTTCTACGTATTTAAAAATTTAACGCCTAAAACTATGCAAAAAAGTGTTTATTGTTAGTGCTGAATTGCTTTTAATATGTTGGTTTAACCTTTGTGCCTAAATAAGGAAAAGTTTTTGACTTTTTTCGTTATCAACGGCAATGAGCGATAAAATATTCAAGTGAATTAAATTAAATTTCTTATTTTACACTCTTGAGGCTAAAAGTATGCAACAGTTCGCTGCCTCGGATCTTCTAAAATTTCGGTCTAAAAATGAGCAAAGGCATAGTTTTAGACACATACAAAATTTGTTTGCTCTTTATTTGTTCATTTATTTTGATCTACCTAAAAGTATGCAACATGTTTTTAATCCATTGACTTATCTAAAGGCTTAAACTATTGCACCAAGTTCTAAGTTGTACAATATTTTCATTGTAAATGACTTTTTCTTTCAAGCTAAGGTCTTAACCTATACAACTATTGAATGTTGGAGACTTGGATAAAAAATTTCGTTTTTAATGCGTCTTCGGCATCTGTATAGTAAGCAATAGTTGTTTCTCTTTTTATTAGCATCATGTCAAAACTGGTGCACCCCCGCATTTATAAAAACGCTTTAACTTTTTCATATAAATTCATCTCCTTGAGGTATGCAGCATTTTTTGCTGCAAGTGTCTGAAAACAATTGAAGACACAAATGCTGCACATTCAACAAAATTTTAAATTTTTTAAACTTCTTGCAAAAAGTCCAAGAGTTTGCTTTCGGAACCCACTAACTACAACAACAAAGAAACAACAGCACCCCAAAATGTGCCGAGGATTGAAAACTATTAAGCAGAACTAAATGAAAAGAAGTTTATGTTTAACTTTTCCGGCACTTTACAGCTTTTCCTATTAAATGTTGTTGTTTGTTTGCAAAACTTGAAAATAATAATGCTTCTGCTGAATTGAATTCCAACCAAAGAGTAAGCAAGCATCTTATGTCCTTTTTTTCGAGTCAAAGCAAACAGTCATTGGTTTTCTCCACTCCTTCCATCACCAATTCCTGCTAACATTTCTTCGCACTGTAGCACTGGTAGCTTGTTGTTTTTGCTTGTTCTGCTATTGTTGTATTTTGTTTGTCTTAAGTTTTTTTTTCTGGCTCTTGTTGTGTTTTGTGTTTTTTGTCACACCCTATGTTTTTGTTCGCCTCTCGAGGTTTCATAATGATTTCGTCTTCTTGATTTTTAAAACATTTTTCTCTTGTTTTTTTTTTTGTTATTCTTTCCCTGCAGCTTAAACCAAACTGCAACGCACCTGTGATTTTCTTCCTTGCCCAGTTTTCATCATCCCTTTTTGTCCCTGTCTATTTTTCAACGACTGGTCCTTTACGTGCTGCAGCACTTAAATTGCAAATCCTTTTATTGAGCTTCTTATAAAGTCAGTTTCGAACCGAACGTGCCAACACTTGAATGAATACAGAATTTTTACTTAATATTGACTACAAAAAAAAAAAAAAACAAAAAAACAAGCAAAGAATAACATCTACCCAAAAAACAACAATAATAAAATATAAGCTGCTTGTGGTAAAATGTTACTGTTACTGTGCACATTTTCATTTTCCTATCTACCTTACATTCTTTAATTTGTTATTTCGTAAGCTTGTCAGAATAGAGAAATTTCAACTCAAGAGCCCTTGACAGGTTTTCAGGACAATATTTAAGCTTATTTCCAGTAATTTGCTTGAGTTGTTGTTAATTTAAAAAGGCACTTAACTTGGTAGCTAAGAAAATGTATAACCTCACAACCCTAAAAGAATCAAGGTTGGCCCTGATTGATACAAATATTTTTCCGCTCTATAAAAAAAGTAATTATGCAGTGAGTGACTAAGTTCGTTTTTTCAAAAAAATCACAATTTTTTCAAAAAAATTCACTATTTTTTAAAACTTTTCAGCCGTTACGGCCATTATACCATGGGACCGTTAGGACCATAGTCTCCCCTATTTTTGCTGGAAAAAGACAGTAGATAAAGCTTTTAACTCAGTTATATAATAAAGTTTAAATAAGAAACAAGTTAGTTGATTCTACGTTTAATTTATTTAAATTAAATCAATACTGATCAAGTTAAGGCATAAATTATTTTCTCTTTTGAAATTCTTTGAAAAGAATCCTTTGACAGAAATATAGAATATTGAACCCAAGAAGTAAAAAATAACAAAACTAGAAGAATTGTGGCGAACAAAGTAAATTTAAATGGTCAATGGACGAAGAATTTGAAAGCAACAGAGTACAAATGGAGCGTCAAAAGAGGACCATGCTGACCTTTTTTCGCCTCGAAATTTTTTCTTAAATACTTTGCGGTAAATATTAAAATATGGGTGACTAAAGAAAACAGAATATACAAAATAGATAATTTTAAATTTTTTCAGAGCAAGCAAAGAAAATAACAACTTAAACTCACCATCCTCCACGCAAAGAAGAAAAAAAGTTTATCGCTGCAAATGAATTTCGTTTGTCGTGCTCGAAATCGTTCTTTGCAAACGTTTCAGCAGTTGTCATAATAATATTTCAGTTGCGAGAAACGCGTCATTAAGTCGCAGAAAATCAATTTCGTTTGTCATAAACGCGAGTGATTTTTAAATTGCTGCAATTGAAACATTTGTTTTTCCCAACTGAAAACTTCGTTTGTTTTTACCTTCGTTGTATAAAAACAACGCTAATAGTTCGGAGTTACTTTTTGGACAAATTGTTACAATAAATTGGTAATATGCTTAATACGCGGACGGAGATAGCAATAAAGGTACGATGAGTGCAAGCCATAAGAAACGGACGGACATAGGAAGAAAGATAATTAATATATTATATAATAATGACCGAAATATCTTTCGAATTATCAAGAAATAAGATATATTTTTAAGCTGATGACAACTATATATTCGTTTGCGGCAAATAAAACTCGCAAACGAAGTGTAGTTGGTGAATTTTTCAGTAATTTCAATAAAGAAAAATTTCTTTTTTCTTTTTTTTTAAAAAATTTCTTTCTTGTCAGAAAGCTTTTAAAAATTTCTATTTTGAAAGCGTATTTGAGGATACAATTTACACTTTGACCGATACTGATACTGATACTGATACTGATACTGATACTGATACTGATACTGATACTGATACTGATACTGATACTGATACTTATACTGATACTGATACTGATACTGATACTGATACTGATACTGATACTGATACTGATACTGATACTGATACTGATACTGATACTGATACTGATACTGATACTGATACTGATACTGATACTGATACTGATACTGATACTGATACTGATACTGATACTGATACTGATACTGATACTGATACTGATACTGATACTGATACTGATACTGATACTGATACTGATACTGATACTGATACTGATACTGATACTGATACTGATACTGATACTGATACTGATACTGATACTGATACTGATACTGATACTGATACTGATACTGATACTGATACTGATACTGATACTGATACTGATACTGATACTGATACTGATACTGATACTGATACTGATACTGATACTGATACTGATACTGATACTGATACTGATACTGATACTGATACTGATACTGATACTGATACTGATACTGATACTGATACTGATACTGATACTGATACTGATACTGATACTGATACTGATACTGATACTGATACTGATACTGATACTGATACTGATACTGATACTGATACTGATACTGATACTGATACTGATACTGATACTGATACTGATACTGATACTGATACTGATACTGATACTGATACTGATACTGATACTGATACTGATACTGATACTGATACTGATACTGATACTGATACTGATACTGATACTGATACTGATACTGATACTGATACTGATACTGATACTGATACTGATACTGATACTGATACTGATACTGATACTGATACTGATACTGATACTGATACTGATACTGATACTGATACTGATACTGATACTGATACTGATACTGATACTGATACTGATACTGATACTGATACTGATACTGATACTGATACTGATACTGATACTGATACTGATACTGATACTGATACTGATACTGATACTGATACTGATACTGATACTGATACTGATACTGATACTGATATTGATACTGATACTGATACTGATACTTATACACTAGCGAGCAATGAAACTGACTCACTTTATTTTTTTCATTTATATGCTATTTTCTTCCACAAATTTAGATTTGCAGCAAAGATTTTAATGTCATATAAAACCTTGTAAAATTAACATATTCGTAGTTAATTTTTTATTAACTTGACCATGACTATTAATTAAATATCAACTAAGATATTAAGACACAATTTTTTTAAATTTTCTACTCTAGTTATTTTGCGAAAAAGATGCAAAAAATCTATCCAGCTTTTGTAAAAATTGCAATTATATAAAATTTTAATGTTCGCAAATTGAAGATGGACGCAACAGAAACTGAAGCAGCTCAAATAGTGGCATTATTGCATAAAGGCTTTAGTCAGCGCTATGTTTCCCGCGAATTGCACCATAGTCAATCTACGGTATCTAGAGTTTACCAAAGATACCAGGAGACTGATTCCTTTAGTCGTAGACCAAGATCAAGTGGACAAAGCGCTACTTCTGCAAGAGACGACCGATTTATCGTCACATCGAGTTTAAGAAATCATCATGCCACCGGCGTAAGCCTCCAGAAAGAGCTGTTGCAAGTGCATGGAGTAGCTGTTAGTGAGTGGACTATAAGAAGAAGGCTTAAGGAAGCTTCCCTCATCCCAAGAAGACCGGCAACAGGCCCAGAACTGACTGCAGCGCACCGACAAGCCCGTCTTATATTTGCTCAACAGCATGCAGATTGGAGTTTAGAACAATGGAGCTCAGTTCTCTTCTCAGATGAGTCCAGAATGTGCGTACATGGCAGCGATAGAAGAGAACGCGTCTATAGGAGGCCAGATGAGCGTTATGCACAATGTTGTATTAGAAGAACACTGGCTTACGGAGGAGGGTCTTGTATGATGTGGGCTGGAATATCATATAACGAAAAATAGATCTGGTTTTTATACATGGTGGAGGCAGAGGAAGTGGTTTAACGGCTGAACGCTATATCCGGGAAATCTTGCAAGAGTACTTTATATTGTGCCTTACAGAGGAATTTTAGGGGACTGCTTTATTTTCATGCAGGATAATGCTCGCCTCATCAAGCCGCCATTGAGTTAATGGACTGGCCCGCCCGAAACCCGGACCTGAACCTAATCGAACATATGTGGGACGAGGCCAAAAGAAGAGTACGGGCCAGATATGTGGCTCCATCGACCGTGGATAGCTTGAAGTCAGGGCTTCTAGAGGAATGGCAAAGAATCCCACAGGAAACTGTCAGAAAATTAATTCGTTCAATGAAAAACCGGTGCGAAGCTGTTATCAGAGACCGAGGTGGTAATACGGTTCATTAATTGTTGCTTTAGTTTTCCCTTGTTACTGTTAATTGCTCCAGCTTACTTTGTTGATGTAATTTTTACTTGATTAATTTCTGTATTTTTATTTGTTTTGCTTGATATAAAATTGACCACTGGTCACAGAATAAAACGAATTGTATCTTCAAACACAAAATTTCCTGGTCTTTTAAGTGGTACTCTCAGATTTTTTATATAGGAAAGGAACACAAAGAAAACAGCATTTTAATTACAAAATTTAAGCGAGTCAGTTTCATTGCTCCCCAGTGTACTTATACTTATACTTATACTTATACTTATACTAATACTTATACTTATACTTATATTTATACTTATACTTATACTTATACGTATACTTATACTTATACTTATACGTATACTTATGCTTATACGTATACTTATACTTATACTTATACGTATACTTATACTTATACTTATACTTATACTTATACTTATACTTATACTTATACTTATACTTATACTTATACTTATACTTATACTTATACTTATACTTATACTTATACTTATACTTATACTTATACTTATACTTATACTTATACTTATACTTATACTTATACTTATACTTATACTTATACTTATACTTATACTTATACTTATACTTATACTTATACTTATACTTATAATTATACTGATACTTATACTTATACTTATACTTATACTTATACTTATACTTATTCTTATACTTATACTTATACTTATACTTATACTTATACTTATACTTATACTTATACTTATACTTATACTTATACTTATACTTATACTTATACTTATACTTATACCTATACTTATACTTATACTTATACTTATACTTATACTTATACTTATACTTATACTTATACTTATACTTATACTTATACTTATACTTATACTAATACTTATACTTATACTTATACTTATGCTTATACTTATACTTATACTTATACTTATACTTATACTTATACTTATACTTATAGAAGTAAAGGCAATGTTAATTTTTAACTACCAAGCAGTAAATGTTTGCAAATAGACAAGGAGTGAATTTTTTAGAAAATACTCCCAAAGAGTAAAAGCAAGGAAATTCACCTGAATAAAGTTAATCTTCATTGATTTTCCCGGAGAGTTGATTTCTCCCAGTATTGTAATTTAATGATTGCATTTAGCATAAATTTCTTTGAATTTTTCTTCACTCATCTTAGTCCTGGTCTTATCTAGCTCGTTACTGCTATTAATCACTCCCCACTTCCCCGCGTAGTTCGTTGAATAGTTTCCTCTTTATCTGGGAGCTCATTTCATTCAACCCCAGGAAGGCATAAACTCAATTTTGCTTGACCTTCTCTCCATGCTCCCCATCATGTCCTGATGGACATAATTTTTTCGTTTTTGATTTTATTTTCTCACTTTGTGCTCAATTACTTTGCCGCATTTCTTTTAGCAAAAGCCACTTGAAGTTGTTTACCTCTTCCTTTTCATCATTTCTTCTTCGCCTAGATATTTGCTTGTTTATTTACCTTGGTTCTTCATTGGACTTCATTCGACTTGGTTCAGGCTTAAGATGCATCCTCATTTTCATTTCTTTTGCATTCTTCTTAAGTTTCTATCCTCTTTATTTGCCTTCGTCCTGTAAGGGTCAATTTATTTTCACTACGATTTGGAGAATTGCTGCTGCCAGCCTCCACTTCATGTTGTGTTGCCTTTGTTTTTGTTGTGCTTTTTCTGTGCTGCCTGCTGCTGCTGTTGTTGTTGCTGCTTTGTAGTATTTGCCTATAAGTATGCTTCAATAATCTTTAGCTTAACTCTGTGAAAATTGTTGGAAATTGTTTTACAACGATTGGCTTCACTCTGCATTTTAACTAAGATACCGTGTGTTTTTTTTTGTTTTTCTTCAAGTCCTTTTATGCGAATGGAGCTTTCTGCTCTGCACCTTCTATTTTTAGTCAATTACTTATTGATTGGAAAATTCTTGTTGTTTGTTCTTCGAATGCTGAAAGATCTTCGCCTCTCATATTTATTTAGTTTCAAATTGTTTTCGACTGTCTTGCGGAAAAGTCTTTGAAGATGGTGACGGTTGGGTAACTCACATCCTTGGGACTTAATTCCAGACAATTTGCAGTCATATATATCAAACTTAACGCCAAAGTTTGAACTCAATTTCTTAAGGTTTCTTCAGTTGATGCGTTGTTTTCATTCTAATTTCGATTCGATTGTTTGGCGGCTTGTCTCTGGAGTCCTTTTAGGGGTTTTCCTTGCTTTTTGTGTCTTTTGAAAATAGTTTTGTTTGATTTGCATGAGCTTTGTTTGTGTTTATTTATTGTGAAAAGTTTTCTCTGGCCACAATGATTTATGATTGTCAGAAGAAGAAGAAGTTGTGTTGGGAAAACTTGTGTCTAAGTTTATGGATTGTTTTCTTTGTATATTTTTCTGTCCAAGCTCCTTCGTCACTTTTAAGTGGAATTTTGTGCACCCTCTACGGCATATGTATAACATACATAGCACATTATCACACATGTATGCTCTCTAACTTTTTCTTTTTATCACCTCGCTCCACAGAGCCCTCATCTGTACATAATAAAATCTTATCTTGACTCGTCTGCTCGTACATGATGTTGTTTGCTTTTATTTCTCACTTCCGCTTTCCGCTTCTGCTTAAATTGCGGTCACTTAACTGAGTGTTTGTTCGACTGTCTGTATTTTGTTGTGTCTTGGCTATTTCTTGAGCTATACCATTTTTCTTACTCCACACACACACACACACACACTTATGCTGATGACAGTCTATGTCGTCTGGTTTTTGCTTTAGCCTGGTTTCAACGTTTCCTAAGCAAACGTTTTCATATCCATCCCGCCCCCAAAAATCTTGCACTTGGTTAGATCCAATTTGTGTGTGTTTATTTACTGGACGAGCACAAACACATCAAGTCACACTTACACACACACTACCACTCCCGCTCATATATTTGGTTGATGCCATAAACTCCATGTTTTTGTTGTTTCCTCCAGTTGACATCATTTGAAATTGTCTCTTTATGATTTTTTTTTCTTCCTTTCAGTTTTGTTATCTTTCAGTTTTCCAATTTCGGTCATTTTTATTTTTCCTAAGCTGTGTGTTTGCTGTGAAATGGTTTTGACAGCTTCCTTGTTCTTTAAATAACCATCTCCTCCCACTGTTGTTGTATTCTGAAGCCACCACAAGCAGCATTTATCCTCTTGCTTATCCCTAGTTTGTATTTTTTTGTTTTTTTTTTATCACCGTCCTTACATCCCATAGAACTATTCAAGCAGACATACGCAATTTTAAAATCTTAAGTGACAGTTATTTGTAAATGCAAAGACTTTTGTCCTTTCTGTGTCCTGCCCGTATTTAAGTTTATCTTAATGGGTGCGAGTACCACTGCGTTTGCGTTTGTCTGTCTGTTGTTGTCTCTTGTCACTGTGTGTGTGTGTTTCTGAGTTTGTCTAAAATTGACAGTAACTGCCTTTTGTTGAATTTTAAGCTTATATCGTTGGTGGGTTTGCTTTTTCTCCTTATGTGTCAGTTTAAATTTGTTTTAATTTTACAGTTGTCAGCGGAAGAAAATGAAGAAAAAAAATTTTTCGGACACGTGCTAATATGTTTTCGTTACTTTGATTTAGATCTTTTTTGGAAACTTAATCCGGGATTGAGTAAAAAAAGGGAACAATCTCGTTATATTTAAAGAAAGATTTAATTTCTCTCCAAATTAAAGATGTCGGATAATCTGTCTTAGGGAACAGAAAATAATCCAGGATTGCATTATTTCAGGAGTTAACTCTTCAAAGGGTATCATTGATTAAAAGGAACAACATCTTAGAAAACAAAAATAAATGGTTTCGAAAATTTAGCAAAAAATAAGAACAAAAAACAAGAAGTATCTTAAAAGTCTTCCAGAATTTTTAAACCAAAAAGACATTTGTTCCAAGACATTTGGTTATTCAAAAAATTCTGAGATAAAGTTGTTAACCTATAAACTTGAAGGACACTTGAATGGTCACGATGACATTTAACTGTATGTTAATTTTTAAACTTAATTTGTTGAATGCAATAAATCAGTTCATATACATATACAATACATATACGTATACAGTATATATTTATTTTATGAAGAAGTTGAAAAGGATATCTTTTATTGCTTGGAGTGTGAAAGTTTCATTCATCATCCCAAAAAAACAAGTAACGCAGAAAATGGCAACGAAATCGTTCGGTTGATAGTTTCGTTCGCAAACAAACTTCGTTAACGATTCGTCAATGAGTTCATATTCGTTCGATAGTGAATTCATTATTTTATTCGTAAACGTAGTTACCACGAATTCGTTAAGTCGTTCAAAAGTATTCGCTTTCAATGAAAATGATGTCTCATCAAATGTTTATCAACATAAATTAACGCAGTATGGCAAGTATTCCATAGACTAGTGGTTAGAGTTACTGACTTTCATGCGAGAGCTCTGAGTTCGAGTCTCACTAAGGACAAACAAATTTTTTTGAGGTAGAATACGTCATTCTCGGAGGTAAGTGGGGTGGTTGATAGTGATCAGGTGTCGGTATTTATATCACAATTTGAGCCTTTGGTGTGCCTAAAGTACTGATCGTACAATGTTGATGTTAGCACTTGTTGGTCTGCTTGATCCTCACTGGGAGAAAAATTCATGTTTGAACTTTCTAACTTATATAAATTTTACACGATTACATGAAATATAAAGCCAACATTAGATGTTTTTGTTTGCTTAAGTTTGCTACCTATTCATCGACAGTTTCCGGTTTTATCGACAAAACCATAAAATTTGTATGGGAGCCCCCCTAAGGAGTGGTCGGAGGGAATAGGTGTCAAAGTCAAAAATGTTCCTTTTGCAAAAGTAATGGAGGTCGGTCATACATATTTACCCTCTCCGGCACTCTCTTAAAGGTCATATGCTCAGGTGTATGGAATAAATAAACAAAAACCATAAAATTTGTATGGGAGCCCCCCTAAGGAGTGGTCAGAGGGAATAGGTGTCAAAGGCAAAAATGTTCCTTTTGCAAAAGTAATGGGGGTCGGTGATACGTATTAACCCTCTCCGGAACTCTCTTAAAGGTCATATGCTCAGGTGTATGGAATAACTATACAAAAACCATAAAATTTGTATGGGACCCCCTAAGGAGCGGTCGGAGGGAATAAGTGTCAAAGGCAAAAATGTTCCTTTTGCAAAAGTAATGGGGGTCGGTGATACATATTAACCCTTTCCGGCACTCTTTTAAAGGTCATATGCTCAGGTGTATGGAATAAATATTTTGCTAAATATTTTTTAAAAAAGATGTCATCAAAAGCGAATTGAATAATTCTACATCTTGTGTTACAACATAGTCTGTATCTTTTTATAATTGTTTTTATATTTTTAGTTATCAAAAAATATAGTTAGAAAAGGAGAAAGATGCAAAACAATGCTTGACGGATAAGTCAATCATATTGTTTTCTCTTGCTCATGACTTCCGAAAAAACCGTTTTCTTAATTTTAATTCTTCCAATTTATATTTAAAATGATGGCATTCATTTTTTCAAATCATTGATTGGGACTAAAATTTCAAATAACAATTAATGATTTGAATGAATGCAATCGCATTCATGGAGTCCCAATCAATGATTTGAAAAAAGGAATGCAATCATTTTGAATATAAATCAGATAATTTAAAATCACTAATGATTGCATTATTGTTACAGCTCTACTGCATCTAATCGATTTCAATTTTGAAATGAAATAAACATAAAAAAAGCTTTCTAATTTTTTTTTTTATTTTTTTTGTTGGTAGAGTTAAATAAATGTGTTGATTTTTCTTTTACCCTGCTTGATTTGTATCGCTAAATGTCAAGGTATTCGCCCACATGTCAGCCAGTAACATTCAATGCCATCACAATGAATTGTGGCATGAAATGTCATTTCGTCAATGTCACTCCTGTAGCGAGTAACAAAAGCGGTGAGAGATACGAACAAGTGTAGAGCAAAGACCACATGAAGACAGCAGGTGGAACAGTCGGCTAGATTGTATTTTTGCTGGTGACAGACTTCCACCCACTTTGAAAAGGGAGCGTTAAATTTATATGAAAGTTCACGCCTAGGCGTCACATAACTACTATTGACAATATACGGGTATTCACAATGTGTTGTATTTGTTCTTGTTTTGTGTATTTTTAGTTAATTTAATTTAAATACTTTTATAGCGATTTTATCCGATTGTTAAGAATACTCATTGCGATTGAAAATGTTAAAAATTATGTTTTTGTTTTTTTTTTCTTTTGTTTGTTTGTTGTTTCTCTTCATTCCATGTCTGCTTAATGTCTGTCGCCGTTGTTCTTGACGCTAATGACCGCTGCGGCGTGATATGACAGCTGAGAGCAAGTCAGAGTAAGAGGAAAAAATAACAAATGTCAAAAAATTAAAAACAAAAAGAAAACAGCATAAAAACATTAATAATAGTCAAAACAAGAGCAAGAGAGAACAAAAATAGAGAGATAAAGCCGGTAAGTGTGAGTGACATATTTTAACCGCAGCAGTGAGAACAGCTTGAAACTGTCATTTGTATTGTTGGCTGAAATTAAATTATTTATTTATTGCTCAAGCCATCTTATTCTATCTTCACATAACCAACTCCCTAAGGCTTCTGTCTCTTTTACTCTTCTTGTTGAATCAGACACACTCGGCGGTTTTCATTCATTAACAAGCTTTTTTTTTGTTGCTCTTGTTATTTTTATTATAATTCGCGAATTTTGCAAATGTCAAGTTGTTGTTTTTCTTTTTTTTATCATTGTTTTTGCAGTGTGGCTGTGGGTTAAAGCGTGGCAGTGAACACATTGCTTTAAATATCATCGCCGAATAATGTTAAGCTGGTGAAAAGTTCTTAATTGGAAAACTTTTGGCGTGCAACAAACGCACATGTCCTTGTTTTACTCCTTGTTCCACTATCTGTGTCCTTGTCCCTGTGCAGCATCCGTTGCCTCAACTCTAGCCCATGCAACTTTGTATGTTCGCCATCTCGATACCCACCGGTAAAAGTATGCATTAAACTGAAAACAGAATAAAAGCTGTTTTTGTTTTTTTTTTTCAGGTCGCTTTTTCCTCTATACAGTCGTCCTCTGCACTCATCACAATCTTGGTTGCGGTGGCTTTTGTAAATGTTTGTGGATCTGAAATTATGAAATTTTATTGCTCTCTATTATTTGCTGTCTTTTCTCTCTTATCGTTTGTGGTTTGCTTTGCTTTGTAATGAAGGCAAATAAAACTATCTAATAAGAAATGCAATTTAATTAAGTTTCGTTTGGTTTTGCTTTATCCTCATACTATGCACAAAAAATATTTTGTTTTGCTTCATCTGAGTTGGGATTTGGATTTGCATTTGTCATAAACTCCTGAGATATGTTTCGGCAAAAGATTTATTCTGAATTAAAAAACATTGATTTTTTGCAGCTTTTAGGCCTTAAATGCGTCAATTTGTACCAAATTGATCATCTCTTTTAAAGGATTGTGGAACTTTTAAAAAAAGTATTGTTACGGTCTTCTTATTTAAGGGAGTAGTACCAATCTTTTGGTAGAAAAAAACAAATATTTTTAATATTTTTTTTTTCAATCGTATATATTAAATATCAATTTTTAACTTTTTGGCACATATTTATATTAAATATCAATTTTTAACTTTTTGGCACATATTTATAAATGTTTTAAAATAACAAAAAAAAATTTTTTTTATGTTTTATCACTTCTTCAGAGGGCGATGAAATCAAGAACTAAAAAAAATGACTTGTCCCGCTGCTACAACTTAATGTCAGGAACGGCTTATCTGAAACAAAAAAATCAAATTGGTTATTATTGGTGACAACATCTTACGTGGAAATTAACCTCATTTAGGAAAAAAAGTCAAAAATAAAAAAAATATACAAATTTTAAAAAATTTTGAAAAACGGGCAAATTTTTTTTTTTTAATTTTGGATACACCACCTTACATGATACACGCAAAGAAAAAAAAAACGTTTATCGCCAGTTTGCCGCAAACGAACTTCGTTTGTCGTGCTTGAAATCGTTATTTGCAAACGTTTCAACAGTTGTCATAATAACAGTTCAGTTGCGAGAAACGCGTCATTTAGTTGCAGGAAATTAATTTCGTTTGTCATAAACGCGAGTGATTTTAAAATTGCAGCAATTGAAAACTTCGTTTTTCCCAACTGAAAATTTTGTTCATTTTTCCCTTCGTTGTATAAACATAACGCTTATAGTTAAGAGTTACTTTTTGGACAAATTGTTGCTATATAAGGAAATTGGTAGTTTGCTTAATACGCGGACGGAGATAGCAACAGAGGTGCAATCCATAAGAAGACGGACGGACATAATGAGAAAGATTATTAATATAATAAATAATAATGACCGAAATCGCTTGCGGTATATATATACATAAAATATATTTTTAAGTTGTGACAACTGAATATTCGTTTGCAGCAAATACAGCTCGCAAACGAAGTATAGTTGGTGAATTTTTCAGTTGTGGTAAACGAAAAATTTCTTTGCGTGTATGATTTGATATTAGATTTCAAATTTTTGCATCACCAATCTTTTTGAAGTCATGACTGAAATATATTTCTGGCATTATCTTCTGAAGTCCTTTGATGCAATAATTATGATTGACGTTCCGCTTTTTTGAGTCATTAATTGCATTCTATTCTAAACATTTGAAGTCAATGAAATCAATTGAAGTCAAATACATAGATCTTTAAGAAGTCACTGAAGTTGTGAAAACACTTGAAGTCAATTGAAGTCTTTTAAATGTATACATATACATATTCAATTTTTGTCACTTGAAGTCAATTGAAGTCTTTTGATATTATTAAGACATTTTCTTACACGCAAAGAAAAAAAAACGTTTATCGCCAGTTTGCCGCAAACGAACTTCGTTTGTCATGCTTGAAATCGTTTATTGCAAACGTTTCAACAGTTGTCATAAACGTTGAACGAAAAATAAACAAAATTTTCAGCTGTGAGAAACGAGTCATTTAGTTGCAGGAAATGAATTTCGTTTGTCATAAACGCGAGTGATTTTAAAATTGCAGCAATTGAAAACGTCGTTTTTCCCAACTGAAAATTTTGTTTATTTTTCCCTTCGTTGTATAAACATAACGCTTATAGTTTAGAGTTACTTTTTGGACAAATTGTTACTATATAAGAAAATTGGTAGTTTGCTTAATACGCGAACGAAGATAGCAACAGAGGTGGAAACCATAAGAAGACGGTCGGACATAATGAGAAAGATTATTAATATAATAAATAATAATGACCGAAATAGCTTGCGGTTTATATATATAAGATATATTTTTAAGTTGTGACAACTGAATATTCGTTTGCGGCAAATACAGCTCGCAAACGAAGTATAGTTGGTGAATTTTTCTGTTGTGGTAAACGAAAAATTTGTTTGCGTGTAATCATTCTGTGTCCATTATTTGCCCATCAAGAAAAAGCAGGTCTTGACAGTAAAGGCAGAACTTATATGAAAAGCACATATACCCAAAGGCCAGAGGCTTTGATTTGGATTGGCTGCTCTGAAAACGGGTTCTTTTACATGTTGGTTTCGACATTTTTCATGCTTCATTTATTTTTTTTTTTATTGAAATTAGTTTGTTAAGAAATTAAGCCAAACCGTTTTTTCGTGGTATTTTAACGATTTTCATCAGATACGATTTTAGTTATTTTTAAATATTTCTATCAATCTACTTCAAAGATTTCAATTTGACTTGAAAAACTGCAACAATTATTTCAGTGATTGCAAGCTTTTTGAAATACATTAAAAATAAAGTTTTTTTTTTTTTTTTGTTAATTATTACAATTGAAAATTAATTAAAGACTGCATTGCCTCAAAGTTGTTGTTTCTGAACTAACTGATAATTTTTTTACCATTTTCAATCTTTTACAACTCTTTTGTTTTAAGTTTTGAACAAAGGATTTAAGGTGTGTCAAGTCTGCCTTGGTTCGAAATGGGGTGATAGATTAGTAGGAAGGAAAGAGCAATTAAGTGAAAAATGTGTAGGATGTTCTAAACTTGGTACAAACCCATAGAAACATGTGAGTTTGAATCTGAAGCAAATGTTATGCCTTCATCTCAGTCAATGCACATTACTTGCGATCCTCTCCACAAGCTTTTCTACCACCAATTAATTTTCGATAATCGATCGATTAAAATCGATAAGCCATCGAATCTTTAAATTTTATATATTCTTTATTATATTGTAGAGTATTACCAACTAAATGATTATATAGCGAATAAATCGATTTCGATAAATAATAAAAAAAATTCCGATAAATAAAAATTCAGATTTATCGATAGCTTTTAAATTTTAAAATTTATTTTAAACAATAAATAATATATCAATTAAAAAATATAATTATTTATCGATAAATTATAATGTCGATAATTATAGATTATTTCTTTTGTTTAATTAAATTAATATATATCGAATATTTGTGACAAGATCTAGCTGCTCAATAACTATTCAATAAAAATGAATTGATTTCTTTTTGAAATTATAAGTACCTATAATTTTCGATTTTTTTTTATGTTGGTTACCACACTAGTTTTGGAAGTTATGTTTATCGATTATTTTCGAACAATTTGGGATATAAAAAATGTTCTTGTGAATTTTTTTCAATAATTATTTTGATAGTTTCTGATGTATCCCTTTGTTTTAGATAATTATGTTCAATTGATATAATATCGATATTTTTCAAATTTGGGTAAAAAAGGTTGCCTCCATCTTGACACGAGTACAACCTTTCTAGTCAACTGAACAGAAAAAATTCTTAATTAGCAAGACATTCTTGCTAATATCCCGGACAAGGGAAAAAACAAATTTCGGTCTATTAGAGATATCATGTCAAGATTGTTGTAAAAAGTATTTTCGAGAAAAACGCGTTTAAAGTTAAGAGTTTCATCTGAGCCGTATTAGTTATTGCGTCACTAAAATACCTATAATAATTCTTTAATAATTCATTAATAATTCAAATTTTAAGAAATACTTTTAAAGGCCTATTTTTGAATGTCTAAACTATTGAAAACAATTTTCGATTTTTCAAATTTTTAGACTAGAGTACCCCTTAATTTTATTAATAACTATCGATTATTTATTGTTCGATAGATTATTAAGCACTACATCTATATTTACGATAATTTTTTAAATGTATCATTCGTTTTCGATTTTTAAAGTTATCGATAATTATCGATATATATTTTTTTAAAATAAATATATATCGAATAATTTTTATCAATTACTTCTGATAAAATCTAATTGTTTTGTCTACTGAATAAAGCTATTCAATAGATATTGATTTTTTTTGGAAATTATATATAGAATTTATTTCTGTTTTTTATCGATATAATTTTTTTTGCTTTGTTTTTGATTTTTTTTAATTTTGTCAATTGGAGTATTTATTAAGCTTCCGTTGCAAACCGGAAGTTATTGTTTACTTCCTTGACCTGGCGTGATGGGCTTAGATCAGGGCCTTAAAACCGTGAGCTAGTTGGTGCAAATCTGGCCAGGTACTATACCAAGGGACACGTAACAATATAGCCTGTTTATAGGTTTCCATAATTTGTTATTTTTTTTTTTAAACTATTGATTAATGTTGATAAAGAAGTTAGCTTGACCGAAGTTAGAATACCTACCCCCATAGGTATTAGGCTACGTACACTCATGTGCAATAAATACTATCTGAAGATAGGAAGGTTTTAATATTTTGATGACGTCACTTTGTATGGAAAGAAGAAGTGGTTTTCAATCGGTTTTGACAAATTTCAAACAAAATGTTTTTGATATCAAAGCCGAATTTCAAGGTTTGATGTTGATTAATTTTTTGGAATTTTTAGAGATTTTATCTCTGATGATGACGTCACTTTGTATGATAAGTAGGCGTGATTTTAATCTGATTTTATGGAAATAATTATAATGCAGCGATGTTAATTTTGGTAATTTTATATATACGCGCAATTCTCGATTAATTTCCGTATTTATTGATATTTTAAAAAAAAATCTACATTCCTTATCTTTACTCTTCAAAATCTAAACGAAATTTTGTTTTACTTATCCCCCTTAATAGTTCAAGTTTGACTCTGTGTCTTTATAAACAGAAGGACTCTGTTGACCTGTGTCACTGCAGACTATTGTCACTTTGTTTGTCAAAAGTTTAACTCCCCCTCCTTTATTCTGCTCCATACAGATTAACTCTGGAACGCATCAGATTCGAAATGTTGCTATTCACCATTTCGCCGTTTCAAAATTCCTCTCATATTTATTTTTTGGTAATAAATCGTTATCGGTCCTCTACCCACTCACCTATTAGCCGTATATGCAATTCTTATGTACATATTCCCTTTTTTGGTATCCTTTTCAACATAGTTTACTGCAGCTAAATGTTTAATGAGCGTATATATCAGACACTCTGTCATGCTTTAAAATTTAATCCGCCTTAGAATACGTTACAAGCAGCTTATTTTTGCTCGCACGCATATTCAATTAAAATCACACATAAATCTCAACTTGTACACATCAAATTTGTGTCCATCATCATCAACATCAGCATCATCATCACCATCGCTAGCAGCATTAACAGCAGCTTCACCATCACTGTTCCCTTAATTCGCATCATTAACAACACACAACAAGTTTCGGAACAACACATGTTGGCTCACTTTAAGCAGCATGTAGCCAACAAATAGCCAGGCTGACATCCAAGCAATAGCAACCCTATCACATTATCCTGTTCTTCAGATCTCTACTGTCTGCCCTAAAAAGTTGGCATAATATTGTGCCATCACCGTCCTCCATTTCATTACCATTAATTTACATCCCATCAAAGCTTTTGTGTTGGTATTCCAAACATTGCGTTGCTCATTATATATTTATGCTTGATTTGAATCTGGGACTTCAACAGCTTAAACCTGCTTCAAATCGCTTTCTCTCTCTCTGTCTCTCTTCCTCTCTGTTGCTTGTATAAATAATCTTGCTTTTGTACTACATCTAATGGCCAACCTCTAATAGCCTTGATTGCAGCTCAAGCCCCTACACATAAAATTGTGTTTGTTTTTTCTTTTTGTTTTTTATCCTATTAAATGAGTTCTTTTCAACTCCAGCTCATGTTTTAATTTTCGAGTAGGTTGCTCGTGATTTACTTTTAACTGCTTTTCATCTATGCCCGCATTTTCATTTTCATCATCGTCATCAGCATCATCATCATCCGTATTATTATCCTCCGCAACCCGATGATCTTCATTATCATTACCACCAACTGCGTTTCTATCATCACCTCGGTTTTAATGTCTCTTCGACTTTATCAATGATTTTCGCAGGTGTCTGCTTTGAGCTGCATTTAATGAGCATTAGCATAATTTTTGGCGTTAATGCTGAAAATTTTCACTTTGAAGTTGAAGTTGATGTGAATGATACTTGTTATCAACCACCTCAGACAAAGGAGGTTCTTAATATTATTGTTGCGGTTAAAGTACTTTGTCCCGAGTGGTTAGTATTTAGAGTGAAGGGCAGGATTATTTTAATTGTAAACTTTTTTATGCAGCTATTATTTGAATATTCAATGAATTTTTTGTAGTTACAGTCTAAGCAGGATTTATGAAAATTTGAAACGTTCTTTTACGATGGACATAGAGAAACTTTAAAGGATTCATGTGGTAATTGCCATTGACATTGTTATATATTTTTTTTTTCAATGAATTCTAAAATAATAGTTTTCACACCGACTCTAGTAGATTGGTACGGATAACTTGAGTACTTTGCTTAACTCTGACATCCTGAATTGCAAAAAAGTTTTTTGTAAACTACTTTTGGGCGTGTTTCAAATTTGTTCCTTTAGTTTCATGAGTTTTGGTTGCTTTGTCCTTTTCTTCTTTCTTAAATATCTGATATTTTGAACTGTATTTATCTATAATACTTCAACAACGTCAAGGCAGAAGCTATAACTAATGCGTTGACGGAACTTGAGGTGGATTCTGCAGGAAAGCAGTGTGTAGCAAATGGGGATAACAGCCTAAGGTTACTGACTGGCTCTTTACAGCTGTTATAAGGCCAATATTGTTATACGGTGCTATAGTTTGGTGACTCGCACTAAACAAACAAACACACCTCAATATATTTCGCAAAGTTTAACGGCCAGCTAAGCTGTGCATCATTGGAGCGCTGAAAACTACTCCAACGGACGCACTCGTAATTATGCTCCACCTGACACCACGAGATATCCTAACAACACAGATAGCTGCAAACACTGTAATCCATCTAAGAGCCGATTCCCAATAAAAAGGAGGCACAATAGGACACTCCTACATTAGGAAACTTCTTTCTCCAATACCTAAGACCGTTGACTATATCACTTTAGAACTTCTATTCTACAAAAAGTTTGATGTATCAATTCCCTCCAGAAATTAATGGGAGCTTAAAAGTCCTCCACCAAACAATACCATTTAAATATACACTGATGGATCCAAATAAGATGGAAAAGTAGGGGGAGGAGTCTACTCTGAATCACTAAACATCTACCTTGCCTTTAGACTTCCCGACCAACTGCAGTGTCTTCCAAGCGGAAGTTACTGCGATACACGAAGCCTTTACTTGGCTTCAGGTGAATGATATATCAACTAGAGATGTTTGTATTCTATCTGATAGCCAGCCGCTTTGAAGCCCTGGAATCTGTTGTAATAACATCTAAAACAGTCTCATCTAAACATCATCTAAGCTGCGCAGATTTCTAAATTAGATGGCAGAGCAATTAAATATATTTCTATGTTGGATCCCCGGACATAGAAACTTCCCAGGCAATTGCAAAGCAGACGAACTCGCTCGAAACGGTACCACCAAACCCTTATCGACAGATAAGGATCAAATTGAAATACCTCTCGCCACATGTGAATTACTCACAAATGAACTATCCTTTGAAAGTACCAACACCACGTGGTCTACGGGTATCGGTTGTAGATACGCGTCAACTGGTTCCACAGTGACCTAGACGAGCTCTGAAAATCTTCGGTCTACCGAATACTCAGCTTTATAATTAGCTCCAACTGGTTGAGATACAGTGGAAAATAATTAACCTCTGGTACCACTACGGGCCAAATTGGCCTAAGTGCGTCTCATAAAAGACAGCAGCGTCAACCTAACGTAACCTATCTATAATACTCGAGAGTTAATTTTCGAGTGACACTTTTTGAACGATATTAAGTGGTGTATGCATGAAAAATTTCGATCAGTACGTCTGCTGTGGCACTTAGTAGCCAAAACTAAAAAAAAGGAGTAGGTTGTGTCGTGAACACACCCGTAGGTTTCGACGTGGTAGCGTCTACTTTGTTCCCAAGCTTGTTCTCATCCCTTTTCTTGTTCTTATATTGGTCCAAATAATTGTCCTTATCGTTGTCCACATTTTTGTTTTAACTCGATACCAAATTCCTGACCCATTCCTTGTTCGAATATCTTTCCTTATCCTTGTCCCACATATTTTCTCAATCTTTGTCCCAAAATCTTATCATTAGCATGTTGTTCTATTCCTTATCCTAATTCTTTTTATCATCCTTTTTTCAATCTAGCCTTAAATATGGCTTTAAGTGTCCTTGTCTTAGCCCTTTTCCCATTCCTTGTCTTAAACCTTGTCCTTATGCTTGTCCAATTCCATGCATTAACCTTTGTCCAAATCTTTGTTCTACGCCTTATGTTATTCTTGGTGCAAATCTTTGTTTAAATCCTTGCCCTCATCCTTTTTCTAATCTTAGTCCATGTTCATATCCGAATTCTTATTCCAAAACTTTTTTTTTGCTTTTTTTTTTATTATTCAATATAAATTACACTGAACAACAAAATCAATTTCTTTCCAATATAACAAGGTTCCGAGAACGAACTTTTGGTAGAGGGGAAGAAAAAAATTACGTGTTTTGAAACTTAAAAAAAAAAAAAAATAAATAACTGGCCATTTCAGCCCTTGAAAGGACTTTGACCTAGCTTCTTAAGATCAATTGTGTTGTGCGTGTTATTAAGTTTGTACACAATTAACCGAGAACCGGACCTACGGGCTTAACGCCGACTCCGAACGGCGATGAACGAAATGTTCTTATTCTCAAGAAGCTTTACATGGAATTTTTATTACTTTTTGATGTTTGCCATTGTCTGCAGAGAGGTGGCGGCCGTACAGAAAAATCATTTTAATTCAAATAATTTTCTGTCGCTGCTGAGGTTCGAACCTGGGTCTCCAGGTTCGTTGACATAGCGGCCACGCACTTACCAACTACGTCACGGACGCCACAACGTTTTGAAACTTTACGTATGAGTTTTTTTGTGGTGATTTAAGTGTGCCCCCCTTTTGAAATTCTTATAGTGAATTGGTATGGGAAACCATGTGACCCTTACATTTTGGTTGTAGGATGTGTTTAGAAAATCTATGTAAAATACTACGGAAAGCATTTTTGTAGAACATTTTAACCCTCTAACTTTTCAATGTATGGGTCTTTTTGAACCTTTTGTGATAACCATTTTAAGTAACCTTTAAACACATTTTAAGTATTGACTTATTTCTGGGGCTTATGCTGAATTTTAAGTTTTTGTGGAGTCAGAGACTTTTAGTAGAATTTGATGACGAATATTTTTGTGGAACATTTTAACCCGTTATATCCTTGTTTTATGGGTTATGTTTGTCTTTTATCACAAAAGGGTCAAAAAAGAACCATATATTGAAAAGTTAGAGGATTGAAATGTTCCACAAATATCTTCCTAGTAGTATTTTTCATAAATCTTCAGAACTTCTCCTATACCCAAAATGTAAGGATCACATGGATTTCTATGCTGATTCACTAAAAGAATGTTCAAAAATGGGGGAAACTTGAATGTCCCTAAAAACTAAAATAAAACTCTTAGGTAAACTTTCAAAACGCCGATACACGTATGTTTTTTTTTTAGTCCCCTCTATCAGACTTCGTTGTCAGAACCTTGTTATTTTTTTTTATTGAACAGTATTATTAAGTTATTATTTTTATTAATTAATTTTAATTTAATTTTATTAATTTAATTTCTTATTCTACATTACATTTCGGGGTACAATAAGACTAAGTCTTTTATAGTACAGCAAATGGTATTGACATTGGTTTGAAGATTAAAATTAAACTTAAAACTAAAATAATAAATTTTTTTTTTTTTTTTTTAACAAGTAATAATTGCTTAAAAATACTGAAATAAGCATCATGAAGTGTTTAAGATGGAAAACTGAGATAAAATTATACTAAGCAAATTACACAAAGTCTTATAAGAATTAAAAATAAATAAATAAATAAATTTAATTAAAAATAAAAATTTGATGAAACATAAAAAGATAAGAAGAATAACAAAGAGAAGCATAGATTTATAGATTTAAGAGCTGTAGTATTTGAAAAGAGCCTGTTTAAAGCTGGTTATTGAACAGTATTAAGTTATTATTTTTTTTTTTAATTTTTATCATATGACCGAAAACGTCAGCCTTACTGTCGTTTCATAAAATTTACCGTAGCGCCTATAGTCACGGAGTTATAACTCCATTTTATTTTTGTTGCATTTTTACTGTTGCCAACGTGGTGTCGTGACTTTAAATTTTACGAATTGAATTTTTTCTGGTTTATTTTCGTTATGAGATCTAAAAACCATCGTATCACTTCTACTTAGTGAGTAATCGTTGCATGCATCAATATTGCACTTTTGTTTAATAAGCCTCTATCTCTCCCTTCATCGTAAGGTTAAGTACAAATTCGCCTAATTACGGTGAGTACAAGGCTTAATAAGGTCAAGTACAATAACGCCGTTGCATTATAGAGAAGATGTAGGTTGCCAATGGTATGATGGATTAGTGTGAAAGAAGCGACAATCAAGGGAAATATGTGTAGGATGTTCTAAACATGGCGGAAGCCGTAAAACATGTGAATTAGAACATGAGGCAAGTGTTATGCCCTTATCTCAGTCATTTTTAGTTATAAGGCAATCCCAACCACAAGCTTTTACACCAAAAACTACTGCTTTTGAGTCATAAATATGAGTAAATTTTTAATTTAGTTGATTGCAGATGAAAAAGAAATGAGAATTAAGAAAACCTGAAGAAAGATTAACGAGTAGGACCATTCTGGATTCGAACACGGGACCTCTGGGTTCTAAATCAAGTGCTTTAGCACTCGACTACCGAGGCCGCTCTTGTCTAAAACCTCGTTTGGCCCCGAATGTGAGGAGGTACTTCCCGATTTTTACTTTGTTCTTGAAGTTGCTTAGTGCCATCTTGTCGACATGGATCAATTTTACATGAACCCAAATTCCAAATTCAGACATGGTGGCGAAGGTTCCAGTATATAAACCATTTATGACCAAAAAAACTTAAAAATATTTTATGAAGGGACTATATAGTCGAACTAACAACTGAAAATATCTTTCAATTGTTCAAAAGTTCTCATGCTGATAAAGTAAGTGTTTTAAATAACGCAGGCAGAATACTCTCCAAACGGGAAATATTTGAACATAGTTCAGTTTAAACTAGATATTCCCTTAAATACAATTTTTCATATAGTCTGTTGGTACTTTTATTTCTTAAACTAGCTGAAGTCGAAAATTTGTTAATAAATTTAAGCAACAATTTAAAAAAAAAAAAATAAAATCGAATTGTAAAGAAAATGTATGTCCTGACAAAATAAAAACCGAAAATGATATGACAAATTATCTTAGAAATTTTCTTAAAAATTTTTAAAACTTAATTGATTTCATTTCAATTTTTCTATTTCTTTCAGGTAAATATTTTCATCAAAATAATGTCCATGCCATTGATATGCATTCAAGTAAGTTTAATTATACAAAATGTATCCATCTATGTAAGCTTGTATATGCAAGTATATCACAAATATTGCCAGTTCCACACCTCATAAGCACCAACAAAGCTGGCACTTTAATAACATGAGCGATAAAGAGATAAACATATGTTTTTACATATGTTTGTCCGTGTATAATGTGCATACTTTTTACGCACCTGCCCACACACCCACATAAATTTCAGACTTTATGTCAGAGTGGTCTGTGTGTGTGTGGGCAACAAAATATGCAACAAAATTGCTGTTGAGGGATAATTAAATTTCCAATTGAAATTCCACAATAAAATACCAGATACGGAAAAACCATAAAATTGAGTTTGTCAACAACTTGAAGAGGGTGACACATAAAACATTTACAATTTTTTTTTTTTGCTAAATTGAATTATTTAATTTGACAAATTTCTAGTTATTTGTAATAAAGGCAAAATAGTATCTAAGCTGCGGTCACACAAGCTTTCGGATTTGATTATAAAACCAATGTCAAAACACCCTGTAGATGTTGATTAAATTCAATCAGTTGCTTCTTTATTAATCTGTCTGTGTTTCAGTTGTTTTGTTTGCAAACAACAAAAACAACAACAATGACAACATAAATTACAACCATAATAAAGTGCTTCATGCTTTTTACAAATTAAAATGCATTGATCTGACCTGTCCAACCCCGACGCTGTCGCACATAGTTGCCATATAGCTCTAAAAAATTTATTAATTATTTGCATCAAAGCGACGCATAAAACGCATTTATTATCAAAATTAAATTATGACGAACGAAAAATATTGGGTTGGGCTAATATTATTTAGACAGCTGCCCGTTTTCCGGACCATGAACAACGCTCAATTTCAATGCCATCAAAGCGGAAGTGCGGAAGCTATGCCGAGAGTGAGAGGAAGTACATATTTACAATATTCCTTTGATCGTCTCGACACGGAAGTGAATGGCCGATAATTTATTTTGATTTTAATCAATGATTAAGAGATGAAACAAAATTCATTTACGTGCAAAAATTAGCGACGTAAATAGGTAGATAAACACGTTAAGCACACGTTTGTGCCGGCAACTGTCAAAGGTTAGTTATAAGGTTAATTTTAATTTTTGTTTATATGGGTGGGTTAAGGCGGGTTAGGGCGGGTTAGGGCGGGTTAAAGGAGTAACGAACAGTTCAATGCACTTGACTGAGCAAAGTGATGTATTTATTTCAATCAATGGTCAAACTCTACTCACTTAGTGATAGATACCTAATGTTAATCATATTTTCTCAAAATGACTTCCGATAAATCTTTTAAGATAGGTCATTAAAATGATTGAAGGAATTTTTTGAATTGTGAAAACAAAAAAAAACCCTTTTGTTGCATTTTTTAAAACATTATTTATTAAGGCGGTTGACTCATGCGTTATAAAGTTTAAGAAAAAACCCAGAAAAAACCTGTTTGTAGAAATTGTAATGAGAATATTTTGAGTCAAATTTCATTAACTGATTAATTTAATACTGAATATATAAAATGACTTTTCTGAGTCCAGAGATCTGACGCTGTTATTTTTGAGCCACAAAAATTCATCACAAAAATTGCATAAAATGGGAGTCACTTGAGTCAAATTTGATTTTACAAATTGCAATTTTTTTTAAATTTTATAAAAAATAACAAAAAAAAAAACAATATTCAAAGAAATTTACAGAAAATTCGTTTTTGACTTATAGATATGTATATGTACAAGGTTATTGAAACAAATGACAAGAGTTGAAATTTTTACGAATTCGGCACAAAAAATTATGTATAAATGTCTGAGAGCTCAAAAAATAAAAACGAGTCAAATTTTGTTGAAACGAGTGATATATTAGAGTAGACTGGGTACGGTTTTTTTTTTTTTTTTTTTTTTAGCTTTGAACCAAGGATTTCAGGTGGAATACCTATTCAGTCAAGTCTGCCTAGGTTCGAAAATGGGATGATAGATTATTGGGAAGGAAAGGGCAATCAAGTGAAACACGTGTAGGATGTTGTAAGCGTGGTGGAAAGCCAAAGAAACATGTGAATTTGAAAAAAAAAAATTTAATTTGTTTAAACCGTCCCCATGAAAGGGTCGGTTGAAACATTGCGTTGGGTCAGTTGAAACACATGCAAATAATACAACATATAATAAATGAACATGTTTTAATTATCGTTTAATAACAATTTAAAACTCGTGATGGCACAGTTGAACATCACAAATTTTTTTTTTATAAATATTCAAGTCGTGAAAGATACTTATGATCGCACATTATTTTTACTCAGCCTTCAAAGATTTAAATTAAGTACAACTTAAATTTTTTAATTTTTTTATTTTACAACTTAAATTATATGATAATCAGATTGTGGTGACGTTAATTTTTTTAATGTTTGTGTACTATTTGCTATTATATTTATCAAAAATCAATAGCATTAATAAACTAGATTTTAGCACTCCAGCTAACATTGTTTCAACTGTCCCCAACGGTGTCCACCCTTCTAGGTATAAAACTGCTCACAGTAGGTATAAAAATAAATTTTAATAAAAACCAATCATACAGCCATATTCTACAAACTTCAATTAAAACGATACAAAACTCTCAATACTCTTACTTTAACAATAATTGCAAAAAATTATGAACAAGAAATGTTTATTTTTCGGTAAAAAATACAATGTGGCCTCCTATACACAAACACACCGAGCGAAGAGCGACGCAACACGAAAATGCGTGTTTCAATTTGTCGCCAGCTTCGTTTTCCCCTTGTACCCTTCACCCCATCACGCACGGTGTAGAGATATTCGCTTTGTTTCAACCGTCCCTCGTTTCAACAGTACCCGGCCTACTCTAGTGATTAATTTCAGTTCTTTAACAATGACTGTCAAGAGTTTTCATGATTATAACATAACTTAAAATAGCATAACATAACATAACATAACATAACATAAAAAACATAACATAACACACCATGACAAAACATAGCATAACATAACAAACATAACATAACATAACATAAAATAACATAACAAACAACATAACATAACATAACATAACATAACATAACATAAAAAACATAACACAACATACCATGACATTACATAACATAACATAACATATGTCATAACTAGACCTCGGATTTTGCATATTTGCATATTTTTGAAGGATTAAGATAGGTTAATTCTGATGACATCAAAGTTCGTTTCATTAAAAATGGAGTTGAAAACGCAATGCATATTTTAAATTTTTTTGCATATTTGCATGAAATGCATATGCATAATATATGCCAAAATATGCAAACTATGCAAAATATATGCAACATATGCAAAACATATGCAAAATATGCAAAAACTTCCTATGTTAAACAAATCAAAAAAAGTAATATAAAAGCGATTCAGGGTAGTATACATATTGAAATTTTATTAATTATTGTCAGATATTAAAGAAGAGCAAATGATAATACATAAGATATTTTTTAGGTTTAAAAATTATTCAAGATGATTGGCATTACAATAAATAGCCATAATTTTCTCTAAATTATAAATTGAGAGGCTTTGGCGTTTCTCTCCAAAAACCATTTTGCAAGCAGAAAAGCTTCTTTCAACGTCACAGGAAGTAATTAGAGCAAATTTATATTTAATGATATTTTTATTTGTGACTGGTTCAAGTCTAGAAGAATCTTTTTCTTTGAACTTTAAAATATTATTTATTTTTGAAATGATTTTAAAATTGGATTTCTTTTCAAAATGGCTTCAAATATGTTTTTTTTAATCCATTCCAAAATCACCAGTTATGTTCTGAACTACATTTTCAGCTTCCTTATATAAATCCATTGACTTTGCTAGTTGTAGGCCCTTCGCTTCCAAGGAAGTTATTATTTCGGCAACTCTCAAAATTTGATTTTATATGCATATATGTGAGGGTCTATACATTTTATAAGGACAAATATGTGTTAGTTTTGGCCCAAATATAAACCTTTAGCAACACAAAAACCAGTTTGATTAGTAGTAATTAGGACTATTAGTACTATTTAGTATTTGCTTGTAGTTGTACTCTGAGTGGAGCTTTTAAGAAAATTTTTTTACGCAGGATATGAAAGAGTTAGCGACAGGAAACGATCTTCTTACTTTTTCAGCTATTAAATTTAAGCCATGTGCCAAACAAGTTATATGTATGAGATTTGAATAAAAAACTTTTAAATTTTATGAGAGTACCACATATTTATGCAATTAAAACGCCCAAAATAAATAAAGATCAAACAAAAAAATAAGTTATCATAAATTTATCACGTGATAAGACGAGCTTCCAATAAAAAAGCAAATTGGTTTTTGGGTGCACTTTGCTTTGCGTAACAACAACGAAAGCTATGCTCTGGTTTTAAGTCGGGATTGCGATAAGAACAATAAAAGAATAAATGGTAAAGCGTTGGATAGGGAAAGCAAGGGAAAGTGGTATATGCTATGTATATTATATATTCTTCTGCATTGATCGCACTTTAATATTAAACGATTGGAATTAAATTTTTTGATGAAATTCGTTTGCATATATTTTGCATATTTTGCATATTTGTTGCATATGTTGCATATATTTTGCATATTTTTCGCATATTTTTTTGCATATTTTTTGCATATATTTTGCATATTTTCGATATGCATTACAATTTGTTATATTTGAAAGATAAAACATCTAGATACAAAGTTTGGTATCAATCTGATGAAAAATATCCAAATATGCAAAATCCGAGGTCTAGTCATAACACATCAAGATAAACCAATATAACATAAAACAAAACATAATATAACATAACATAACATATGATACCGTACCATTCAGAATAACGTAATAGAACATAGCTAGCATAAAATAACATAAAAAATAACATATTATAACATACCATTGAAAATAACGTAATAGAACAAAGCATAACATAACCTGGGATAACATAGCATACATAATATAATATGACATAACAAAAATAACATAACACAACGTAATATGACATAAACATAACATTTTATGTATTTACATATGTATAACACAACTTATCGTGACATAACGCATAACATAACATAAAATAACATAACATCATAACATAACATAACATAACGTTACATAACATAACACAACAAAACATAACATAACATACAATAACATAACATAACATAACATAACATAACATAACATCATAACATAACATAACATAACCTAACGTCACATAACATAACATAACATAACATAAATCAACATAACATAACATAAAATGACACATCATAACATACTAACTACAATAACAATAACATAATATTGTATTACATAAAAAACAGCACATACCATTACATTACATCAGGCCCGTAGCCAGGATTTACCTAAGGGGGGGGTTTGGATTAAAAAAACAATATCGATAGTTTTTGATACCGATAAATGAAAAGGTTTTTTTATATAATTACCAGAAAGATGTGAAAAATCAGTGGCTAAAAATGGACAATACTTTGAAAAATGAATTTGTAACAAATTTTTCACAATAAAACGGCAATCTTGAAAAAAAACACTTTAAAATTTTTTTGTATTCTAAGGAAACGAAGTTATTAGAAAACGACGCTGTACTAAAATTTTGTGCAATTTTGAAGATATGTGAATGTTTTTGGACAGAATTTATTTTAATAATTTAGACGCACAGTTTCGCTAGTAAAAGTACGCTAGTAGGATAATTTACGTTTCTTGTAAAGGGGCAGAAGAAGGGACGTGGTCAAAACCAAGTATGCCATAACCTAATATAGGATTCAAGTAATGTGTGTGCCGAATTGGAGTTAAATCCGTCCAGCAGTTAAGATTTGTTGGCTATTTAAATTAGTCTCATGTGGCAATTCCCATACAAAATTACCAATTTAGATTTTTTTCGATTTTTCCGCTGTTCCTTGAAGTTTTTGTAATTTTCTTTCTTTCTGAACCACATCTGTATTAAGGCAAACAATAAAAAAAAATAATTATTAAAATCGGCCCAGCCGTTTCTGAGCCTTAGCAAGACTAACGCACACGCATTTGATTTTTATATATATAGATTAAGTCTTCTTATTTTTTTTTTTGTTAATTCTAATAACACAGCGTCCACTGTGACACTGCAATCCCTATGTATGCTTAAGGATGCACTCCCATATAACATAAAAAACGTGTGTTCTATAATATCAAAACTGTCGTTTGTTGAGCTCAATGTGTTTCGGCTATAGATCTTGCTTATCGTTGCACTGTCATTTTGGACAGAAAGACGCTAAAAAAATAAAATTTTCAAGACAAACTTCTAAAATGACGATAATTAAGCTTCTTATATTATTATTTTAATAATTTATTTGCAAACTTATATCGGTTTAAAATCCATATAAAAATAACCACGATTAGAATAACGACATTTTCTTGTATATCCTGACTTTTGTAAAGGCCACAGTGAAAACGTTAGAAAATTTTATTTAAAAAGTTTTTATTATCATTCAGTTAAATTACCAAGAGGTTGTGATCTTGCACCTCCAAAACCAGTGCTAAAAAATACGCAAAATCTGCAATAAGCTGCATTTTCCAATTTAGAGTAAACCGACCAATGCCAACGGTTCAACCAAGAATGCTTAAATCGGAGTTTGCGTGAACCGCTGGCAGATAAATTAAAATTTGGTGGAGGCACATAAATGCTTTGAAAACTTTAAAGGCGGTTCGAATCGGAAATATTGATCATCAACTTGGATATATCGTTATTTGGACATTGATATGCTCTCGAAGTCGAAGGCAGTTCCATTGAATCAAATGATATTTCTGGAACAATTTCTACAATCATACACACAAACTTAGTTTGTTACAAGAGTTATAAACATTAAAAGTAAAATATTAATACCGCAACTTGTACTACCGTTTCCACATAGCTGTCAACATTAAAGCTTTCTTCAATTGCAGGTTACAAAGGAAGTTTTGAAAACTTTTCAGATTCCAAAATTTCTTGAACGTTTTCTGCAATACAGATGAAATATAATATTATTCGGCTTTTGTCGGTTCCGCATCAAGCAAAAAGCTAATCCATTAATATTCAGTCAATTCAAACACACTACAAAAAAAAAAACACAGCTTTCAAACGTTCAGAAATATTCGGCAACTTTTTAACGGCAAAAAATCATTTAAATCAAGCACTTACTTTCCACCGTTCTAGCCTTTTTTACTTCTGGTTTCTGCAGTCAATAAAGTAGAATCATTTTTGTAGTTCTGGCACTGTAAAATTAACAATAGAAACTCTTAAACTTATCTAACGAAACTCAATCAAAATTTCACGACTTTCACACCTGTTAACGCAATAAATTCTAAAATTGCTGGTGGTAGACAAAGTCCAATTGAATATATCGAACTTTTTTCGATACTTAAGCATGTTGATGTTTTCTCTGTTGCTGTTTACACTTGCAGTTTGCACTGTAAGAGAAAAAAGACGCACGTGCAGCAAGTATTCGCAAATTGGCAAAGTTATATTAATGCTAATATATTATTTTTTTATACTTTTTGTACCATAAGGGGGGGGTTTTAACCCTAAAAACCCCCCCTTGCCTACGGGCCTGCATTACATAACATAATATTTTAAGAGCTTTTAATAATAAAATGCAAATATTAATATTCAGAATTAACCTTCTGACAGTTACAATAAATAAAACAAGTCCCTCGAACAATTTGAGTTTTGCATGCCGATTAAGCCTCCTGCCTCAATTGAGTCAATTTTGTTTATTCACCAAAATTTTAAAATCAAATTTCACTTCAGGTTCACTTTAAGCTTAAGACAGAATAATCGATGGTTATATGGGTGCAATTGTAATTTTTCTAATTTTCTAATTTATGAGTTACTCTTAATCGCTTCTTTGTAAATTTCTGCAATAAAACTTTTAGTCTACAAGATTCTGAAAAATGTTCATCAATACCACAAAAAATAACCAATCCTTCCCTAAGATTGTTCCTTGTCTCGGAATAATATTGTTAAATTACTCTGTCGTGGCAACATTAAAATACTGCCATACGCGTCCACTTGTCTGCCGGCTCATTGTCAGCAGAGCAAATAAATTCATCAAGTCAAGATGAAGAAACTTAAGCGGCAGCAACAACCAAGTAAGCAATCTCTGCACGTCAGCAGCCAAAACACACAGCCAGCAACAACAAGAAGGAGAATAAAACTTAACCTGAACTTAATTGATCATAATTATAATTAATTGCAATGCAAATTGCAGCAATCTGCAGCACTCAGCCATGTATGCATTCCACAGAACAGCACAACTAAACAATAACAAAAAGTATCTCGAACTTTAGAAACAAGCTAGAAAAAAGGTTAAAAATAAATAAAATGCTTTCATTGCTGCATTCAAATCAAATTCCAAAGTTGTTAAAAATGTGAAAATTCAACAAAACTAGAATTAGAAATAAGCAGCAGCAACAACATGCTGTGCGTTTGATATGCATGCCAACATATAAAGGAGCAGCAATAACAACGACCAACATCAACTGGCAACACTACAAGTAGTTGAACAAGTGTTTTTGTTGTTGTTGTTGCTTAGCATGTTTTGTGTGCTGCAGCTGCTGCCCTTGATTTGTGCTCAAAACTAGCTCTACTACATGTGCACTTTACATGTTATTGTTGTTGTTGTTGATGTTGTAGTTTTTGTTGCTATGTTGCTGCTGCTCTTGCTCCTGATGCTGATGCTGCTGCTGCTGCTGCTAGGTATGTTGCTGACCAACAGTCATAGCCATGAATTTCAATTTCTTTCTCAATAGCCTTGCTCAGATGTTGCTGCCTCTGCAATTGCTGCCGCCTGCTGCTGTCCCACTGACATGCCAACAAACATTGTTATTATCATGTTGTTATTGCCGTTGTTGTTATTGTTCTTGTTGTTGCTTGCCCTGTTGTTGCTGTTCTTGTTGCCTTTACTGCATTTTATCTGCAGCACGTAGGCTGTTGTTGATTTGTTCTGCTCGTTATTTTTTGTTGTTGTTTGCATACAACTGTCTTTTTTCTCTGTGCTTGGCCCATCCAGTTGAACGCATTGTCTACATCATAGAGCAAAAAACAAAAAAAAAAAGGAATATTTACAAAATAAAGTTTGCTTTTCAATTCGTCGTACATGGCAACAACTTTTTACTACTTTTCACACTGCGCTTTATTCACATCCTTACTGGATAGCTGCTAATTCAATTTCAATTCGGCATAGTCCATCTTTTTTTGTTTTTTTTTTGCTCTTGATTTTGCGTGTGTATCTGCCTGAATGTCCTGAGAATATAATTACCAACAGCTCAAAATGCTAGCATGAACATGTATTTTATTTAGATTCATTCGATTGCTCTGAAGTGGAATTTCAATTATATTTTCATTGAAATAATTTCAAATTAAAAAAGCCCTAATTTGAGTTTATATTAAGTCAGCTCTCATCATATAAAGTACTTCTTCAGCGAACAAAACTGAATATTGAAAACTCGTAGTTTTTTTTTTTGTAAATGTTACACAACAAACATTTTTTTTACTAGAGACATAAAGAAATCACTATGATGCTTCTCATATTGTACCAGTTTTAAGGTGTAATACATAGTGTTTGATTATCTATTAGTTCAGTTATTATTAAACTTGTCCGATGTTTGTCAAACTGTTACTCCAGTTTTACTCAAACTTTTTCTTTTTTCTGTCTATCTCACAATCGCACGACATTGAAAGTTAGAATCTTTCCCTCTCCCCTTGAATTTTATAACTGCTAAATTGATTATTGGAATACAGGACCTCCTATCTACGAATCTGATCTCTTTTTATTTCCATCACATCAGAATTTTGAGATATATGGCTTTATACTCGTATACATGGAAAATTAACAATTTTTTATCAACTTACACAAAATGCACAACTTTTTTTGGATCTTTACTACCAATTGCATCAGTGCTACTCTTTCCATTCAGAAGTGTTGGTTTAATGGTAACTAATATCGCCTTTGGTCGAAATTCGATCATTTAAATATTTATTTTTTTTTTGGATTTTATTGAAAACATTTTTTTTTCTTCACTCATCTGCAAACGTAATCGAACTCATACCGCATCAAACGCACCACCATCAGGAAATCATAAAATAGTAGTTAACTCCTTCCTGAGTTTCTATGACTTTTACTTTCAAAGCTATTCGATATCAAAAATTTGATTATATATGCGGAGCCACACCCTTTTGTCGAATGCCCGTCCCAGTATCATACTTCCCATATTCTACTTGCTAGAAGAAGGATATAGGGAACTCCATACTGATTTTCATTATCATACGGCATTTAATTCCAGAGCTATTCGATATAAAATCTTTGAATTGCATGGGTCGAGCCACGCCCCCTTGTCTAATGCTCATTAAATTTTTCCCAGTAGAAGAACACGACTAGATAAGCAGCTCCTACCGAGTTTCATTGAATTGTGACTTATAGTTCGAAAGTTATACCGAAAATTTGGGCTTCTGAAAAGTGACACGCCCTTCTAATTACAACGCCCATAAAATATAATCAGTGGATGGTACGTGTGATTTGAGGTCGAATACCGATTTCCGAGGCTGTGTGATCTATAACTCTAAAGCTATTCGATATCGCATATTTGGGTTGTATGGGATGTGCCACGCCCACCATAGATATTCGGTGCACTCCTTCTCCCTACTCTTATTGATTTAAAATAAAAAAAAACATTTAAATCAGTTGAGAAACACGGGAGAAAGTGGTTCTCAACTATTCTGCCTACGCCTATTTATGTATAGATAATGGATTTTGCCTGGTGTTACCTATTAAAAAAAAAAACAGAGATAAATTCTTTTTTTGGGCTATAACCGCACAGAGTTGCGAATTTATCATGTCGTCTTTAAACATCGATCGAAAACTTAATCGAAGATGAGCATTTGATAGTTTATTTTAAATTAAAGGAAGAGTAATAATTGCAGTCGATAGAAAAGAGTGTTAAAAATCTTGTCCCGTATATACTATGTACCTAAAAAGTAGCCCATAAAGTCATTTTACGAATATATAATCTCGAATTATTCAAAAATCTGAAGTGATGCGCAAATTTTGATCTCAGATTTGGATTCTTCGTAGAAAAGTACTTCGGAAAAAGTCTGCCCAACTAACCCAACAGCAAAACCTTGTGGACCTGTGCTATCAAGCAGGTAGACATATCAATTCCCCATCAAAACAAATAACCCTAACCCATAAGAATTTACTTTATCATTAATGAACCATTTCTCTGGAATTGTGAACAATTTTGGAATAATGTCGAAAATATTACAAAAAATTACTTTTTGGCCCAGAAATTACTCACTCGGGGGTTCTTGAGGTGCCTGATTAAGAATCCGAGATCAGAATTACCCTATTACAATATCTAAGATAGGAGCTCTAAGATGGCGGACCAAAAATGGTCAAAAACTTCGTTTTCCCACTCTAATATATACAGTAGATGGGTTTTTTTTCCCAAAAGTATTTCAGAACCTCCCTGCAAGGCTAGATTCTGAATCCTGGATGTAATATACTAAACTACTAATAAACTATACTAATGGACGACGCTAATTAGCATGGATTTGAAGAAGTAAAGGGTCCGCCATCTAACTTTTTTTTTCAACTAGTGCTTATTTCGTGAATGGTAACACTTAGCACATGTCTGATTTGACAGATAATTAGTTTTATCCTTCCGCTGAACGAATATGGTTGTGTATACACTTGAACAACGCTGGGAAATATTGCGACATTACTTTGAAAATCATGGTAATGTTGCAGAATGTGTGCGAAAATTGCGTACGGATATTGGGAGAACAGAAGCACCGTCAGCACCGTATGTTCGTTATCTTGTGAAAAAAGTGAAAGAAACTGGCATCCTCATCGATAAACCAAAGCGTGAAAAGCCAAAAACAGTGCGTACGCCCGAGAATATTGCTGCTGTGGCAGAAAGTGTGCGTGAAGCGGCATCAACATCAATTCACCGTCGTTCTCAACAATTGAACATTTCGGAGACATCATTGAGACGAATTTTGCATTAAGACCTTGGTATGACGCCATACAAAGTCCAATTGGTTCAGGAGTTGAAGCCAACTGACCATCCAATGCGTTTTCGCTTCGCTGAGTGGGCCTGCGATCGACTTACAGAAGATGCCGATTTTGCCAAAAAAATCATCTTTTCAGATGAAGCTCATTTTGATCTTGGCGGGTATGTAAACAAGCAAAATTGTCGCATTTGGGGCATGGAAAACCCGCACGCATACATTAAAAAGCCGATGAACCCAAAATGAGTCACTGTTTGGTGCGGATTTTGGTCCAGAGGCATAATTGGGCCATTTTTCTTCGAAAATGAGCAAGGAGTTGCCGTTACAGTCAATTGCCATTGTTATCGGGCCATGTTGAACGAATTTTTGTTCACAAAAATTGAAGAGGAGGATATTGGCAACATTTGGTTTTAACAGGACGGCGCTACGTGCCACACAGCCGAAGCTTCACTCGATGTTTTGCACCCTGTTTTTGAAGATTGCATTATCAGCCGCAGAGCTGATGTTGTTTGGCCACCTCGGAGCTGCGATTTGACACCGTTGGACTATTATTTGTGGGGTGCCCTCAAAGATAAGTGTTACGCCGACAAGCCAGAGACAATTGACGCTTTAAAGGACAATATTCGTGAAGCCATTGGTGAAACACAGCTGCACACAATCGATAATGTGCTTAAAAATTGGACCGATCGTGTAGTCTACTGCATAGCCAGCCGAGGCAGCCATTTGAATGAAATTATTTTCCATTATTAACCGGAAGGATTGTACATTCAAATAAATAAAGAAATTTGAGAAAATATTCAGTAGTTCTTTTTATAGCATTTTCAAAAAAAAAAAAAGTTATTTGGCGGACCCTTTATAAAATGGATATTTTAAATCGAGTTTCCTTTTTACATTTAAGTCATTGAAAAACTTTTGACCATAACATTTTCCATGTAAAATCGTTCGCTTAACCCGAATATGCTATCAGATTTTCAAAAAAAAAAAAAAAAAAATAAAAAAATTGTCCTTGACCCAAAATTAGCTACTTTTCCTAATTTTTTCTTTCGATTTTGAATCAGACCTTTTACCCTCGTCAAAGTCTCTGCAAATTTTTCTTTCTCAAATTTAAATGCTGCAGGATTGGTGGCCATTTAATGAAGTTTAGGAAAATTAAAAAAATTATCCAAATCGAATCATTTTTATGATCTAATCCAATAGCCCATCTAAAATACACGGCAGTTTTCGAAGTCGCCGATTTCAAATATTGAAATCTGAAATTTTTGCTACAGGATGTTGCGGTACACACCCTTATAACATCGAGTTTCTCGTCACTCTCAATTATGTTTTACTCACAAAAAAATTCGAAGAGTTCGAAAAAATCCAAAGTTTTGGTATTTTTTGGCAATATAGTCACTATTTTGGAAAATGTGCACTCCAGTCACAAAAATTATCAGGGAATCGATAAAAAAACACCCTCGAAAATAAAGAATACATGTCTCGCAAATTTTTTTCCATGGTTTACCATGTCAAGTACTTTGAAGAAAAGAGATTAAAATCTATGCCACTTTCAGCCCAAACGGATTAAAGTAAAATCAAAGTTGGCTCGAATGTCTCACCTTAGGAATTAATAAAAAAATACTTTTATTGATTTTTATAACACAGGTCAACAACATAGCTTAAAACTGTTAAGTATGAATAAGAATGATGCTTTCTTAAATTTGATGTTAAACATATCGACTAGTCTCTGACTGAACCTCGTAACTAAAGATATCGAGGTTTTCAGGAGAAGCAAAAAACTGATTTTTTTCCTTAGGGAGAGATATAAATTGTAATCTGTAATTGTAATTTATAATTTGTAAATTGTAATTTGATTGCACATTATATTTCTCCCTAAGGAAAAAATCAGTTTTTTGCATCTCCTGAAAACCTAAATTTTTTAAATTACAAGGTTCAGTCAGAGACCAGTCAACATATCAGTTCTTAAGTCGGATTCGGAATCAGTAAACCAAACACCTTAATAAATTTTCACTGAGCTCTGTTGAGGGGTTAACAAAATATTGTCTTGTTTCAAAATAATTTCGTCCATGGTTTATAGTTTTTTTCAAAGAATTGGTTTATTAAAGATCTGCTAGCTTCAAATAAGACTCAAATTAAAATATCTTATTATGCAAAAATTTCTGCTGCACTCTTAAGCAATTTTAATTGGCTAAAAAGAAAAACTTTTCGGTCATCACAAAAGCGCTCAACAGACCAGTCAGTACATCCGTCACATAAGAAAACGAAAAAAAAATTGAACTAATCAACTTAATATAAATTTTTGGCTTATGGCTGCAATTTTTGACTTTTCGAAATGAAACAACAATTTTGTTTGCTAGGATGAAATAAAACTTTATCCTTGCCAGCTTTAGATGCTTTAGTAAAAAATGAGTTAGTTAAAAATATGAAAGAACAAAAGTGTATTTTTGGGGGTTTACTTTGTTGTTTTGTCCTTAACACGTCTTCATTGCCGCCACATTACCCACTGAGTCCCACTGACGTGTTGTTCTGGACAACATAAGCAGCTAGCTTGCCAGCAACATGCTTCAGCAGCTGACTGATGTCTGCTTGCCAGTTTGTTTCGACTGCATGGTTTCTATTTTACTGTCTGAGCATTCATTGACATCCTTATGTCTAAAATCATTATTTTTATTATTATTATTTCTATTATTATTATTTTTTGTGTGTTTTTGCATTATTTTTTAACATGTTGAAAGCGCAAACTTTTTTGACATGCTAAAAAGTTGTTGTTGAGTGATTGACTGGCGGACTGCCAGCCAGCCAGCCTGGGCTGACTAAATGTCGCAAACATGTCACAGGTGTAATTTTCTCACTCATTCCATCAAAAATACTTTTCGTGGTTGTTTAAATTAAACAATATTTTATGCAGTGCTTTGTGGCTCTTTGTGCTTCCCAACCAACACCATGTATATCCTTTTTAGCGCGCTGTGCTTGTGTAACATGAGTGCGGTTGTGTGTGTGTGTGTGGGAGTGTGTGGATAAGGTTGGCTTGAGCTCGAATTTCATTTGGTTTATGTGGCCTTTATTTATTTATTTATTCGAATTACCAACGATTTCTACTCAGATATGTGATATTTTATGCGAGAGCGTGCAAAAGGTGCCAAATTCTGGCTCCAAGTGATTTTTGACCCATCACACCCAAAATGCTATCCTTTTTTCCTGCTACTGCTTCATCCTTTTTTCTGTTGCAGCTTCTATTTTACATTTTTTTTTTTAGATTTGTTTTTTTTTTGCATGACGCACAAAAATATGCGACCGCATGTTTGAGGTAACAGCTTTCTATCCTCAATCCTACTTTGTGTAAAAGTCCGTCCATCCTTTTTGGGGTTATGCGCTGCAGGTTGCTTTTGCCTTTTATGTTGTTTCTTTTTTTTTTTTAAATACTGCTTTTAGATACTTTTTTTTCTTCTTTCATTAATAGAAATCGCCAAAGGTTTTTGGCTTTGGCATTTATTTTGCTTACCATATGGTGTCTGCAAAGTTGCTCCTTGATGTTATTTGCTTTTCGTTTCGGTTTAGTTTTTTTTTTCAATATCTCATTTTTTTTGCTTTTAAGTGTTCTTTGAGATATTTGGAGTGGATTTTGTGGATAGAAGGGTTAACTTTTTTTTGTATTTTTGAACTCTTGATAGTGAAAGTGTTTAAGCTACAACAAATAAACCCATTAAAAAAAAAAGTGCGAGTGCTTTGAAATTCGAATAAATTCCAGTATATTTATTTTAAAGAATAACTCTTTCAATACTCTGCTAATTTAGCTGTATCAAAAATGTCCTATTCCCTTACTTCCTGCTCTTAGTTGTTGTTTCTATGTTTCCCTATTTTCATTGTCCTTATTTTTTTGGGTAAAACGTATAAAAAACCAAAGATTTTTTAATCCTTGCTATTGATATATATTAACTTTTTAAAATATTTCAATTGCAAAATAAATTTTGAACTGAATTGTAAACTACTTTGGATAATACGACTGTTAAAATTAAACCTTTTTTATTCAAAGTCTCGCCTAAAATATTCTAAATTAAATCATACTTGCCTTGCCTCCTAAATAAGTTAAAAATTATCAAATAACTTGTAAGGAACTGTGTTCGACTTTAACGAATTTAAAATACTCCCCAACGTCTTTAAGTATTCGAAGTGATGAGGACTTTATTTTTTTGATGACGTCAGTATGTAGGGGGAACAGGCGTGGCTTTCTTCAAAATTTTTCAAATTTCACACTTATTGTACATTTTTATAATCAAAGCTTATATATAAAATATCAAGTAAATACATTAATTTTTGTGAAAATGATGAAGGTTTTGCTATTTTGATGACGTCACTTTGTATGTTAAACAAGAAAAATTTTGATTCAATTTCGAAAAACTTCGAACTCAGAGCTCGTTAAAAAAATCATATCTTATGTGCAAAATGTCAAGTCATTATATTTTTTTTAAATTTAAATTTAATCATTTTCATATTACAGTCATTTTGTTTGGGAGGTAGGCGTGGTTTTTATTCAATTTTACCAAATTTCAAACAAAGTGTGATTACTTGTATTTAGGATCAAAGCTTATGTACAAAATTGCAGTTATTCAATAAAATTTTGTGGAATTTTTAGCGATTTTAAAGGTTTGATGACGTCACTTCGCATAGGAGGAAGGCGTGATTTTCATCTTATTTTGCCAATTTCAAAGTCAGACAGCTGAACTTTTGAATCAAAAATCACATGTACAATTCTAAGGTTTTTGCTTAATTTTTGTGGAATTTGTAGAGATTTTACCTGTCTGATGACGTCACTTGACATGGTTTTCATTCAATTTTGACAAATGCTATCATGTGTAGAGTGTATTTGGAATCAAAGCTCATGTGCAAAATTTCAAGTTATTGGATAACCTTTTTTGTCAAATTTTTAGAGATTCTACCTGCTTGATAAAGTTACTTAATATCATTAAGTAGGTGGTGTTGTTGATCAGGAATATATATACTTTTTTATACCTTCCAACTTATGTGCGTCACAAACGTCATGGCATACTTAATATACCCCCTATTATACTTAATTTTATGATTTATCATAAATTAAACTAAATAAAGTTCTTTCAATCTCATTTCCCGGATTCGAACCTACTTTTATTTTGTACAAACACAAGCGCTTAACACGTTCGCCTTAAGGGATCATACATTTTTTTATATGAATTGTTCATATTCACTGTACAGCTCTACAACTCAGCCACAAGCGGTCTCGGTAGTCGAGTAGGTGGTACGCTTGACTGTCACATCAGTATTGAGACAGACTTGACTGACTAGGTATTACACCTGAAATTCTTGGCTTATAACTGAAAAAAAAACAAAAAAGAAATTCAAGGTGGATATAAGCTATCCAAGCTGTATCGGAATGAGTGAGATTGAGACAATAGCTATTTGTCTCAATCTCACTCACATTTTTAGAGCGAAAAAAATATTAAAAATTTGGAAAATTTCTCTTTATTATAAATACTGTGGGCGAAAAATATCGGGAATTTTTTTATAAATCAAAAAATCTTAATTTATTCTTCAAAATTCTTTTCATCCGCCTCAAAGTAGTCCCCCGGATGCAATACACTTGTGTCAACGTTTTTTAAAATTTTCAAAACATGCTGCAAAATCGTCTTTCTGTATAGCCTTCAATTCCTTCATCTCTTCTATCAATTAAAAACGGTGTCCACGGAACTCATGCAGAACTCACATGATGCTAAGTCAGGCGAGTATGGTGGTTGCGGAACGATACGGGTCGAGTTTTTGGCGAAATGATCACAAATTACGAGTGTTGTGTGAGGTGGTGCATTATAGTGATGCAAAAACCAAGAATTGTCTCTCCACACATCCGGTCTATTTTGACGCACATCATAACGCAAACGACGCATATAATCAAAGAAAACTGTCAACATGACCTGGTTTTTGATTTTCTTTGATGTGGGTTTTACGGTCTCAGCTCATCTTTGCCACGGTATTCACCTGATTGATAAACTGTTTTCAGGTCGTAAGCTTTGACCCAATTTTTTTAGTTGAATATCGTAAATGAGTTCCGAAATGAGTTCTTTAAAAAAACATGCAATAGCAATAGAGTTTAGCTACTACAGCTTTTTCACACATTCTCAGCATTAACCCATTTAAAGCCGCACCCCAAAAATCATTGGAATTTTCAACGATATTGATACTAGAGGCTAAAAATAAGTTAATGTGAGAAAAATTTACCCACCAAAATATGGTTGGACTCAAGGACAACACAAGACGTCACGACTAACCATGCAAAGACATAACCGTGCAATTACACAATAGTTTTTAATCTACTTTTGAGTTGACCTTTAGACAAGTTAAGGCTCAAAATCAAAAAAGCTGCGGAATTGAAAAGAAAACATCAGAATATATTTATTCCAAATTTGATGATTTATAAAAAGTGAGCAAAATAATTTTTTCAAAAAAAAAAAAAAAAAAAAAAAAAACTCACGACCTCACTTCATAACATATTCCAAATTAGGTACAATATAAATTTAAGGCAATCAGACTGGTAGAGTTGCTTCGAACTTAAGTTGCTACCGAGTTTTTAAACCTTGTTTTGAGAAAAACTCAAAAGAAGTTATTTACTTGAGCTTCGGCGAAGCCGGTACACTTAAAGGTATTTATATTTTGGAAATAAGTTAAAGTTTTGGACTAGTAATTTACTCTGGAGAATAATCCGAAGACATTGGGAATTAAACAGAGGGAAAAAAATTTAAAATCAATTTTGCATATTCACTTATCTAGACTATAAGGGTTCTGTCAAAGTGTTTGATGACAATAAAGTAATGTACACTGAAAAAAAATTAGCTTAAAATTGAATACAATGTGTTAAAAAAATGTATTCATTACATAATTTTCCTTTCTTTTCGTATGTTTTTCAAAAGTTTTAAACACATTTGCTCTTACTTTGACGAAATTTGTTGCAAGCTATTTTTTAAACACAAAATTTGTCAAATTAATAACAATTCTGTGTACATATCGTAGTATTGGATGATGCATATTATATATTGATCAATATAAAATATACGCAGAAAAATTTTTTTTTTCCCGCAACTGAAAAATTCACCAACTACATTTCGTTTGTGAGTTGTATTTGCCTCAAACGAATTTTCAGTCCTCATCAACTTAAAAATATGTCATGTATCGGTGATTCCATGTCAAATTGGACGCAAATCCAAAAATGGATTTTGATGACGCCGATTTTTTTCAAATTTTGCACGTCGATAGTACTTTAAAAAATAAAAATACTTGCATATATTTTTTATAAATTTTTTTTTGCTTCTTTGGAAGTTATACACAGTCTAAAATTAAAAACATTATCAAAAATTGTGAATCGGAATGTAGTCAAATAACTATATCTGCAAAACCGTTAATCCTACCACTAAAAAAAAAAAAAATTTCTAAAAAAAAATATGCAAATATTTTATTTTTTAAAGTACTATCTACGTGCAAAGTACCAAATTCTTACAAATATGTGAGTTTCCAAAAGCGTCCGATTTGACATGGAATCACCAATATATGTACCGCAAGCTATTTCGGTCATTATTATTTCTTATATTAACTATCTTTTTATCTATGTCCGCCCGTCTTTTTATCGATTGTACTCTGTTGCTATCTCCGTCCGCGTATTAAGCAAATTATCAATTTATAATTATATTTTAAAAATTTGTCCAAAAAGTAACTGAACTACAAGCGTTGTGTTTATACAACGAAGGGAAAACGAACGAAGTTTTCAGTTGGAAAAAACAAATTTTTCAGTTGGTGCAATTTAAAAATCACTCGCGTTTATGACAAATGAAATTTATTTCCTGCAACTAAATGACGCGTTTCTCGTAACTGACTATTTTGGTGACAACTGTTGAAACATTTGGTAAAGATTTTAAGCACGACAAACGAAGTTCGTTTGCAGCAAACTAAACGATTTTTTTGCATGTATTGATGCATACATTCCTCAAACATGTCAAAAAAGCTCGTCAAATCCTAATATTTTTCGTTTAGATTGCATTTGTAAAAGATTGATTGGAATTCATTAGGGCCACACTATAATCAATATTGTTAAAACTTCGTTCAGCGGCCTGGTTAGACTCCTCCCAATTTTTTGTATGTATTTTTGTAGCTACCTGGTCCCAGCAGAAAAAAGAAGTACTTCCGAACAAGTTCTGGAACTATTTTTTTGTAACCGCAAGTTGTTCCAATTACGATTCCGGCCAATACTATTTTTACAGGCGATGTCTACAGAAAAAAGTAGTTCTACTCTCGCTTCTATCGGAACTAAACTGGAACAACTTCTCATCCAGCTGAAAAAGAAACGAAGCAAGAAGTACTTTCGTTTTCGCTGCTATTGAAGTCAACCCATAACCACTTCTAATCTTGGTGGAAAAGAAGTTCAACAAGAAGTAGTTCCGTTTTCGCGTTTTTTGAAGCCAACCTAAAAGTACTTCTTTATTAGCTTCCATTGGAGTTAAATGGGAAGTAGTTCTTCTCCCACTTCTCTCGGAGTCAATAAAAAAGTTACTTTTCTAATGAAAAGTTGAACATTTTCATCGTTTTTTGTTATAAATCACACCTAAAATCTCTCTATAAATTTTTTAAAATAAAACATTTTAAATTAAACGTTACAAAAGACGTTTTTAATTCATAAAAAGAAACACAAATAAATATATCAAAACAAAACTGAAAATAATAATAATAATGTTATTTCCTTGCTTTTTTAATACATACATATATTTTTAAAATGTTTATTTTTAGCTGCTTTGAATGTTTTTTTGCATTGCTTTTATGAAACCATCTTCAGTCTCAATGGGGTCTCAGCTGTGGTCCCAAACAGATACTAAAAATAAGACATTATAATTTGTTTAACTTTCAACAAAAAATACTTACTGAACAAAATTTCCCAAATATTGTTGAATCCTTTGAAGTACTTCTTCTGATGATTTCTATGAACATTTAAGTCCACTAAAATAGTTTCTGCAAACAGTCTTGTAAAATTTTTTTTTTTATTCCATTTGGTCCCAAAATCCTTTTGATGCAGTTCACCTGTATTTACTTGTAAACATAATGGGCCTTACCAATAGTCAAGAGGTGATACTAAGAAAAAGCTGACACTAATAAGTGTAAGCTTTTCGTTCAACTTTTTATTTCTCCGTATCAATAAACGAAATCAGTATTCGCTTTCAAAGTGTCACAGCATCAGCCCTGCTAAAAACAACTAGATATGGCAACACTGAAAAAGTCCTGTTAGTTTTTTATGGCGTCGGTTCTAATCGAAAAACGTTTTTCTTTGAATATATTTTTGAGTATATTTTTAAAAATTAATCTCTTTTAATAAAAAGTTAAATCATAAATTTGAAGCCTACATTCGTTTTGTTGTTAATATCAATTTTACTATTGATAAAAGTATAAGCTTTAAATTATTGTGAATGTGCTTTGCCTTGTTTGACAGATAAAAATTGACATTCTACTAAAATAAAGGGTGATTTTTTTGAGGTTATGATTTTCATGCATTAGTATTTGACAGATCACGTGGGATTTCAGACATGGTGTCAAAGAGAAAGATGCTCAGTATGCTTTGACATTTCATCATGAATAGACTTACTAACGAGCAACGCTTGCAAATCATTGAATTTTATTACCAAAATCAGTGTTCGGTTCGAAATGTGTTTCGCGCTTTACGTCCGATTTATGGTCTACATAATCGACCAAGTGAGCAAACAATTAATGCGATTGTGACCAAGTTTCGCACTCAGTTTACTTTATTGGACATTAAACCAACCACACGAATGCGTACAGTGCGTAAAGAAGAGAATATTGCGTCTGTTTCTGAGAGTGTTGCTGAAGACCGTGAAATGTCGATTCGTCGCCGTTCGCAGCAATTGGGTTTGTGTTATTCGACCACATGGAAGGTTTTACGCAAAGATCTTGGTGAAAACCCGTATAAAATACAGCTCGTGCAAGAACTGAAGCCGAACGATCTGCCACAACGTCGAATTTTCAGTGAATGGGCCCTAGAAAAGTTGGCAGAAAATCCGCTTTTTTATCGACAAATTTTGTTCAGCGATGAGGCTCATTTCTGGTTGAATGGCTACGTAAATAAGCAAAATTGCCGCATTTGGAGTGAAGAGCAACCAGAAGCCGTTCAAGAACTGGCCATGCATCCCGAAAAATGCACTGTTTGGTGTGGTTTGTACGCTGGTGGAATCATTGGACCGTATTTTTTCAAAGATGCTGTTGGACGCAACGTTACGGTGAATGGTGATCGCTATCGTTCGATGCTAACAAACTTTTTGTTGCCAAAAATGGAAGAACTGAACTTGGTTGACATGTGGTTTCAACAAGATGGCGCTACATGCCACACATCTCGCGATTCTATGGCCATTTTGAGGGAAAACTTCGGAGAACAATTAATCTCAAGAAATGGACCGGTAAGTTGGCCACCAAGATCATGCGATTTGACGCCTTTAGACTATTTTTTGTGGGGCTACGTCAAGTCTAAAGTCTACAGAAATAAGCCAGCAACTATTCCAGCTTTGGAAGACAACATTTCCGAAGAAATTCGGGCTATTCCGGCCGAAATGCTCGAAAAAGTTGCCCAAAATTGGACTTTCCGCATGGACCACCTAAGACGCAGCCGCGGTCAACATTTAAATGAAATTATCTTCAAAAAGTAAATGTCATGGACCAATCTAACGTTTCAAATAAAGAACCGATGAGATTTTGCAAATTTTATGCGTTTTTTTTAAAAAAAAAGTTATCAGGCACTTAAAAAATCACTCTTTACTTACCATCAGCTGAAGCCGATACTAATTTAAAGTCTGATACTAAAGCACATGTTGATACTTTCTCGTTTATTGGAATGAAATTTTTTGAATTATGAGCTTTAATCGGAAATGCCGACACTTCTATGAAAGTAGCAAACTATTAGTAAGGACCAATAAGTATACACTTTTTCAAATTATTTTTAATTTGAATTAAACACAATTAAAAAACTTTTCACAATTAATCTTGCATGAACTTTTGCTCCCTACGAACACTTTCAACTGAAAAGAATCACAAAAAATATGAAATAGAAAAAAATATACTTGGCACGTTTTTCGACGCTAACTTTACCTTGTAGAAGAGAACTTATTCCAAATCAACTTGGGGAGAAGCGTGGGGAGAACGTATTCCAAATTAACTTCAACAGAAGCGAGAATGGAACCTATTCAACATTTAACTTCGTAGAAGTAGTTCCGTTTTTATTTATTCAAGCTGTTATGGAATATGTTCTAAGAGCAACTACTTCCATATTTTCTGGTGGGGTATTGAATGGTTTCAGTTTATGATTCTGATTTAACTTATGATGATATTTATTTATGATGATATTTACCAAAATAAATGGTGCAGAAATGTTTCCATTCCAAATTTTTATTTAACAGCTTTCCATCCTTTCACTGTGGGATAAAAACAGTTATTGCCTAAATAAATCAGCAGCTTTTTAACAAATTAATTTGAACTCTTGGCAGCAAACAAGCAACAATAACAACAATTGATGCACAACAACTGGTGCACAAAATATTATCTAAATTGCTTTTGTCTGCATCATCATCCTCATTATCATCATCATCATCATCATCATCAAAAATACCATCACCATTCGATAGATATTCCTCAAATGACGAAACACTCTACAACATTGCATTTTCCCACTTTCTCCTCTCCACCACGCCTCCCGTCTGGTCACCCTAAAAAGTTGACAACAAATGCAAATGCTGTGTGCAACCACAGACAGCTACAATGCATCATCAGCAGCTAATAGCTAAGCGTCATTGCAACGACGACCGCTGTTGTACCAACACCAACAAAAACAAGAGCAAAAGCAACAAAAGCCACGTGAAGTTGAGAATCAGGAATATGAGCGCGTTAGCGACAAAATGCTATACATTGCAACTTGGACACTTTTAAAGTATGTAGTTAAAACGAAAATGAGTCGGACGACGCGTCAAGTCGCAAGTTGCTGGAGCAACAAATGGAGCAACAACTTTTGGTTATTCGAGATGTGGTCGTTGGTTCTGTTGTTGTTCCTGTTGTAGTTGTTGTTGTTCTTACACTCTTTGAATTTGAATTTGAGTAATTTATGTTTGCATCCAACTTAATGCTGTCCATCCTATCGTTATATCAACTGGACGCTTGTTTTTTTGTGGCTTGTTTGGCTCCTTTGTCTGTTTATGTGCTAGTGGATGTGTGCTCTCTGTGCGTGAGCGTTTGTATATGATTGGTGAATAAAAAATTGCTAGGTACCATTGCTGACTGGGTCGAACAGCATTTGCAATAATTTCTGCTGTCGTTGTTCTAATTTATTTAGTCATCTCTGTATTTTGTTGTTTTGGTTCTATCGAATGTTGTTGTTGTTATTGTTGTTGCTGTTATTGTTGTTGTTGTAATTATTGTTTTTACATTTGCTGCCATTGAAGCAGCAAAAGTCCTGTCTGCTGCCCATTCAACGTCATCATCGTTCTGAACGTTGTCCTTCTCATCGCTATCATCGATGTTCACTTCAAATTCAATTTCTAGCAATCGAATGACATTTGTTGTCATTGCTGTGAATGCTGTTACTGTTGTTGTTACTGTTGTTGTTGTTGCTGCTACTCCTAGTTTGTGCAATGTTCAGTGACACTTTGAAATGCAACTCCATGAGGAGTTCACCTTGAGTGCAGTGAGTATCTTAACTTTGTTGAATTTTGTGTTTCTGTTTTTTTTTTTTTGCGATTTATACTTACATAGTTCTTGTACCTTATTTGTTGTTGCTGTCAGATTGTCAGTTTGTTGTCACAAAACTTGCCCAATCTGCTTAGGTAGCTGAGGTGGTAGCCGAGTTAGTTAGTAACTCTGTTGAAGGAATAGCAACTTGGAGTTGCATTCAGCGTGTTCCTTATAAGTTTATGTCCGTTTTAATAAATGTTGACTTAAGATATAAGAAAGCAAATAAGTCAGAAGGTGAAAACTATTGAAAGAATTTAGTATGCAAACATTTATTTTCCCAGCATTTTATCCAGTAATTCTTAAACCGTTTTAGGGATAAGAGAGAATCCAAAAAAAGTTTTTTGAAAAAATATTTAAAGATAAGTGCAAAAATCGAAATCTCATTAATTAATAAAAATTACAAAATTTTCAAAATCATGTCGAAACATCAAACAGACTCTATCTGATAGAGTAATGCTCTGGTTATCTTGAGGGTTACAGGTTCAGTTTTTGCTTTTCAAGTTCTACACTTCTACACACTTCTTTACTAAAACATTCACACTTTTAGAAATTGACCACCAACTTGATTTCAATTTTTCCGTTCAAGTCGTGTGACAGTTTTTTTCGGATAAGCATCACCATATAAATTCGTTTAACCATTTCCGTCTGTCTGTCGTCACGATTATAGCTATAATTTTGAAACTATCGTTATATTTGGTATTTGCAGCATCTTTATGTATTCCGAAAAGAGCACTCTCGTTCGTGAAAGAAACGAGCAACAATATTTTTTTATATAAAAAAATGTATTGCTTATTGCGTCCCACACGAACGACAGTTCTCTTTTCGGAATACATAAAGAGGCTGTTAAAAGCATTCTTTTTAAAAATGAACTAAGTGGCTCTTTCAAAACGATCAAATATCTTTTTGGCGATATTCTGATATTATTGTCTTTATGAATAAGGACATTCGAGAATATGTAATGTGTATAATATTATTCTTGTCTCACATACTTTTTCGAAACCTTTTTTCATTTTAATCTCTCAAAGTATCCTTTTTTTATTATTTGTGCATAAAGAACCCCTTGCATTCTTAATACAAAGGAATATCTTAGTGTATTAATTAATTTAAGACCACAGGATACCACTGATTATCCGGACCAGTAGATTATAGTTGATTTGGAAAAATTAAAGTGCCACTCCCACCATGGGTGAAAAATACCCAACCAATTGATATAATTTTGGTTCTATTACACTAAAGAATGGTGATGGGTATCGTATTTTGGGTAAGGTAGGGAGCTCGGTATGACTGATATGCTATGATGAGTATGGTATGATGGTTATCGGATTATGGTAATGTTAAGACCAGTGTGGTATGATATATGGTATAATAAATACGGTATCATGGATATGGATATGATACGTGTGATTTAATAAGTATGATATGATGCATTTGGCATGATGGCTATAATGTGATGTGTAGGAATGATGGTTTTAATATGTTGAGTACAGTTCGATATTTATGGAATAAAGATTTGATTGCAGTGGTATGATGGTTATAATATGATCGGTATGGTATGATTGACATGATATTATGAGTTATGATGTTTGTATGTTTTGATGGGCTTTTTTATTTTATTCGCAAGGTGGAAACCTTCAGAAGGCGCCACCGTGTAGGTGGGAATGTACGATTCTTACGCACTAAACCTGAACCTCCGCATTGAAATGTCGTTCATAATTACACCCCATAGAACCGCTGAAAAGCATCACTTCACGGGGCATAGGAATAGCACTTAGCTGAAATCTTTTCGACTAGTGTTCGTCTTCTATCTGGGAAGTCGTTATGGGGTAGCCTACAACTTCTATCGATAATCACTCTTGCTAGGGCGTTAACCACTGACCAATTCGCTTCGTTTACCAACATAAGGGTGATTTAGTTTTGCCGCGTCACCGTTTCGCCGAAGCTTTATCTCTGATATTGCGGAACTTGAATATTGGACACTCAAAAAGGACATGATTCACGTCTTCTGCTATACCACCTTAATCAATAAGTTCCCGAAATCACCACCGTGTAGCGCTCTCAGTCATTCGATTTGAGTTCTCTTTTTTTAGGTGGTCACATCTGTCATTGACATTCTATGAAATTTTCAGCATGATAGCTTGACATTTGTAAAAGTGACGCCGTATTGGGTACATCTGCGATTGGGCGTGTATTCGATTTTGTACGATTTAAAAAATAGAATTGAATTCGCAACAACGAGTTTGTATTAAATTTTTCGTTAAAAACGGTTTCAATGGTGTGAGGACATTGCAAATGTTAGAAAAGTGTTTCGGCAACGATTCTCTGAAGAAAACAGTCGTTTATCAGTAGCACGAACGTTTCAGAAGTGGCCGTGAGACCGTGAACGGTGGTGAACGCAGTGGCAGGCCATCGACATCGAAAACCGATGAAAACATCAACAAAATCAAAGAATGGATGACCGTAGACCACAAATTGACCATTGGAGAGATGGCAGAGTAGTTGGGCATTGCTTTTGGATCCGTTCGAGACATTTTGGTTAATGATTTCGGCCTCAGACGTGTCGCTGCAAAGCTGGTGCCGAAAGATCTGCATTTCATGCAAAAAAAGGACAGCATTGACGTCGCAAAAGACATGCTTTCCAAGGCCGAATCCGACCCTACATTCATCAAACGGATCATTACTGGAGACGAGACGTGGATTTATGAGTATGACACGCAATCCAGACATCAAGCGAGTGAATGGTGTGCACCGAATGAGTCGCGATCGAAAAAACTACGTCGTTTTAAGGCGAAAAAGAAGGCGATGCTCACAGTTTTCATGGATTATAAGGGTAAACAACAAACAGTAAACAACGAGTATTATTTGGACGTTATGAGACGTTTACGTGAAGCAATTCGCTAAAAAAGACGGCATTTGTTGGCAAACAACTCGTGGATCTTGCACCACAATAACGCACCGTCGCACAATGCCATCGTTATCCATTAGCATTTGGCTAAAAACGAAACGAATACCATTCAACAACCACCGAATTCACATTATTTGGCTCCCTGCGACTATTTCCTATTCGTTTAACTCAAAAAACCGGTCCGCGGAACGTGTTTCAGCACCCAAGATGAGATCATGGAAAAATCGAAGATGGCTCTGATGGCCATATCGCAAACCAAATATAAAAAAATGTGGAAATGAAGATTGGATCAAGCGCTGGCATAAGTGCCTTGCAGTCGTTGGGGAGTACTTTGAAGGAACAAAATCGATTTTGATGTATAATCTTGTATTTTTAATTTCCTGAATAAATTCCGGGAACTTGTTGATCAAGGTGTTTTTCCAGTCTTCTGCAGTGACTGCAGTAAGGGTCAGTGGCGTGCTTATATTTGTGCAGATATGCTCTGAAGCACTCGTGGCTGCTAAGAATCTGCGTGATGTAGAAGTTCACAGAGCCGTGACTTCTACCACACCAATTGGAAAAGTTTGGGATAAGCCGATGCGTCCTTCGACCCTTCACTGATCTATTCCAGCAGTCTTTCCACTTGAGCATGTTTCTTTCTCTAGTAAGTTGCTTACGAGCAGTTGGACTAGCCGCGCTAGCGTTACTTACGAGCAGTTGGACTAGCCGCGCTAGCGTTACTGGTGGTAAACACTAGACATGGGTAACGCAGCAAAATATGCTGCGCTGCTACACTAACCCCAGCACAGTTTACTGTATCAGCGTAATCCGCTAACACAATTGCGCCATGAAGCATTTTGAAATGCTATGATATCTGTATTATCAAGACCAGCGCAGGCTGTTTTTGATTTGGATAGCGCGATGCGTTATGTGGTCAATTTGTTGAATGCGGTGAGTTTTTGAGTGCGCTTCAATCAAAACTAAAACATCAAAGGATTCTGGCATTGCAGCAAGTTTAAAGTTTGATTCAAGTTTGTTTGTACTCTTAAAATCGAACACGTTCGACATATTAAAAAAACCATTGCGTGATCGACAAAGCATCATAACAATCAAACACACTTCATATGCTTAACAGCATCTTCATCGACAATGTTAGCTTCCAACATTTTATCTCCATGTTTAAGGCGACGTAAAACTTGTGCAATTTTCGTTCGCTGCAAAAATATTTTCTCATTTTTCTTTGAGCGTGTCATTTGTATTATTGCGCTATTGCGTTACTTTTTTTAAAAGAAGTGAATTAGCGCAGTAACGCTTTTAAGTGCTGCAACTCAATAGCGTAACGCAGCGCAGCGTTACCCATGTCTAGTAAACACCGTTTTGTCTACGAGAAGGGAATTGAGCGTATCAGGATCATTGCTGAGTGCTCGGAAACCGTTTTAAAACCACAACAAACCCTGAGTGCATCAAGTCTGTAAACCGACACAACACCACGTCGATAAGACTTCGTCTTCATTGCTGTCGCCCATACAGTTGAGCCGTACATCATAATGGACCTGACTACATTGAGTACCAATATCATTCGCGCTTGTTTGGGGCCCCTTGTGTGAGGCATTATTCTCGAAAGTGCCACTCCTGCTTCAGCTGCTTTTTTGTGAGCATACTGGAGGTGTTGTTTGAATGATATTCGGGAGTAGATCATATTGGGAGTCGAGATACTTGATGCATGGCTTCGATTGTATTACCACTCCACAAATGTTGATTCTGGCGGTCTCTACCTTTTTCCCCCCACTGACCTCAACCAGTTATTGATTGTGTCGATAGTTGAACTGTTATGACGGGTGTAGTGTGCTAAATGGTATGATGAGTATGGTATATGGATATCTTATGATGAGTGTGGTTTGAAGTATATTATATGATGATTATGGTTTATAGGGTATGATGTGTATGCAATGTAATTTAAACTTATAATGGGTATAATGGATACAGTTAGATACAGTTCGATAATTATGCTATGATTTGATGGGAGTAGTATGTTAGGTATAATATGAGGGGTACGGTATGAAGGTCATTGTGTTATGGGTATGATATCAGGGGTGTACTATGATGCATGGGATGATGGGTATGATGTGATAGTTATGGTATAATGGGTATCCAATAATTATCATGACATAACTATTATGGTTTTTAGTAGACCACCAAACACAAATAAAAGCATTTTAATTTCAAAATTCCAAAATAATTTGAAATACAAACAAACCTATGATATTTTTGTGCGTTGTTTTTAAGGGGTTTTTATGCAATTTTTTTTCTTTTTATGCAATTATTTTATGCGTTTTTTTTTTGTGTGGTATATAAATATCGAGTTTCTGTTCGACATATATAAGTTCGCCGCGAGGTTAGGTCAAATTAATAAGGATTTGACATTTTTTCAAAGAATTACTTTTTTTATGCGGTCCCTATCCATCGCACAAAAAAAAAAAACTTGCTCATATAAATGTTGTGAAAAATTAAAAATAATACTTATTTTTAAGTTTGTGAATATATTTTTCGAGCCTTTTACTTTTTTTTGCGGTCCCTATCAACCGCACAAAAACAGGTTAAACTGTACTCAACATTTACTCAAATTCGACCTTTACGCATTCAATTTAAGCACTTTATTATTTAAATAACATTGAATTTTTTGCAATTTTGCAATATTGCAAAAGTTGAATTGGAAGTGCAAAAGTTTGAATTAAAACTAAAAAACCGTTAGAGTGACAAATTTTCGAAATAAAATCAACATTTTTTTATAAATATTTCAAAATGCTACATTGCAATTAAATCAAATTTGCTAAAAGTATAAAACAAAACGCAAAATTCTAATTTAATTAAAGTCTGCGTCGACAACTGGATCTGAATGTCCTTTTCGAAATAATTAAATTCAATCGTAATATCCTTCACGGGTTTGAGCCAATTACATGCTGGTTTAATGCTTTTAATTTTGCTGCTGCACACATCTATTAAGCGCTTCCCTGAGCAAGTGTTTGTATGTGGTTGCGCGCGTGTGTGTGTGTTTGGGTGTGTGGGTAACTCGTACTAAATCGTTGCTAGTTGGCATTTCGACACACACAACAACAACATTTCATGCTGCAAATAATTATCATCCTTTACATCTTCCTCACCGCGCAAAAATATTCAATAAACTTAATTGCAAAACGTACGAAATGAAACGAAAATTTGAATATTTCGTTGGGGTCACTTGCATGTATACAAGTATGTGCATGTGATACTGGTGCAAGTATTGGTGCAATATACAACCAATAGATACTGTGCCATGTTGACAGAGCACAGACATGAAACTCAATTTCAATTTTAATTTCATACTCATCGATGTGAAAATGTGATCGGTTTTTGTAGTTGTTGTTGTTGTCGTTGTTGGTGTTTTAGTTGTTATTTTTGTTTATTTCGTTCAGTTTTTGAAGCCTTTCTCCGCAACTGTATCAATTTCTCACTTGCGCATTGTTTTCGCCACTGAATTTTCGAAATTGACCGAAATCCAGCGTTGAACACTTTTAGTGACGCACACAAGCGTACACACACTCACACTCAAGCATACTCGCTCACACACTTACTCACACATACATCAAAGGCATTTCACTTCAATTTAGTGTTCACTGCGGAGCCAACTGTTTCATTAACAAGCGTTAATTGCATTTGGCGACGACAGTCAAACGGGCAGACGTGCCGTTATGTATGGCCAAACAAAGCGTAGGGTTTTGAACCCAGACTATAACCAATGTGAATGGTACAAAAATTGTTACCAACAACTATTTATTTTTTTTCTTTTGGTTTTTTCCACTGTCGCTGCCATCAAATACAATTTCACCCAATCATTGACATCGCAACGAACCCGAAAAGCTTTCATAATAATAAAAAAAAATTTTCATTTATGAAAATTTCGTCCTCGAACTGTTCGTGCTCGCATGAACTCGCATCAACATGACTGCTGCTGGCTGTCATTTTGCAGCTTACCAGAATTGTAAAATGGCCAACGTTACGAGGCCAGAATTTTCTACGTATGCCATGGCTAACACGAACACAGTCTCCCACTCACACACATAGACACACACACATACACACACACAAAACCACAAAACAATGCTAAAAGCTAAGCCCCTAAAATGCACAAAATGCGTCACATCAGCAAAATTGTAGATTTAAATTATTTTAGATATTTTTGAGGGGTGAGCGGCATGATTTGGATGGTTGTGCATCCGACAGTGTTGCCGGATTGTCGTACATATTATGCGTCAGTGTAAATTGAAAGAACGTGACACATTTGATGTTGTCTATGTATGTTGGGAGATGTCTGCATTTATGTGTGTCTGTATTGTTGGAACAGTACATGTGTCCTTGCAAGGCTTACTTTATTCAGCAGTGCAAGTAGATGCTTGACGGTGTTGCTAAAAACTTTCAAATATTTGCTTAACTCTTTCCTTCTGTAACAGTTATGATAAAAAAATTATGGTTTTTAAAAATTAAAATGTTTTGTTTAATTCAAGACAAGTGCAACAAGTGAAAGAGACTTTCAAGAGCATTTCACATGAAGCAAAAAATGCCATCGATTTTGTTCCATTTTTGGTTCACCTTCAAGGGAAAACACTAAGTTCCAGATCCAATACTAAATGCTTGGGAAGCATTTTAAATATATTGGCCTTGGCTTTGGAATTTTTGACCTGGACTTGCACCTGGGTGTACACTCCCAAGACAGTATGCAACGAAGTGTATTCGCTGATGGGGCTCTGGAGAAGTTGTAGGTTAGCGCAAGTTTCGAAAAAAAATTGTCTATTATTTGAGGCCTCGGTAGTAAAATGGTAGCGTGCTTGACTACGTGGCTGCCTGGTTAGAAACTTAGCTATGATCCTACGCTCTAACCTTTCTGGATTTCTTTCTCTTTTCTAATGAAATATTAAATAATGATTGTTGTAGATTAATGAAGGTGTTACGCCCATTGTGGGCGTAATAAACATATAAAATTGCTATAATTTTGATTCTGCTAAGCTAAATATAAAAAAATATAGGTATAGTGTGTTGGGTGAGTTGGTAGATGATTATCGTATGATGAGTATGGAACTACATGTAGGTATGGTATAATAGGTATCTTATGATGAATGTATGGGTATAACATGATAAGTGTGATTTGATGGGTGTGTTATAATTGATATGGTATGATGAGTATGTGATATCATGTAAAGGTATGATGCGTGTAATATGTTGAGTACAGTATCAGGGTTATGGTATAATATGAAAGTGGTATGATCAGTATAATATGATAATTATGATATGATACGTGTAGTATGACGGTCATGGTATTATGGATACACAATGAAGGGTGTAGTATAATTTATGGTATGAAGGATAAGCTATAGTGGGTTTCTTATGAAGAGTGCTGACATGTTGGGAGTGATATAATGGGAATGGTACGAGGGATATGGTACGATGGGTAGTATGTTACAATGGTTATCGAAGGATATGGATATGGATAGGATATCGTAAGATATGATATGATACATATGGTTTTATGGTATGGTATGACGAGTGTGGTTTAATGTGCATGAGGTATCGGAAAGTACGATGAGTATGATCTGATGGTTATGGTCTCATGGTAAGAAATGATGGGTGTAGTTAAAACCGTAAAGTATCAAGAGTATTGTATGATAAGTATTATGTGATGGTATGTAATGGTAGTATTGTAAAATAGGTATGATGAAATGCTGTCATATATTGAGTGTTATATGATTGGTATGATATATTGGATATGGTATGATGGGTGTGTTTCGTTAGTTATGGTATAATAGAGTATGATCGATATGATAGATATGGTATATTATGATAAGTAAAACGTATTGAAAGACGGTATGGGTATGATCTGATGGTTATGGTTTGATGGTATGGAATGATGGGTGTACTTTAATGGCTATGTTATGAAGTGTTTGGAATAATAGGTATGGTATGATGAGTTTAATTTGATTATAGATATGATGGGTATTGTATGATTTTCTGGGTATGATAAGATGTTTGTTTAATGATTGATAGGCATGGTAAGATGGAATGGTATCTATGTAATCGTATGATGATATGGATGGATTGTATAATATGATAGGTATGGTACGTCTACCGACAGGTGTATGGTTATGATAAAGTTTAATTGTTTTGAATTTAAAACTCTTTTTCCGGAAAGGGAATTTACTCTTAAATCAGAATAAGTGCAAAGTATTCAAGACGTTATTTTCCCATTTTTAATCTCAGAAGAGGAGCTTTTTATAAATACGTTATTCTTATATACTTACTAAGAATATATTTTAAATGCATCACTCAAATCACTTTTAATTTTTTTTTTTTTTTAAATTGCTTCATAAGGGATTTTATGTATTATTTTAGTTTTTTTTTATTTAGTTTTGAAAATAGCTGGTGATTAACATAAAAAAATTTTGTTTAATAATATATTTAAACACGTCTGTAATATATAAAAATGTGAATTGTCTGTGACTGCTACACTGAAAAAAAAAAATGTTTTAAAAGTGACGACAATTGTTATTGGTTTGAAGAATTTTGTGTTTAAAAAATAGCTTGCAACAAATTTCGTCAAAGTGAGAGTAAATGTGTTTTAAACTTTTGAAAAACATATGAAAGAAAGGCAAATTATGAACACATTTTTTAACACATTGTGTTCAATTTTAAGCTAACTCTTTTTTTTCAGTGTAGAAATGCGACTAGCCCTTTTTTCTTAATGATTGAAGTGGTTTGTGATTTTCTTAAAGTGAAACTTCTTTAGCCGCGATATGAAGTAAAACCGATGAATTAACTCGTCGATGAAACACTTCGCCGTGAAACGCTTCGGCGTATTTTTCAAATAGTGCTACGCAGAATTAAATAAATATAACATAGTGTGGACACTAGACCGTATCACCAAAACTAACCTATATTTGACCCCACGTCAATCATTAGATATTTAAAAGACATTTTCAAAAAAAAAAATTTTTTTTTTTCTTAAATGGTCCCTATGGTGCTTTTTTCTTGTTTTCTTTATATCTTCTGTGTTTCTTGTCCGATCCGAAAGATTTTTCATGTCGAGTATGAGTGACGAACATTTCGAAAGTGTTATTTTTGGGATAAAATCGTTTGGAACTGCTCCAAAAATGAGTTTTACGGATATCATTTGTTTCCATGGTCTTAATGATTTTTTGTGAGCTTTAGTTATTTGCTCTTTTTAGATTTTGTTAACACAGTACCAACTGAGATAAGGTGGGTGGTAATTTAAAAAAAAACAAGATTCGCAAAAAAATAAAATCAGAAAAAAATTGCAAAAAAACAATAAACACATATATGAAAAATCTTTGGGATCGGACAAGAAACACAGAAGATATAAAGAAAACAAGAAAAAAAGCACCATAGGGACCAATTCAAAAAAAAAAAAATTTTTTTTTTTGAAAATGTCTTTTAAATATCTAATGACTGAGGCGGGGTCAAAATGGGTTTACTTTTTTGCCATACAAGGTGATACGGTCTAGTGGACACAGTGGCTTTTCAACTGCATAGTTCATACACTGAGTAATTATAATAATGCCAAAAAAATTCGCCGCATATGGAGCATGTCTTTGATATTCATATTGAAAACATCAACCTTAAACAAAAAGACAAACACCTACTGCTGCTAAGTAACAGAGTTGTAATGCATTACATTTTAAAGTATATTTAAAACTTTTGTGCAGTAATTTCAGAAAATCGAAACGAGTACTGTACAACAGTCGGCTGGTTGCGCACTCTTTGATTAACCGCAGAAGAGCAGAAATTGTTTACTTGCAGTCATGCCTGTTAAAAAAACAATAGTGGTCCTCATGAAAGTTCGCAAATGACACGTAAACCTCGCATATACAACATAAACCTCGCAAATTTTCACTGTGTATATCAACTGTTCTCTTTTTCCATACAAAAAAAGTTTACGCTGTGCTCGCAAACTCCCATGCATTTTCAGTTCGTAAACCTCGTATGATTTGACTCGTATGACAACAGCTGATTTCGTAACCTGCAGGGTCTGTTCATGGAATGGAGTACGCTCATGAATATGCGAGATTGCGAGCTTTCATGCAGACTACTAATGTGTTTACCAAGAAATAAAGAGTACACAGAGTATATTTCTGTATTGCAATTATTTTTATACCCCCACGTTTAAAAAACGTAAACGGGGTATATTAATTTTGTCACTCCGTTTGAAACGCCCATAAAGAGGCGTGGTAGGTATAGAAAAGTATATATTCTTGATCAGCATCACCACCCGAGTTGATTTAGCCATGTCCGTCTGTCTGTCCGTCTGTCCGTCTGTCTGTGATCACGATTACATCCGTAATTTTAAAGCTATCAAAACGAAATTCAATATTTAAGCTTTTATCTAAAAAATGAAGGTCAAGTTCGTAAATGAGCCAAATCGGATGAAAACCACGCCTACCTCCCATACAAAGTGACTTTATCAAAACGGTAAAATCTCTTAGAATTCCACAAAAATGAATGTATGAACTTGCAATTTTGCATATGAGTTTTCATGTTCAAAATACACTCTAAGTATGAAATTCAACCAAATCGGATGAAAACCACGCCTACCTCCCATACAAAGTGACTTTATCAAAAAGGTAAAATTTCTTTAAAATCTACAAAAATTAATGTATGGACTTGAAATTTTGCATATACACTTTGATATATAACGTGTACTATGTGTATGGAATTCAAACAAATTGAGTGAAAACCACGCCCACCTCCCATACAAAGCGACTTTATCAAAAAACAAAAGCGAATATTTTCTGTTAAAAATATAACGAAAACGTTTTTACTGATAAACATTTTATTGATTGCTTTAGACTTTAAAAAAAAAAACTTTGGTTCGGCCGTGGGGGTATTTTAACTTCGGCCCAGTCGAAGATCATTTCTTACTAGTCCTTATATCTTTTTGTTTTTGATACAAAATTCTACATATCACATAGTTTTATGATACAGTATGACGGCATAGGATGATAGTATGGTATAACGGTATGGTATGGTGGTATGATGATCATGATATGGTATAGTATGCCATGGTATGGTATGGTATGGTATGGCATGGTATGGTATGGTATGATGGGTTTGGTGTGATTTTATAACTGTGATGTTGCTTTTATTTGTCTTATTAACATTTGTCTTATTAAACTTTTCGAAATTGTATTAAAACAGATTTAATTTACTCTGGTCATTACATGAAATGGGACTTTTGTAGTAAGACTATATTTAAAAGTAAATCAATTAAGCACTTAAAAATCAACTTTTTTGGGTTAAAGTTTCACTTCTACCGTGCGTGGTAGACACACACATATTGTTTTCTTCTTTTTTTTTTTTTTTTTTTTTTTTGTTGAATTGTTTTTCTTTCTTGTGAATCTGTTTTTTATTGATTACAAATGAATTTTGTAAATTAAATGTTTTAATCTTTTGACAAATTTTACTGGAATTATGATATTTTTTTAAATGGAAATTTTTTGTGATGCTGGCCTTTTGAACTTTGTTGATTTTTATAAAAAAATTGAAAACTTATTGCTTTACGGCATTGTCTTAATCCTCATCCGAATCGCTAATAATCGAATCGTTTTAATTCATAAAATTATTAAGTGTCATTAAAAATCATTGAAATTAAATTTTTTTATGTTTTGATCGAATTTATCTCTATTTATAATTTTAATGTAAAAAAATGTAATATTTTAATTCATCCATAACTGAATATTAAATACCTTAACACATGAACACATACCTGGTGCCAAAAACAAACTATTTTATATTCGATTTACCCATTAAGCCAAAAGCTCAGGTCGATTCCATAAAAAACAAAAAGAATTTAATCATTAGAAGTCAAAAAGTCATCAATTCGATGAGAAATCCTGTTGAATGTTATATGAGCAAGTGCTTTAAAAAATTATTACTAAATATAAGCTTATAACACATCTGGTCACTCTAGTGCCAGTTGATTTGATTTTATTTTCCGCCAAAAAGAAGTTAAAATTGGTGAAAAGTCTATCTGCTTTTTTTTGGCAGAACAGCTTGTTGTACAAAATGTTCACCCCCCTTCGAGTTTCACCCCCCCAACATTCTATGATAATAAAAAACAATTAAACTTTAAATTGAAATTTTTTTTCAACCCAAATTTGTTCTTGAGTTCTATTTTTATTTCATCTTGTGGTTGCCATAGTCGCACCCGCTACGCTCAATTGGAATAATTCTGAAAAAGTTTTTCTAACCATTAAAGTACACACGGAGGCACTTATACACAGGCACACACACACATACATACTCACGTCTATTTATCACAATTGAATATAATAGCCAGGATGTTTACCTTGATTCCTTATCGTCATTATTTTATTTTCTTTTTTTTTAAATTTTTTTTTTTATTGAAACTTGTGCGTTTATCCATTCTTCTATTCGTTTGTTCATTCGAAGCTTTCTTTGTTTTATGCTGCTGTTGCTGATGCTTTTTTACAGACAAATAAGTGTAGAAAAATTGAGAGAAAAAAAGGGTTCACTATGGCAACACTTAACAAAAGACCATAAAATCAAAAATAACTGAATTTTATTTCAAGAGCAATTCATTTTATATTTTTTTTTTCTCCCTTTTTCCTTTTCCAAACTGCTGCCACACTTTATGGGTTTGAGTTTATTTTAAATTCTGCTGCTCTTTGCACGGTAGCAACTTATTGAGAGAGAGTGAACGAATTAGCTTTAAGCTATTTTATGACTTTTAACTAGAAATTTAATAAAACTTAGCTAAGCTGGGTAGCTCACTTGACTGCCTATAAGTTGTGGGCGGGTCTAACGATGTTGAATAAAAAAAGAAAATACATTTTTTTTTCTATTGCAAACTTTTAAGCTTATCAAACATTATGTTTGTGGTATTGTTTCTCAGTTCGATGGAAGTTTTTATCTGCTCTTGGAGTTGTTGCGTCTAGGTTAACGTTTTAACATTGCTACCTGCTGCGCTCATCGCCACTTGCTATGTACTTGGCAAAGTTTGCTCTTTTACAAAAGTTCAAAGGTTAAATTCACCACAATGCTAGCTACACAAAACTCTGCTAATGAGTTCAACAATGGAGGAACAGCAACAACAACATCAATATCGAGCACCATCCACGCCAAGGATAATTGCAAAATTATATACTTTAGAAAATGTATTTAAAAAAAAAAAACACAAAAAGCTAAACAAAACAGTAGCAAAACTTTTTAAACAAGCGTCGCCAGCTTTTGTTGATTTTTTGTTTTTTTTTTAATTTTTTTTTTTATTTTGTTTGTTTTCTTTTGAAGGGCGTTTTAAACGAAAGCATTGAGAATTATGTGCTTTAAAGCTCGGTTGTTTTTTTTTGTTTCTGTTTTGTTGGTTTTGCCCAACAATAACCAAACAATGCTGCAAGTCATGATAAAAAGGATATGTTTGCCCACAAGGACCCAACCTTCAGTAGGAAAGAGTAGGAAGACTCAACTTGAGATGATTGCAGCACAAATGCAACAAAATTAAAAAAAAAAAAATCCTAAAAGCCGCCGCACTCAAGTGGTTTGCTCAAAAGTTAAAAAAAAATCGTACCTTGGCATTGCTGGACGGCATCCTGCAAGCATATCCTGCGAGATAATTCAAGTGTTTGCAAAACGTATTTGTTTTTAACCCTCTGCAAAAGTCATTTAAACAATGGCTAGAATAGAATAGAAAAAAAAATCATGGCAAAATAATAACAAATGAAATAATGCTGCAACGCAAAAGTTTTAAAAATTCAACTGATGAACGGAGAGACAGAGTTGCCAACGTGCTGCTAATGTAGGAAAAAATATATCACACACACATAAAAGCTTATTCGGACGGGCTGGCATGAACACATCATAAGCTCGCCATGCCACCCACAAACACGCTCCCAGCCACACTTTGAATCTAACACCCACACTCACACCCACACCCACACCCACACCTACACCCATACCCTAATCCTCATTCTCATTCTCATCTACACCCGCATCCAGGCCCACTCCCACTCACCCTCTTACAGACAGACACATAGAAAATAAATTATGCTGCGTTTATGATTTTCCATTCATTTTTCATGCTTTTTCAAGTGTGAGATCTCGAGTGGTTTTCCAGCGATTATTTTACGAGTTTTGTTGTGTTTATGATACGAGTATGTCTGTGTTATGTTTTTTTTTTCTTTATTTTATTATAACTTTTTTATTTCTGCCAAACAGCGCCCCGCTCAGTCTTTAATTTTTATTTCTCCTCCGCCCTCTTTCGCCCACTCTGTCTATGCGTGTTCATTATTTTGCTCCAGGACGACGACGTAGGCGACTTAGTTGAGAGTTGGAGGCTTTGACGTGGATTACAATTATTATGAATTGTTGTAGAACAACATGACTTTTTGTTGTTTTGTAAGCTAAGTACTAACCTTAAGTTGTTGTTTTTTGTTTTTTGTTGTCTGCTATGCTCTTTATGTTTATTGTTTTTGTTGATACTGTTCTTGTTGTTGTTGTGATTATTATTATTATTATTGTTTGAAGAGGACTTTATCAGTTTGTTGCTGTTGTTGCTATCTTTTCCTACATTTGTTTCTGTGATTCTACGACTCTAAAGCAGTATTTAAAACACTGGCTTAGCAAGAAAAAGACTGCTAAAACAACGAAAACGATAAAAAACAACAAAACTTGATTTTTGTGCATTACTATCGATGATATCGAATCAAGAATGAGCTTAAATGAATAAAATCTCCAAAGCTTTTTTGACTTATTCTATGGTTGTTAGAAATAAATACTATTCACTTTATTTCAATATTTTAAAAAGTAGGTTTTTAAAAAATTTTAATATATTTGGAATTAATTTTTTATGCTCTTATTATGTACTTATTATGTATTGTACTGTATTTCAATATTTTAAAAAGTGGGTTTATAAAAAATTTTAATATGTATATTTTTAATTAATTTTTTATGCTCTTATTGTGTACTAACTAAAAATACAAATTATTTTACAACAAATTTTTAACATAATTCAAAACCGAAAAATCAAAATCTTCGAACCAAAAAAAAAGTGTACACTTTAAGTTGTAAATAAGAAAAAATAACTTCAGTTCAATTATTATTAATTTTGTGTTTTACTGGTGCTGAAATGACAGCTTTCAACCGTCTTGGCATTGTTTCCACAAATTTCGTTGTTACGTTTGATGAAATTTTATGCCATTCTTCAAGTAAAACGGCATTCAGCGAGTCCTCGCTGAATATCGTCCTCTTTCTTATTTGTCTATCCATAAGTTCCCACAAATGTTCTATCGGGTTGAGGTCCGGTGATTGCGAGGGGTGATCCAGCTGTCTTGGAGTTTTGCACAGCAACCATTCCTTGACTACCTTGACTGTATGTTTCGGATTGTTGTCCTGCTGAAACATCTACAAGCGATCCAGTCCTAATTTTTTAACACTACCAGACAAATGTTCTTTTAAAATATTACAGTAATCGAATTTAAATAATTCGTTGACAGTAATAATTTCCTACGCTATTTGCCGTCATATACTCGCACACCATCACCGAGCCCCCACCATGCTTTATTGTTGAAGTAATATTTTGCTCCTTGAACTCCTGAGTTTTGCTTCTCCATATTTTTTGTAGATTATTTTCTTTCCAAAAATTTTGAAAATGCTTTCGTCACTAAAAACTGTTTTTCCAAAATAAAATTTCATGATTTTCTAACTTTTTAGCAAAATCCATACGTAGCCTTTGATTTTTTTCTTGATATAAACTACTTTTTTCGAGAGACTCTTCCCATTAGACCATTTTCATTCAATGCACGTCTTATGGTACTGGCACTGACGTTGGTTCCTGATGATGCGAAAAGATCATCCACTATTTTCACTGTCCTTGCAGTTGGATATTTTCACACTATTCAGACTACTGATCGTATTGCGGTTTCACAGAGTTGTTTTGGTCTGCCAACACATGGTCGATTTTTTAGTGCTCCACTTTTTTGTATTTGTCAATGATTTTTTTTATGGTATTATGACCTCTATGAGATATTGGAAATTTTCCTACATTAACATTAACATTAACATTAACATTAACATTAACATTAACATTAACATTAACATTAACATTAACATTAACATTAACATTAACATTAACATTAACATTAACATTAACATTAACATTAACATTAACATTAACATTAACATTAACATTAACATTAACATTAACATTAACATTAACATTAACATTAACATTAACATTAACATTAACATTAACATTTACATTAACATTAACATTAACATTAACATTAACATTAACATTAACATTAACATTAACATTAACATTAACATTAACATTAACATTAACATTAACATTAACATTAACATTAACATTAACATTAACATTAACATTAACATTATCATTAACATTAACAATAACATTAACATTAACATTAACATTAACATCAACATTAACATTAACATTAACATTAACATTAACATTAACATTAACATTAACATTAATATTAACATTAACATTACCATTAACATTGACATTAACATTAACATTAACATTAACATTAACATTAACACTAACATTAACATTAACATTAACATTAACATTAACATTACCATTACCATTAACATTAACATTACCATTAACATTAACGTTAACATTAACATTAACATTTACATTAACATTAATATCAATATCAACATCAACATCAACATCAACATCAACATCAACTTCAACATCAACATCAACATCAACATCAAGGGTTGCAAACATATCAGACCCTGGTTTAAGTGTTGATAATATTCAAAAAACTCCAAAACCAACCAAATTAAGTCTTTACTACTGCAAATTGCGAAATCTCCGTATTTTTTGTGAATCTTTCACTATCCGCCGTAAATTCATTTAAACTTAAGACATTTTTTCATTTTTGGAAATTCTTAAAAAATCGACAAAAATAATTTTTTTTTGTCTTGCACCAATTTCGGCAAAAAATTATGGGGATACTTCGAAAATGATAATTTTTCGATTTTTGAAAAATGGTGGGGTGAAGCGTTTCACCAAAAGAATCTCTCCGTTTTTATGTATAAACATCAACATAAATCGGTTTAATGGTCTCGGGCAGGCTTCTAAGTCAGCAAGACTCTAAAATACTGAATAAAAGTCATCGAATCCAAATTTATTATTCATCCCTAATATCGAAGTCAGAGTCGCAGTTTCGACAGGTGTAGTAGCCACGGTTGCCCATTCTGAAGAAGTTCAGCAAGCACAACACAAAGATTGTCGTAGGTTTCGTGAGAATCATACAAGTAAAAGCTCATGTGAATCAACGACGTACTTACAATGGTAATTATTACTTTTGATACCATAATAAGTAGTTTGCAGGAGATAAATGAAAGTAGCTATTTTGATGGATCAACGTCACACTCATATAAGAAAAATTTGAATTTAAAAAGAAAATCCTAATTTTTCAGATTTCTTTACAAATAACTTTTTTCTGTGAATCCAAAATAAAGAAAAAAATTTAATAAATGTGAATGGTCATATTAACTTTGTTTATATTGTCTAGTCTACTGTGTGATTTGCTCTATACAGAGACGTTGTTGTTGTTGTTGGTTGTTGCCTTATTTGTTTTCATGTTGTCTTGTTGTCAAAATACTTGGCCTAAAGCTCAAATTTGTTTTCAATAGAAAAAATTTAATAATAAAATTTGTTCTTAAAATATCCTTTCTAAATTATATCTAGATAGCCCTTTAGCTTCATTGCTTTCGAAGTTATTACAGCAAACATGATACAACTTCTTTTTTGACATAAATTACCCCGTATTAGATAAGAGGATCATTTGGGACCAGGTCTTCGACACAATTTTTTTTCTTGTTTTGATCTTAGGAATAAAAAAAAACCAGAAAAATAATTTTGTCCAGCTAGCTTGTTCTAGGCGAAACCCAGTGCAGCGGTTGCCATCTTCATCTTCAGCGCGCACAATAAGCTCGGCTTTAGGGACTTATAGAGGTTACTAAAAAAGGATACAATTTCCTTGTATGTCCGCTTCGTGTGCAATGTGTGTTTATAATTCAAAAATTGTAAAATTAATGTTTTTTTTTTTTTTATTATTAAGTTTAACAATTTTTTTTTAAATTTTTATAACTATTTCTTAAGTTTTAAATTTGTATAACTAAGTTCACCTATTTGCTAATATGTTTATGGCAAGAAGCTTGTAATTATTAAATATATCATGAAATGTATTGTTCTCAATTTTATCGCTCATAGCTGCTTTATCTGGGATACTGTTCAGTGCAGTTAACATATTTTTTTTTTACTTTTATCAAGTTCATCCTCAGAATACTTCGGAATCTGTTTTTTTACTTGTTGTTAAACATATTTTTATTTATCTCCTTTACTCATAATGCATGACTTACTCTTGTTATGCTTGAATTTATTGTTTTCTGTGATGCTTTTGTTGTTTTTTTTTTACTCTTTTCTCGCATGTCATTAAATTATTGCATGCGATGCTGCGAGTGCTACTGCTCGCTCGTTTCTTGTAGTTGCGCTCTGTCACTTTGGCGTTTATTTGTGTGTTTTGGTTGGTTTTGTTTTTGTTTTTCTTTCAGTTTGTAAAATATTATCTTGGCTGTCCGTTTATGTTGCTGTAGCTTTCTCTCTCCTATTCTATTTGGATTATGCGGAAGCCTTCTTTTTATCACTCCCTTTGCCAGTGCTTTTATTATTTTTCTAATTTTTTCTAGTGTCTTTTTCCGCTGGTGATTTTTGCTTTTGTTTGATTCACGGACTGTTTATCTGCGTACAGCCTGATTTTATATTGTTGTTGTTGTTGTGGCACTCATTTATTTATGCTATTGTTGTTGCTGCTGCTGTCATTGTCATGTTGCTTGACCTTTGTTAGTGCTCATCATCCTTGAATAACTTGGATAGCACATTTTTACTTTTTCATATTTTTATTTTTATTTATTCATTTCTTTGTGTCTATCTGGCTGGTTGTCTGTCTTTGAGTTTTTGTGTTTTTTTTTTCAAGTGCTTGCTTACGCGTAAGTGCTTGAATTAAATCCAATTTAATCTTTGAGCTTTTTTAAGCCTGTGTTTATATGCAATAAAAAAGCACAATCTTTTAAACAAAAACAAAAAAAAAGTTTTTTTTCAGTGTACTTTATGATTTAAAATGATAACGCACAGTATTTATTTAGGAAAAATTGTTGAAAAATTTAAGCCGCTCAAAATATTTTCAAATTCATTCAAAAAATCAAAAAGAAGAATGTTAAAAGATATGACATTAAATAACAAGGGTCTATTTTCATTCAGGACATAAAGTCTGCGATAACCTTACCTTTTTTTTTTTGTAAATTATGCAAAAACGTGCTTAAACAAAACAATATTTCTTAAGGAATATTAGTTCATGTCCTAAAAAAAGCTTAGACTAATTTTTTTTTAAATACTTTTCAACAATGTGCTTAACTCGTTTATCTCGAAAGCTGACCCATGATTCCATACTTACACTAATGAAAGTTTTTTGCTTCTAGCATAAACATTAGAGCAAGTCACATTTGTATGGATTTTGTTAAAGTATCTGGGATCCTCCGTGCCTCCCCCTGAAAAACACGATTGTTGCAAATGAAGTAATTAGAGCTCTTAAAAGTCCAAGAATTGTCAAAAATAGCCCGGTTCTGGTCGAAAATCCGGTTTTCGGAGAGTAATTTTAGATGAAATGTATTTACATTTTAACGGTGCTGCTGAGAGAGCAATAAATCTTATGTCGAGATACAACGATAAAGTGACGTCAATGGGAGCGGAAAACAGGCTTTTCTTCACGTGGTAGAAGACTATTGTAAGCTCTTTCCATGCGGTACTCTTTCCAAAAGAAAATCCATATTCACAATGATTAAAATTAAATCCTTTAAAAATCACTGTACCGAAAATATCGTATCTCATCCAAAAATCGGTCGATCCTGTTTTTTGTTTTTTAATTATTAAAACCATAAAATGGACTGCAATAATGCATTAATTAATTTTGAAAAAATGTCCTAGATCAATGCAAAAGACAAACATGTATAAACAATTATATGAAAAAAATTTTAAAATGTTGATTTAAAATACGTTTATTGGGACCGGACTTCATTGTACGTCAAATCTAAGTCCAGAATCAGATTCTTCAACTAGTTAAACATAGAAGTAGGTACTTTTGTTTTTGTTTTTAAAAATTTGAAATGCATTAGAAAAATGTAAATACATTTCATCTAACATCACCCTCCGAAAACCGGATTTTCGACCAGAACCGTGCCATTTTTGACAATTCTTGGACTTTTAAGAGCTCTTATCACTTCATTTGCAACATCTTGTTTTTCAGGGGGGTGGGGGGGGCCTCAGAAGATTCCATGCAAAGTAGCACTTGACTTGGTCTAATATACATATATAGCTGTATTTGATTAACCCTTTGACGGGCGCCTTATATAGAAGTAACGCCTATGAAAAAGAAGTACTAGCCTGTAAGTTTTTGGGGTCGCTGATTACAAATATGGTATCAACAATTAAATTTGGCAGCTGCCAATTGTCATTCCAACTGTCAAAATGCAGAATACGTCCGAAAAAAGTAGACCCACTACGCTTTCCAACAATGTTCGGATTTGTTTAAACAAAATCCGACTGATTTTTTGCGTTAAATTGTGACTATGGATAAAACATGGATCCACCGCTATACACCAGAATCAAAGGAATCAGAAAAAGACTGGATAGGTCGCAGTGGAAGTGCACTAAAGCGAGCGAAGACTCATTAAACGGCCGGAAAGGTGTTGGCTTCTGTTTTTTTGGGATTCAAGTGGGACTCCGAAAAAAATTTTTAAATTTGTAACATATATGCCCCCTTAAGGCCAGCTGTCAAGGAATACTGTCCACAGAACACCTTGAAGAACGTTAAACACGGAGCTGGGAAAATGATTATTTAGGCATGATTTTCGTTGAACGGCCTTAATAAAATTTTTTGTACTAAGAACACCATGACTCAATTTTTTAATATAGACATACTGAAGAATCTAATGCTGCAGTATACTAAGGAAAAAATGCCTTTTTAACTAGGTTTTTGAAACATACTTGGAACGAAGGCTTGCTTCAGAGATAAAAAAAAAGCCGAAATACCTTTGCCACCTCAATTACCGAACTTTAATCCTATAGAAAACTTATGGACGGATGTAAATAAGTTGTGAAGATTGCTGGTTCACCAAATATGGCTGAAATTTGGAAAATGGTCTAATCTTCTTGGAAAGCAATACCAGTCGATAGGTGCCGTAAACTTATGAATTATATGCCTCGGCGATGCAAGGCTGTCATCAAAATGGATGAAAAAACAATGAATATCCAACAAAATAGCAAATACTCACAAGTTTCATGAGTAATAGAATAATCAGAGACCAAAAATGGAATTATTTTCACGTCACCCCTATTTCATAGAACAATCTGAATTAAATTTTTCGATTTTTTTTTATTTTTATTTTTTTTTTTTTTTAATAGAAATACAGTCCATGTATTTTCATTTGATTTTTCATAAAAAGTGATATGTCTTATATTTTTGTTTAGAAAAAAATTTATTTTATTTTGTTTTCTTAAACTTCTTTTCAAGCTTTTACTTGAGTGAGAGGGACACTCCTATTTTATCGAACACAGCTGTTACTGTCACATTTTACAAAAACATCGCAAAGTATTTCTCTCAAGTTGTCTGACCCTCTTAGCTAACTTTCTGCCTTCTTGTGCCTTTTAATTAATTAAAACCCAGCCACATACAATCTTGTTCATTCAATTAAATCCAGATACAAGACCACAAAATATCAAAGTGCAAACATGATTAAAGCTGATTTTTTCACTTAAGAGGCTTTTGTTGGGACGTTTGTTTTTGCACCTGTTGTTGTTGTTGTTGCTGTTGTTGGCTGTTTTTTATCCTTGTAACTTAAGTAATACTAATTTTAGTCCCCACAGCATAAATACCGCAACTTTAGTCATTATTCGCACCTAACCACAATTTTAAAATTATAATGTTCATCATGAGAATGATAGAGATGATGATGGTGAGCATGTTGATGATGATTATGATGTTGAATAAAAAATCTTAACTTTTGTATAGCTTCAAGTAAGCAATGAATAAGAGCGAGAACACACAAGACAGAGTGTGAAGAAAGAGATAGGGTACCTTATTTAACCGACTGAAGCGCACTTGGAAATGTACTTTGAAATTTAATACATTTTTACCCTTTATTTAGTGAGCATTAGTTGGACTCATAACAACAATAACAACAACAACAACGAAAGTAACTGCCATAGCATAAACCAAAGTAAAAGGTAAGAAAACAAGAAAAATATGAAAGGCGGCTTATAAATTGCAAGGCAGACAGTCAAACAAACAGACAGACAGACGAACAGACAGATAAGAAAGGCAGGCAGACATCCAGTCGACCTGTTTAGCTAACAAAAACCGACAGTCAGTCAGTCAGTCAGTCAAACTCAGTTATGATTTTTGTCAGTAATAAGACAGTAGCTAGCAGAAGGAAGCCAGTCAGTTGCTTGGACAGACATAAACTAAAGTAAGCCTAACTAGACATTCATTCAAACATGAAGACAGTCATCCATCTATCCATCCATTCATCCATCCATCCATCCAACCATCCATCCATCCAACCATCCATCCATCCATGCACTCACCAGTCAGTTCTCTCAGTCCTCTTAGCCAGCTAGAGAGACAGACAGGCAGCAGACAGTGCATAAAATAAGCCATGGTATTTAAATAAAAAGCTTTATGTTATTTAAGCTTTTATGTTTCAGCTGCAGGTGCCAAAATGGTTTCATATCATATTACAACATGCTGCTACTTCCTTTACTCGTATTCGAATTGTTGTTGTTGTTAGTGTATTCTTATTACCTTGTGCAGAACGCACGTATCGCATTATAGTCGGCTGCACTGTTACTACGTTTATTTTTTGATTTTTGTTTTTTTTTTTTTTGTTTTTGTTGCTGTGATTTCTGTCTCTGTAATTGAATTATGAGATTTTATGATATATTTCCCCCCTCGGTTTAAGCTTGTTAAAAAGATATAGCTTATTTATGCTATTTACAAATGGATGTTAGTGATGTAGAGAGCCGAGTGTTTTTACTATATTTCAAGAACTCAAGTAGGTACTCGAGTTTTTCAATTTGAACCCAAGAAATATGCAATGTCTCACGCTGTCATACCTTCTAAATCATTTTTTAAAATTTGACTAAATTTTATAACATTTTTTTTCCACACGATACAAATAAAAAATGATAATGATAATGATAATGATAATGATAATGATAATGATAATGATAATGATAATGATAATGATAATGATAATGATAATGATAATGATAATGATAATGATAATGATAATGATAATGATAATGATAATGATAATGATAATGATAATGATAATGATTATGATAATGATAATGATAATGATAATGATAATGATAATGATAATGGTAATGATAATGATAATGATAATGATAATGATAATGATAAAGATAAAGATAATGATAATGATATTGATAATGATAATGATAATGATAATGATAATGATAATGATAATGATAATGATAATGATAATGATAATGATAATGATAATGATAATGATAATGATAATGATAATGATAATGATAATTATAATGATAATTATAATGATAATGATAATGATAATGATAATGATAATGATAATGATAGTGACAATGATAACGATAGTAATAATGATAATGATAGTGATAGTGATAGTGATAGTGATAGTGATTGTGATTGTGATTGTGATTGTGATTGTGATTGTGATTGTGATAGTGATAGTGATAGTGATAGTGATAGTGATAGTGATAGTGATAGTGATAGTGATAGTGATAGTGATAGTGATAGTGATAGTGATAGTGATAGTGATAGTGATAGTGATAGTGATAGTGATAGTGATAGTGATAGTGATAGTGATAGTGATAGTGATAGTGATAGTGATAGTGATAGTGATAGTGATAGTGATAGTGATAGTGATAGTGATAGTGATAGTGATAGTGATAGTGATAGTGATAGTGATAGTGATAGTGATAGTGATAGTGATAGTGATAGTGATAGTGATAGTGATAGTGATAATGATAATTTAATTGATAATAATAATGATAATTATAATGATAATGATAATGATAGTGATAACGATAATGATAATGATAGTGATAGTGATAGTGATAGTGATAATTATGAAAATCAAAATCAAAATCAAAATCCAAATAAAATCAAAATCAACGTCAACATCAAGATCAACATCAACATCAACGTCAACATCAACATCAACATCAAGATCAACATCAACATCAACATCAACATCAACATCAACATCAACATTAACATCAACATCAATATCAACATCAATATCAAATCAAAATCAAAATCAAAATGAAAATGAAAATGAAAATCAAAATCAAAATCAAAATCAAAATCAACATCAACATCAACATCAACATCAACATCAACATCAACATCAACATCAACATCAACATCAACATCAACATCAACATCAACATCAACATCAACATCAACATCAACATCAACATCAACATCAACATCAACATCAACATCAACATCAACATCAACATCAACATCAACATCAACATCAACATCAACATCAACATCAACATCAACGTCAACACCAACATCAACATCAACATCAACATCAACATCAACATCAACATCAACATCAACATCAACATTAACATTAACATCAAAATCAAAATAAAAATCAAAATCAACGTCAACATCAACATCAACATCAACATCAAGATCAACATCAACATCAACATCAACATCAACATCAACATCAACATCAACATCAACATCAACATCAACATCAACATCAACATCAACATCATTATCAACATCAACATCAACATCAACATCAACATCAACATCAACATCAACATCAACATCAACATCAACATCAACATCAACATCAACATCAACATCAACATCAACATCAACATCAACATCAACATCAACATCAACATCAACATCAACATCAACATCAACATCAACATCAACATCAACATCAACATCAACATCAACATCAACGTCAACACCAACATCAACATCAACATCAACATCAACATCAACATCAACATTAACATTAACATCAAAATCAAAATAAAAATCAAAATCAACGTCAACATCAACATCAACATCAACATCAAGATCAACATCAACATCAACATCAACATCAACATCAACATCAACATCAACATCAACATCAACATCAACATCAACATCAACATCATTATCAACATCAACATCAACATCAACATCAACATCAACATCAACATCAACATCAACATCAACATCAACATCAACATCAACATCAACATCAACATTAACATCAACATCAATATCAACATCAATATCAAATCAAAATCAAAATCAAAACGAAAATGAAAATCAAAATCAAAATCAAAATCAAAATCAACATCAACATCAACATCAACATCAACATCAACATCAACATCAACATCAACATCAACATCAACATCAACATCAACATCAACATCAACATCAACATCAACATTAACATCAACATTAACATCAAAATCAAAATCAACGTCAACATCAACATCAACATTAACATCAACGTCAACACCAACATCAACATCAACATCAACATCAACATCAACATCAACATCAACATCAACATTAACATTAACATCAAAATCAAAATAAAAATCAAAATCAACATCAACATCAACATCAACATCAACATCAAGATCAACATCAACATCAACATCAACATCAACATCAACATCAACATCAACATCAACATCAACATCAACATCAACATCAACATCAACATCAACATCAACATCATTATCAACATCAACATCAACATCAACATCAACATCAACATCAACATCAACATCAACATCAACATCAACATCAACATCAACATCAACATCAACATCAACATCAACATCAACATCAACATCAACATCAACATCAACATCAACATCAACATCAACATCAACATCAACATCAACATCAACATCAACATCAACATCAACATCAACATCAACATCAACATCAACATCAACATCAACATCAACATCAACATCAACATCAACATCAACATCAACATCAACATCAACATCAACATCAACATCAACATCAACATCAACATCAACATCAACATCAACATCAACATCAAAATCAAAATCAATATCAAAATCAAAATTAAAATTAAAATTAAAATTAAAATTAAAATTAAAATTAAAATTGAAATTGAAATTGAAATTTAAATTTAAATTTAAATTTAAATTGAAATTAAAATTTATAATAGTCAAAATTAAACGCAAAATCAAAATCAAAATCAAAATCAAAATCAAATCAGGACCAGTGGAGTCGAGTAGGTTGCGTGACTGACTACTACCCCAGTGTCCAGGGTTTGAATCCCGGTCAGGTTATAGCTATGCGCTCTAACCTTTCTGCATTTCTTCCTCATTTCAAATGAACTTCAATTGAAAACTCATCAATATTTATGACCTGAAGTTGTAGGGATTACCTTATACCTTGAATTGACTGAGGCAAATGCAGAACACTTACTTCAGATTCAAATTCGCATCTTTCTACGGTTTTCCACCACGCATAGAACATCCTACACATGCTTCACTTGATTGCTCCTTCCTTCCTACTAATGTATCACCCCATCTCGAATAGGTATTACACCTGAAATCCTTGGTCTAAAGCTAAAAAAAAAGAAGAGAAATATTAAGAATATTATTTCTTAAGGATTCTCAAAAACATGGATTATATGTAAGTAAAACCTATTAACCCTTTGTGGCATACATTTTTCTCCGGGATAAATTCGGAAAATCGTAGCTGATCTTATAGTTTTCGGAGTCACTGATCACGAATCTGAGGTCAGATTTGTTGACTTCGCAGAGGGCGCCACCGTACAGCGCATGCGCGTAGTGAATGTCCTTGAGAAATCGACGCATGGTCCCGAAACCTGGTACCCGGGGGTTTAGGGGGTCGCTGATCACGAATCTGAGGTCAGATTTGTTGACTTCGCAGAGGGTGCCAAGTATCGTATCAGTGTTTAATCGTAATCAGTGATTAAAAATACGTTTGCACTTAATTTCCTTGAAAAATTCAGTTTCGTAAGTAATCAAGATATAAGTTTCGTCTCAATCCGCTCTCAGCCGAACCCGGAGACACGAACGGGGACGAACGGGCAAGATTTTTGTTCGGTTCTTTTGAATTTTTTACTATGTCGGGGAACATTTTTCAATTGTACGAATAAGGTGGAAATCTTTTCAATTAGATGAAAGTCAGCTACTTACTGACTTCACATTTAACTAGAGCTTCCGTACACAATAAAAAAAAAAAATAAAAATAAACCCTATCCCTTGTATCAGTGCCATTGTCTAAACACTCATTCCCATTCGAATTCAATTGATACATATTTGCTGTTATTATTGATTTCGGCGTAACTCTGTGTAATAAACCATAACTAATTTTCTCCATTAAAATGCGGCAGTATGTAAGCTAATAATTTCTTTTTCTCTTTTCCTCCTGCCTCAGCGTGTTGCTAGCGGTTATATTTGTCAAAATGTTGAGACAATCAGGAAGATATAAATATTTATGCGTTATATCTGCTAACATACCAATATATGTTGTACACATACGACAAATGTTTGCTTGTTTGCCATTCCAGCAGTTTCACTGAGTATAACGCTGAGCTGAGCGTCTGTAGCTCATAGGATGATGGTATTTGTTGTCAGTGGGTGGTGTTCGGTGGTTAATGCTAGAGGTAAAGTAGGCATTATATCATTATTTATTGTTAGGAAATCCGATTACATATTTTTTTTCTTCTTGCTGTTTTTATTATTGAGGCCAAAATTATTTCTGAACATTAGTATTGTTATTGATAAATGTGAATTTCTTTGAGCCACTTCGACAAGGGTGACACATCTCAGAACTCATGAATAATAAATAAGCTATTTGGACATGTTTTGCGTTTTGTTTTGTTGGGTTTTGATGCGAATAATGCGGAGAAAAATTAATGATGGAAATGAAAAGTGCTGTAAGCAAAGTATTCTGCGGTCTCGAACCTTGAGCTTTTGAACTCTAAGAAAAAATTCAAGATTTAAGGAGATTATGGGTGATGATATTTCTGTACTGGTTTTAGAATTTTTTTGAAATTTCAATATCAAAAATATCTAAGACGTACTTTAATTGAGGTTTTGTTTTTTTAGTTTTTATAACAGTTTTCTGATAATTTTTCAAAGTCTTTTGAGTACTCTCAACATTTATGTGAAATAGCTGATATTTTTCTCAATCAAGATATATTCAAAAGCTTTGCATGCCATGCAGATTCCTCAAGCTTGCAAAGCTTTCAAAAGCATTCAATACATGGGAAATTGTAGCTAATATCTACATCATTTGCACTTATATGGTACAACACATCTACTTATATAATAATGAATGAATAGACAAAACAAAAGGAGAGGAATACTTGAGAAGCACAACAAAAACAGCAACAATAACACCAACAAAGCACACTCAAACACGTAGACCAAAAATAAAACGTTTAAGTGAATGTCTAAAACGCAAGGATAACGACGTCTTTTCGGACTAAAACAGCACATAATAAAAATAATGCTCTAGTAGTTGTCATTGTTGTTGTTGTTATCAGTTTGTTGTTGTTGTTGTTGTTGTTATTGTAGTTGTACTTATTGTTGCCTTATAATGTAAGAAAGCTAATGAAATAAAAGATTTTATTGACATGTGTCTGTCCCTTCGACACAAGCGCATAACGATTAAATAAAGGAACAATTCCACAGATAAGGATACTAAAATTCTATTGTGCGTGCGCGTGCAATGAAAAGGATCCATGCACGAATAGTTGTAGTTGACGTTGTAGTTGTTTGGCTCATTGAGTGCCTTTGTTGGTCGTTTTGTTGGGTATGTGTGTATGGCACATAGAAAACAATAATAAGTTTTTACACTTTTATAAATTGCAAGGACATTTATTAAAAACATGCCACCGAGACTATGAGAATAACAATAAAAATAAGGAAACATTGCAACTGACGAAATAATCATTGTTAATTGGAAATTATCATTATTTTAACGAAATTATATCATGCGAGAAATGCCTTCTTTTTTAATACCAGGAGCCTTTAACCTGAAGCTTAGAATCCACTCAATAGATTTTAAAGCTAATTTCGAAAATATTCAAACTTCATGCTTGCTTAAATATGTAAATTTTTTTTTTTCTATCATGCGATAAGAACTGTTCAAACTCCATTACGCAAATAGAGTTCGTTTTCTATCCCTCCCTTTTCCTGCCTCAAAAAGAGTTTCAAGCATATTTGACAGCATAGCACAAATAACTGCTGCCCTAAGTTACTTGCAAAACACTTTGCAATGTCCTGTCATGTCCTTGTTACTGCAAAGTCATATCCTGTAGCAGTGTGGCTACACTTAAGGAATTCTTAAAATGTTCGCACGAATGCAGAAAAGTGTTCTTAGGGGAGCTCAAAAGATATATGTTAGAAACAAACGAAAAAAAAAAAATCACGTTATCTGTTAAATATCGAAAGATACACACATGCTTGCTGAAATACATTAAATTGCACATGACATAATGTCCTGGCGTGTGTGAAGGACAGGACAATGGCAGATACTTACAAAACCAATAACGCCAACAACAGCAACAACAACTAACACACAACATTAGCAGAAAATTCAAGCAGCTTGGTGATGATGATGAAGCACACTGTGCTGTAAAGAGTCAACAACAACAACATCACACAATCAACACCCACAACAGCAACCACCAATTCAAGCTATTTGGTTTTCGTTGTTCATTGTTGGGCGCATTTATCGATGATTGTGCCTGGGCGAAACTCACAGCGACGAGAGTCACGACAAGGATGTGCAGATGATGACGCTGTTTTCGTGCGATTAACGTGTTTCCGTTTTATTTATTTGCGTCATTATTGCGTGTTTGCTTTTTGGGCCAGTTTTTGTTTATTTATGTTGGCTTTTTATTTTGGTCTTTTTTGCATTAGGTGATTATAATACCCTAGGGAGTGATAAACAACGGGTGTGTTGTGTGTGTGTGAAAAAAAAATAGTTTCTATCTAAGCATGTGGAACAGCAAAGCTCAGAATTAATTTATGTCTAGTAAATATGTTGACATAAGAAGCTTAAAAATACTTTTTGGCTTATTAGGTGAAAATGTTTTCTTTTCAGTTAAGCAAGTGTCGAAAAAATTGCATGCGATGTGTTTATTTTCAATGTAAGACTCTCTCAATGCTATAAGGATAATGAGTTTGCTTAGAAAAAATAACAAAAAGTCTCGTGCAACTTTTAGTAACAATCAAGGAATAAAGACGATTTGTACTTCTACAACGCTCTTTAAGTGGTCTACGTTTTTTAAGCAAATGTAAAAAATAGCATGCGAAACATAAGTTTGAATTATGACTTTTTAAAAGTTTCATACGAGGTCAAAAATATTTTGAATATATAATTTACAAAAACATGTTTGTTAAAACATTTGTGCGGACTAGCACAAAATAATCACATGCGATTTGAATCATATGTACAACATTTTACTGTGACAAGGACTAAACTTTGAATAAAAATGGAAATATTTATATGCAAAAATTTTGTAAGCATATCTTACAGAAAATCGCATGCGAGAGAAAATTGCATGACATAAAAGTTGCATGAGATTAAATTTTATGAGCAAATTTTTTTGTTACATTCAGAGTGAATGAAATAAAAGTTTCACCACACAATCGTTTAGTGTGATAAAGACTTTCTTGCTATCAGCTGAAAGAGAGAAAATATGAGTTCTCCAAAGGTCAACAAATCACACGCGAGATAAAAAAATGTAGTATTTAGGAAAATAAAAAAAAAATCTATCATGACAATTCAATTTTTGACGGCTAAGAGCACATATTTTAGTAACATTTTGTTCACAAATTGTAGTCAAAAAGAAAAAAAACTTTGAAGCATTTCCATTTGTTTCCTTGTAACTTTAGCATTATAATGATAATTGCAAATGTTGCAAATTCTTGAAATATAATACAAAATTTTGGTTTTATAAATTAAGACAGTAATTAATAAAAAAATTGGTTTTTTGAGCCCAAATTTCTATTTTGGGAGTAAAGCCGAAAGTCGAATTTATGCAGTAGGGTATACTGAGTACGGTTGAAACATTTTAGCGTTTATCGTCGAAATTAGTTAAGCGAGCCATAATAAAATACCATATATTGGTCTACTTATAGGCAATGTTATTTCAAATTACTGTATTGTATTTTATGTGTTAAATCAAATTTAAAAAAAATTTAATTTGTTTCAACCGTCCTCAGCCAAGGTCGGTTGAAAGAGTACCTGGGGTCAATTGAAACACATGAAAATTATACAAAATATAATGATATCGGTGACGAACATTACGTTTTTAGTGTTTGTGTACAGCAGAGATATGCATGAATGGATTAATTTACTGTTTCAAGTTCCTTTAATTTTTCAACTCTCTGCAAGTCGAGGCAGGCAAGCAACAAGTTTGCGCGAATTATAGGCAGCAAAAATCAAATAGTCAGATGTAGAAAACTTGAAATGTAGGAAAAAAGCAATTATTTTGCCTACAAATCAAGTCTGTTTACGAAGTTCGTGGCATTAACTTCGTGTTGTCAGTGCAAACTTCGTTTCTCGAGTAAAGAAAACAGTTTAACTTTAAAGCATTGGATTGAAGTATGTTGGTTTGTTTTTGTTGTTGTTTCTTAATTGCCTACACCTGAAAAGGGGAGCTTTAAGGGATGACCGGAGAGGGTTAATATGTAAGATCGCCCCCACTACTTTTGCAAAACGAACATTTTCCCTTCGGGACCTATTCCCTCCAACCGCTCCTTAGGGGGCTCCCATACAAATTTTATAATTTTTGTATATTTATTCGCTACATCTGAACAAGTGGGCTTCAAGAGAGTGTCGGAGAGGGTTAATATGCATGACCGACCCCCATTAGATTTGCAAAAGGAACATTTTCCCTTCGGGACCTATTCCCTCCGACGACTCCTTAGGGTGGCTCCCATACAAATTTTATGATTTTTGTATATTTATTCCCTACACCTGAACAGGTGGGCTTTAAGGGATTAATATGTATGACCGATTAATTATTAATGTATGACCGATTAATATTACTTTTGCAAAAGGAGCATCAGTGCAGTCGCATAGACTTGAAAACAAACTTAAAAAGTAGAAAGTTTGATTTTTTCTACCAATTAATACAGGGTGGAAAAAAATTAGAATCAAGTCTGGCTATTTTTCGTTTTTCAGAATAAAGTCGTAGTTTGTAGGGTAGAAACATATCAAGTTTCTACAAGTCAAGTCAAAACTTGGTTTTTTTTTAAGTTACTTGATTTTCAATTGACTTGTTGCATACCTCTGTATGGTGTACTACTTGCTTATTATATTTCTCAAAACTCAGCAGCATTAATTATAAACTCGATTTTTTTCAACTTGTTTCAACTGTCCCCAACCACCAACCAAGTATAAAACGTTTCGCAGTAAGATTCACATATTCTACAAACTTCAATCAAAACGATACCCTATCTTAAATGAACCCATAATAATTGCACGAAGAGCAAAGCAATATAAAAATGCGTGTTTCAACTTGTCGCCCACTTTGTTTCAACCGTACCCAGTCTACCCTAATAATGAAAACCTGTTGTGATGTCGACTTTATCTCGTGTCAAGTTTTTTTTTTATTTATTTTCCCCATTTTGTAACACAGTGTAATAATTAATTTTGAAAATTATTGTTACTCTAAGAACTCAAAAAGTCTTATACAAAAAACAATTAATTAAACCTTTCACATGCGATGAAATTTAAAAATAGTTGTTTTTAATGTTTCTTATATCTCTAATTCCAGAAAAAGTTGCATGCGATAAATATTTTCAACTAACTAATTTCGCAAATCTCGCAAAATAATGAAATACATTTTCAAAAATCGCATGCGACTTTTTTGTATATAAACTTTATCGCATGCGATAAAAATTTTTAAACTCAAAATTTTCTATTTTCTTATGCATATAACACAACGACTAATGATTTTTTTCCTCTCCTCTATTTCTTTGCAGGTAATTATCATACGCAAGCCAAAGTTTTATTCAAAAATGTCTCCATTTTGGTAAGCCTTCATTAGAAAGCCTTACTTACATCTAAAAGTCTGAAAAATGTTTTAATATTTTACCAGACTCGATCATAACAAACGGTATAAAAGAACGTGTTACCGCTATTTTAACGCAATTGAATTTAATTGACAACAAAAACTATTGCAACCAATCAATGACTAACTGCATTTTGTGAGTTTTTCTTTCTTTTTTTTTTTTTTCTTTTTATTTCTTTTTTTTTTTTTTCTTTTTATTTCTACTCACTTATTTATTTCTACTCTTTTCGAGCCATTTTAGCTTTTATTTATATCGTTTAGTTTGAAGCGTTACAAATGATTGCATGTTGAAAAATTACCCTCAGGCCACAAGTGCAAAAAACATAAATTGTTACTATTTTTCATTTTGAAGCGCATTTGGCTTAGCGTTTACTTTTTTATGCTTCTCTTTCTCTCTCTCTCTCTCTCTGCTTTTTGTCGCTACGGTATTTATGCAAATGCAAATCGCTTTAATAATGTTGTCTGCATTTAAACGATAAGCTTCCACATTGCATAGCACACAGATGCAGACACACTAACACACATACATTTTCACGCTCATGCAAACTGCATCAACATGCATATCTCTATATGTTTATATATGTATTTTTCACAAATACCAGCAACATGAAATGCATAAATCACGTATTTTGCGCTTAACACTCTCGGCATGTTTGTTTTAGTTAGTCGTTGGCATCTATGGGGGTGTGTGTGTTTGTGTGACGCCTGTGCCCTTGTATGCGTGCATTGCAGACATTATCTGAAACACGTACAAAATTGCAACAGTTTTTGTTGCAATAACTGCGTGACAATTGATATCAGCGAAAGGCGCGACGACTGCCAGTGGCAGCACGATTTCAAATGAAAAGCATCAAAATTGAATAAATTAATTAGAAGTTTGTAGTTTTATGATATTTTCAGTGTCTTGCAGTTAACAAAGAGAAGAGTGTAAATTAGTAAAAAATGATCGCATGATTATAAATAGTTTTTCTATGGCATGCGTTTGGAGTCATGGTCATTAGGTTTCTTTGTTTTTTTTTTTTTTATTTTTGTTTATTTTTTTCTTTTTATTATGTTATTTGCTATGCAAATATAAACAAACAATTCATTAAATAGCTGAGTTACTGCTGCTAACATCAATGAAATGTATCCAATTAACCCAAGATATTGCATGATAGAAAAAAGACATCAACATGTGTTTCATTGTAAGGTCTAATGAAATTTTATTGCTACCCAGGTCTGTGGCATTTAACCTGTCTCGGTAGCATAAAAATTTCAATTTGAGTAGTAATTAACGATCGTTAAGCAAATTATGTGCTGTAAAGCTTTTTTTAGTGAATAGGAAAGAATCGTTTTTTGCTTATATATGAAATTGATTCTTGTAGATTCTCAAATATGCATATCTTTTTATATCTCTTACGGCACATTGCAGCACAACTTGAGCACATCTCAGCACATTTATCAAATTTTGAAAAAAAATGAAAAGCGAGGATAAGTCTTTTGAAAATGATTGAAAATGCGATATTTTTAAAATCTCTCTCCGGTACATGGCAATACAATACAATCACATTACATCAAAAGTACCGAACTTTGAAAAAAGTTATTATGGGGGGCTCACTTTTTCTCTAGCAAAGCACCTTATTTTAAAAATCATACCAATAGAATCAATTTTTTTTTACGACACACTAAAGCACTAATTAGCACCTTATTTTTTAAATCATACCGTTCAACACATGTCATGAGAAAATCCATTATACTGTAAGTGAAGGGCTAAAAATAAAGATTGGTTAAAAAATTTTCAAGTTGTCCGGCATGCTTCCATCAATCTTATGTAATCTAATGGATTAACTGCATAGATGAAGTCAATTTCCCATTGACTACCCGGGATGTCCGATTTCTTCAAAGTATGCTCTAATCTTAATGTGGTTTTTCTCAAGATATGAGGCAAAGAGGTTTCAGAAGGCATAAAGCTCTAATTTTAAATTTGGGGCCCCATACCAGGCGTCCCAGGAAATCATCATTATTTACGACGTAAAAGTTGTACTTGGTAGTAGAGATATTTGTGAATGGGTTTGACTTTTAACTAGAATTGACTGAGGTAAGGCCATAACACTAACTTCAGACTGTATCTTGCCTCTTGCAACCTACTAGTCTATTACCCTATTTCGAACCAAGATAGACTCGACTAAATAGGTATAACACCTGAAATCCTCATTTAAAAATTATTTTTTTTTTTTTATAATGAGAATAAATTACATTTCACCTCGCAGGTTTCCATAAAAGTTTAAAGGATTTATAAAAACTGCAACGCTTTGTATGGTTTTATTAGGTGTATGCATAACTATTGGGCGTATTGGGTGTATGCATTGAAAATCGAATAGATGGCTCCACTAACACATTCGTTGTAACACTCCAATGTCATATATGTCGTTTTAAAGTACCATCGGTCAAAGCCACAAAACAATTTCCTAATATTTTCTGCTTTTTTTACCCTGTAACTTTTTTACCCTCATGTAAAACTTCGAAAATTGGCGAAAAAGGCATTTGCGGGAAGTATTGTTGGGATCCTTTTTTGACAAGAAAACTTTTGGCGAAAGTCATTGTTTACTGGTGGATATTTATGGAGACGATCTCTATCTAGAACACAGTGTTCTGAGTAATTTAAACGCTTTGAAAGTGACGATTTCGACATCAAGTACAAAGAGCGCCCTAGTCAAGAGGAAATATTTGAATACAAGGAATTAGAGACCCTCCTACTTGAAGACAAACGCAAGATGATCTCGCAAAAGCACTAGGCGTGACACTGGCAACTATTTCCAGGCGTTTGAAAGCGTTAGGGTTTATCCAGAAGGTAGGAAATTGGGTGCCACACGAACTGATGCCAAGAGATGTCTGATATGCACCTCAAACGCTACAAAAGAGAGTCTTTTTTGCTTCGAATTATTACTGGCGACGAAAAATGGAAACATGATAACCCAAAGCCCGGCCAATCAGGAACATCGATGTCAAAGCCGAATGTCAGGTTCTAGGTAATGCTCGATATTTGGTGGGATCAGAAGGGACCGAGTGGCATCAGATTATGAGTTGCCGAAATCAGGTCAAACCATTACGGGACAGCTCTACCGACAACAATTAATTCGTTTGAAGCGAGCATTGACAGAAAAATGGCCGGAATATTCGACCAGGCACGAGTCTGTAATTTTCTATCATGACAATGCTCGACCACACGTTGCTATACCGGTTAAAAATTACTTGGAGATTAGTGTCTGGGAAGTTTTACCTCACCCGCCATATTCACCGGACTTAACGCCATCCAACTACCACTTTTTTAATTTGATGCAAAACGCCCTCACGTTTGGAATACACTTTACTTCTGAGCAAGGTATCAAAAATTGGCTCTATTCGTTCTTGGCCTCAAAGGACCAAAGCCTTTTCTTGAAGCGGAATTCATTTGCTACCAGAAAGATGGGAAAAAGTGATCGCTAGTGATAGGTATTTTAAATAACATGTAAATTCATTAATTAAATAAAATAAAGCATTTTTTTTATTCAAAAAAGTTCGGTTTTAAATGTATACACCCAATATTTTTAATGACGTCACTTTGTCAGCGCATTGTAAGGAGTCATATGAGTTCATTGGAGTTAAGAGGGCATTAGATATTGACAAATTCATTAAACCTACAAGTATTCGATTTCAAGCTTATGTATAAAATTTCAAGCTTCAGTGATTAATTTTCGTCATATTTTTAGAGATTAACCATTTTTGTGACGTCACTTTATATGGGAGGCAAGTGTGGTTTTTATCCGACTATTACAAATTTTACACTGTAAGTGCGAATTCGGAATTGAAGTTTATGTGCACATTTTCAAGTTTTCATATTAGTTTTTGTGGAATTTGTAGAAATTTTACCATTTTTATGACGTCAGTTGGTATGGGATAGACGTGATTTTCGTTCGATTTTGCCAAATGAGTTTTTAGAATCGTGAGTGCAAATTTGGAACCGAAGCTCATGTGCAAAATTTCAAGATTTTAGATTAATTTTTGTGGGATTTTTTAGATTTTACCGTTTTGATGAGGTCACTTCGTATGGGAGGTAGGTGTGGTTTTTATCCGATTTCAGACTCTGAGTGCGAATTCACAATAGAAGTTTATGTGCACTTTTTCAAGTTTTCATATTAATTTTCGTAGAATGTTAGCATTTTTATGAGTCAGATGGTTTGGGAGATAGGCGTGACCATGGTAGAATAACAAAGTAGTGCTCTCACGCGTCAACAAAGAGTGGATAATGAAAAGGTTGGCTAATTGTAAAAATGGCGAAGTTCGTAGAAACCTCAAATGAAATAATAATATTATGTTTTCAAGCTGTAAATAGTGCGGACACGTGTGTTAAATTTGTGTTAATTTGAGTGAAGCTTGTAAAAAGTTTAATCTAAAATCAACTGCGAAAAATGAACATAAAGAAACTAGAGATGAACAGCTGATTTTGACAACTAGCCCGCTTTTCTCTGCTTTCTAATCCATTCTTCTTCGAGTCGGCCCTACCTTATGATTCTACCATGGGCGTGACTTAATATTTATTGTATTTTTAAAGATTTATCAATTTGATGACGTCACTTGGTATGATAGGTAGTAGTGGCTTCCATTAGATTTTGGGCAATTCACTTAAACTAAAAGTATTCGATGTCAAGGCTTTTGTGTAAAATTTCAAGCTGAAGTGATTTATTTTCGTGATATTTTTAGAGATTTGTCATTTTGACGACGTCACTTTATGTGAGAGGTAGGTGTGGTTTTAATCCGATTTCAGACTGTGAGTGCGAACTCACAATCATAGGTTATGTGCACATTTTCAAGTTTTCATATTAATTTTTGTGGAATTTGTAGAAATTTTACCATTTTTATGACGTCAGTTGGTATGGGAGATAGGCGTGATTTTCCTTCGATTTTGTGAAGTGTGTTTCTGATATCGTGAGTGCGAATTTGGAATCAAAGCTCATGTGCAAAATTTTAAGTGTTTTGATTAATTTTTTGAGATTTTACTTCATGTGGTAGGTAGGCGTGGTTTTCTGTAGTGGTATGGTTTTTGCGTGGTATGTAGACTGCGTATTAAAAATTATTTTTTTAATGTTTACAGATTTAAATACTTTTGTTGGAGACCCTTTGTATAGGAAGTAGTCATGGTTTTCATCCAATTTGACTTATTTTCAAACTTATAAATTTCATTACGAAAGTTTCCAAATTACAGCCGTAATCGTGACGAAGGGCAGACGGACAGGCAGACGGACATCGCTAAATCGACGCATTTGGTGATGCTGATCAAGAATATATAGATAGTATACGCCTACCAAGGTATCCTTATGTTCGTTACAAACTGAGTGACAAAGCAGTATTTTGTATCCTAAACAGTAAGCGGGGAAATCTTAAAATTTGGTCCCATGACACCACAGAGGCAATCGCTTAACACGTTCGCTGTTCAAGCATTTTTCTAAATGTTTTCTCACACGTCACCATACAAAAAACTGTATGTTCACATATGACTCATGAACGTACATACGTTTATACATACATTCATAAGTGCATGAGTCGCATGTGCTCAATGCTTTTATTAAGATATTTATTTACTTAAAGGTTAATGTTTTGAATAAATTCAATATTTTCTAAAAATTTAAAAAATGTTTTGTACATAAGAAAAGCCAAATTTGTCTAAAATGACAATAACAACAAAACTCTTTCTGGACGAGCCCCAAAGTCATTATGACACAGATAAATTGTTCTAACCATTTACTTACGTTATACAACAAATCCATCCAACAAATCCAACAAATCCATCCTTAACTATTCGTTCGTGTAAATATATTGAAGTTAGTATCAATCTGTTTTTGTATCACATATGCTTCATAGACGTGTGAACAAATATAGTCAATGAGTCACATGTGACTCATAGCCAGTGAATCTGATAATGTAATGAAAATGCAACGAAAATCAAAAAGTGTTGCATGGAAATATAACTCGGTGACTATAGACGTTACGCTTAATTTTATTAAATGGCTTTAACCATTTTCTTTGCTTGAGAATGAGCATGTTTCTAATTTTTCTGCTCTTAGTTTTTTATGCATATTTATTTCCTTTTTCAAACTGGTACATATTATTCCCAACAGATCAACAAAATGCCAACAAATAACTATGCAAACTTCTGAACATTTGAAGTAGTTATTCCGACAACTATTTGTTTCATGCTAAACATGAAAACATTTGACCTTTTCTATTCTGCTGTATCAACGATGTTCTCTACGAAACATCTGTGAACCGCCTTCATTTTAAAATGTGCTTCCTGTGCATCCTGTCTACGCTGTATAGGACGCCATATTTGTTTGTTGAACCCTCAGTGTAAACTTTTGCATTAGTTTCGTAATTGTTGCAATTGCACTAAAGTTGATGCTAGTGAAAATAAATGTTTATGCTTAGTATTCTTGCACTATTACACCACTTCACAATGTGCCGCCGACTCCTTCACTCACCCTCCCCTCCCCGTTAGCAGCTCTTGGTTCTAGTGTAAAACTAACTTTTGCATGCCTGGCACAAAGTTTTCTACAACGTACTTGGTTAAGTTGGTAATAATTTCCGCACTAGTTGCTCTGCCACACTTGCAAATGCTAGAATTGAGCGTATTTCAAATGGACGATGACGCCGACTTCGGAACGTGATGAAGAAAAGTTTTTGCCTGCTGTCAGTCAGTGTTGGCTGTGAAAATTGGTTTTGGTTTTTTTATTTATTTTTTTTTTTCACACTCAGTGCAATTCAAAGTACGATTCGCACACGTACTAATGGGGTGTGATCTGTGCTGTTAAAATTTTTAAGTCACTTTCATGATATTTTTCACTTATCGGAAATTATTGTAAAGGGTGTGTTTTTAATCTGTTCCTTTTTGAAATAAAACACATAAAAATTAACCAAATGACCAATGTTTTTGGCTTTATTTTAAAATTTGCGACATGAAATTATTGTTTGAAAATGATTTTTTTTTTTAAGAACACCTCGGCTGATCGACCTCAATTTTTCGTCTCTTTTGCCAGCTTTTCTGGCCGAATTTCGTTGATTACTCGCATAATGTTGCCCTCAAGCTACTCAAATGTTGCCGTTTTAATCGCATAGACCAATGCCTTGACGTAACCCCATAGCCCCACAAGAAATATTCAAGGGGCGTCAAATCGCACTATCGCGGCGGCCAATTGACCAGCCCCCAATCATTTTGCGACAGAGTGGTCCATGGACCGTCTTGTTGGCTCTAATCTAATTTAAAAAAAAAAAATAAGAAACAATGATGTCTACTGAGTGCATTCCCCACCAAACTGTAACGTGTTGCGAAATAAATGGAGTTTCCGGTATCTCATGGTATAAAATTCGGCAATTCGATTAGTTTATGTACCCGTTAAGCCACAAATGAGCCTCATTCGAAAATCAGGATCAATTTCACGCCTCGGATTTTCATTGCATGATGGAATTTCAATGTTTACTTAATAAAAAAAAAGAAAAAATTACGTCGATCTGTCAACACAGACGTCAGATATCCTTATTAGAAAAACTACAGCGAATTAATAAACACCCTTTATAGGTAAAAATTAGTTTTTATAGCGGCTTTAATATAGCACTTATAATCTATACATTATTTCCCCAATAACTGCCACTAGATGGCGTTAGCACACTTCAATAAAGTATTGCCGAGCACTGTAACTATTTTTTATTTTTTTTTTTTTTTTTTGCCAAATATATATTGAGCCGCCAATAATTCACAAATATCTACACACATCCACATAAATCATGCCACTCAGTTGGCGAACCAATGGTAAAAAAATCCATTTTATCCAGCAAAAACAACATCCAACGGCAGCATTTTAGATACAAATATTTAGGAGCAATAAAGACGATTTCAGCTCAAGCGTTAGAATAAATAAAACAAGCTTGTTTTTGTTGTCGATGCTAGTATGTGGCGCAAAATAACAATGTTTGCTTTATTTAGCTTTATTTTTTTTTTATCATATTTTTTTATAACTGATCGAAAATCGACAAGACCGACGACCGTCAAAAAAAAAAAAAAAAAAAAAAAATAACAGATTTTATCGAGTGTTAACTTTACATAAACATAAGTGTTTGTTTGTTTGTTTGTTTTTCAAAGCTTTAGCTTAAAGTTATTGTTGTTGTTGTTGTTTTTGATATTTTTAAAAATTCCAACATCAACAAAAACTTAAATAATAAAAATATATATTTTGAGGGTTATTTAAATTTTGATGAAATCCTTAATACACTCAACAAATGCTTTAGATTAAATATCATGACATACATTTTTGGACTATACTAATCAGTGTTTGATTTATAGCGTGCTTTTATAGCGTGACACAATCATATATTCATCTAGAGGATAATTCTAGTATTATTTATATCATGAGAGTTTACTCATAACTTAAATTGTATTCATCCACTTAACTCAGCAAAAATAAAACAAATCTCACTAAAACTGTTGCATGAGACATAAATGAGTTTGAAATCTACAGTCAAGTGGTTCAACTCAAAAAAGCAATGCAGCGCTGCATTACCAGTACATCAAAATAAGACAAAAATTTATTCCCTAAAACTAAAAATAGCAAAAACAAAGCTTTTGACTTTTTCAAAATAATTGTTCTATCTTTTCGACTTAATATACATTTTGAAACAAACAAACAAGAAAAAAAAAATGCATTATTAAAAGTTGCATGATAGATTTTATTTAAATAGCAAGAAGTATGTTTTTTTTTTAATTTTTATGTTTATGGCGGAAAAAATTGCATGACAGTTTTTTGTTTGTTAATTCCATGGCTTTGCTGTGAAATCAAAAATCAAAAATTTTAAAGAGATAAATCTCGTAAGAAGTCAATAATAAATAAATCAATGTGGGGAATATATATCTAAATAAAAATTGGGGAATTTTAGTAATGTTGAAATTTTTTTTTTTAAATGGTCATTTCTACCCTTGAAATACAGGTTTAATGCTGACTCCGAACGGCGATGAACGGAATGTTCTTGTTATCAAGAAGCTTAACATGGCATTTTGATTACTTTCATATAAATATCGCTCATATAAATGACTGCTTGTAACATCGCACACCATCCCGTATAATCTTTATGTTGGAGTGTGATCAAAAGAAATTAAAGAAAATTAAAAATTTCATAATCCTATCATGATCAAATGATGACACTCGGCTATTGAAAAAAATCCTCTTATGAAATATACTTCACAAAGATGGCATCATACATAAAATAAAAATTTGTGAAAACTTTGAAAAAAAAAAAATGTCATGCGAAATGTTCAATTTTGGGTTGCTGAAATAAAAATTTTATAAAAAAGTGAATGCTAGCTTACGAGGTCAATATATAGATCTATACCTTCAGTACAGGGTTGTTCTAATTTTTTTTTAATTCCTTCCAAACAATAGGTTGTATCAAGGTACTCAAAATATGCGTTTCTTTTGGTAATGACCGAAATCTCTGACTGCCGAGCCATTTTTCTGGTTTGAAAATATGAAATAGTCGCAGGGGGGCAAAATTTGGAGAATATGGGGATGGGGTACCAGTTCGTAGCCTAATTAATAGATTTTTGCTTGGCGACTACCGACCTGTGCGCTTGTGCGTATCATGTATCATGGTGGAAGAACACTTTTCTCTTTGCCAAATGCAGTCTTTTCTTATTTTTTTTTTGTTTTTTTGGTGACAGTAATGAGGTCCGAAAGTTTTTCGAAAAAATAAGACGCCTGGACGATGGTTTCAAAACCGGGGCCTCTTCCTGCAAGAATGAAAACGGGAATCTAGTAACAGATATCCAGAGTACACTAATGATGTGGAGAGAACACTTCTCTAGACTTCTGAATGACGACGACGACAACAATCCCGCCAATAGAGATGATATCCCGGAAACCTCAATTTTTGACGACAGCGTTAAAGTTCCGCTGCCCGACCATAGTAAAGTCTTGAAAGCTATAGCTCGGCTTAAAAACAACAAAGTCGCAGGAGCCGATGGCTTACCTGCTGAGCTCTTTAAGAATAGAGGCGAAGCTCTATTTAAATACATTCATGAGTTCCTATGCAGATCGGAAGAATGGATTCCAAGCGATTGGAACCTCAGTGTGCTCTGCCCAATTCAGAAGAAAAGCGATTCCACAATTTGCGCCAACCGTGGGATAAGCCTTCTTAATATTGCATATAAGGTCCTGTCGAGCGTATTATGAGAAAGACTGAAGCCCATCGTAAACCAGCTGATTGGACCTTATCAGTGTGGCTTCAGACCTGGTATATCCGCCATAGACCAGATATTTACGCTACGACAAATCTTGAAGAAGACCCTAGAGAAACAAATCGACACACACCATCTTTTTGTCGATTACAAAACCGCCTTCGACACTCCAATAAGGAATCATCTATATTCCACCATGTCTGAATTTGGTATTCGTGTAAAGCTCATTCGTCTTTGCAGAATAACACTGAGAAACACCAGCAGCACAGTTAAAATCGGGAAGGATCTCACTCCTCCATTCGATACCAAACGAGGTTTCAGACAAGGTGATTCTTTATCGTGCGACTTTTTCAACCTAATGATGGAAAAGGTCATGCGAGCTGCTGATTTGAGACTCAGTGGCACTATATTCTACAAAAGTATTATGCTGCTGGCGTATGCTGATGATATCGATATTATTGGCCATAATACGCGCGAAGTCAGTGCAGCATTCTCCAGATTAACGAAAGAGTCGAGTCGAATGGGTCTTGCAGTGAATGCAGATAAGACGAAATACCTAGTGTCAACAAATAAACAGTCCCAGCGTGGAAACCACGTCACTGTTGACAACATCTCCTTCGTGGTTGTTAAGGACTTCGTCTACCTGGGATCCAGCATTAGCTCTTTCAATGATGTCAGTATTGAGATAAAACGAAGGATAACTCTTGCCAACAGATGTTATTTTGGGCTAAGCAGGCAATTGAGAAGCAGAGCCCTCTCTCGACGAACTAAACTCACGCTCTATAAGTCACTAATCATGCCCGTCCTATTATATGCAGCACAAACCTGGACGTTGAGCAGTTCTGATGAAAATACTTTGGGAGCCTTGTAGAGAAAGATCGTTCGTAAGATCTTCGGTCCAATCTGCATCAATGGCGAGTATCGAATTCGATGGAACCACGAGCTGTATGAGTTGTACGCTGACATCGACATAGTAAAGGGCATTAAAATCGAGCGGCTCCGCTGGCTAGGTCATGTTGAGCGAATGGAATACGACGCACCAGCGAAAAAAATATTCGATTCGGTGCCCGGTGGTGGTCAACGCAGAAGAGGACGCCCACATCTTCGTTGGAAGGATAAAGTATTGGATAACCTGACTACACTTGGTGTTTCCAACTGGCGTCAGCAAGCGAAAAACAGAAATGACTGGCGCAATTTCCTATACGAGACCAAAGCCGACCAACGGTTGTAAGCGCCAGATAAGTAAGTAAGTAATGCGGTCGTTCTTGCTTTATGTTGAATCTGTCCAACAGTTGTGAGTAATATTCGCCGGTGATCGTTTTACCCTTGACGTTTTAAGCCATGACCTTGTTGGCCGACATACTCAGTAATTTTTCACGTTTATTATACTTTAAAAAAAATTGAATGCGATTTTTTCAAGATCTTTTTATATAGTTAAAATTTCATTAAAATGTGAAATCAAGTAAAATCTTTTTTTTATGACACGCATCATATCAATTTTTTTTGTTTTTTTTTTTCTTTTAAATACAATAAATATGGTCGTCATTAAATTTCCAGCTTTATATTACCCTAAAAATCTATTACAAATAAAAATATAACATCAAATATTGCACATAAATAAATAAAAATATGCAAAAAATCGCATGACACTTAAATGCAAAAATCTTTCCCACGAATTAAGATAAAAATGTCAGCTATCTTATTCATCTCAACTCCCAACATTAATTCAGGTTTGCGCAAAAACTAGCATGCAACTTCGAGACATGATAGTTTAATAACATTATAAATTGCATTGAGTTGGGATAAAATCGTATATATTTTTTTTACTAAATGTATGTCCATTGATTCTATCTCGCTTTAATCTGGTTGATTGGGTTTTAATACATTATGACTTAATCACAATTTATAGCCAACAGCAAAGAAACCCAATTTTAGTCGCTTAAAAATTTAAATAAACCATTATCAAAAAACAAGCTAAAAACTGTTATGTTGCTAAGATTTATGTTAATCTTGTAATATTAAAATAAAAAATGGTCCAACAGCGTCTCAAAAAATAATCATAAACAAATCATTCTCAATCAAAGTTATGTAGCAACATCTACGGCAGCAACGGCAGCAGCAGCAGTAACGACATGACAACAAGAGCCATTCACTTTGCGGCACAAATAGTCGCCATCTCTAAAAAAGTCTAAAATGCAGTAATATTGCAACAGTTGCTATGCACAAAATTGTTTGTCTGTCTGTCTTGCCGTGTCGGTCAATTTGTACGTCTTTTTGTCTATTTGTTTTTGCCAAAGTCGTTGCCGTTGTTGTTGTCATTGTCGTCATGCATGCAATTTCAATTTAAAACTAATAATTTTCAAACTGCAACAGCAGCAACAAAAAACTGTTAACAAACAATGCATGTTGAGAAGACAAGAAAAAAAAAAATGAGAAAAGAAAAAAAAATAATGGAAATGTATGCAGTTTTGAAAGCATAACATATTTACAGATCTTCCTTTTTGTTGCGCTTCAATTGATTTTGTTGTTAAATGCTATGGCTCTGTTCATATTTTAACAACAACAACAACAACAACATCAACAACAACAATTACAACAACCAACAGCAACAATTTATTTGCACCAATGCGCACACTGATTGAAATTAGAAAGTTGCCAACAAAGTAGTTTCTGCTCCAAAAAGTTGCTGTTATTGTTTTAAATCTGCGTTCAATTTAATGGATATCTTAACTTAATGTCTTTGCTGTTAACTGTTATTGTTGTTGTTGTTATTATTGTTGTTGTTTCTGTTGTTGCTTTTGTTCGAAATAGCTGTTTGTTTTGACTTTGTTATCGCTTTTTGTTGGCCGCCTGTCGGTTTTGGGTAAATTCATAATTGACTTTAGTTGTTTTTATTGTTGTTGTTGTTGGTTGCTTGTTTCGGCCTGGAATTAAAATTTATTGTTAATTGATTTTCTCAACATACGCTAGTATTGAAAGCACTGAACGAAAACTGCCTGTCGAGCGTTTGCTTGCCGCTCACAGAAACCATTCATGCAAATATTCTCAATTTGAACAAGACTTTAAATGTTCTCTCTGGATATTGGTTATTAGAAAATATTTAATCGTATGTGTTTTTCAAAAAGTAATGAAAGGCATCTGATCGAAATTGCAACGGCGTTGCATGGAATTATAACACGTGTAGCATACAAGCAACAAAAAACTGTTAACAAACAATGCATATTGAGAATACAAGAAAAAAAAATGAGAAAAGAAAAAAAAATAATGGAAATGTATGCATTTTTGAAAGCATAACATATTTAATTATTCATTTAACATCATGCCAATTAAAGCTAAGGCATGAGAGTAAAATTGCTTTGGCCTCATGACAAAACAAAAAATAAAAAAGCTTAAGCGCCATTAAAACGGGTCGAGAGCTTCTTAACAACGAAACAGAAACATTTTGTTACATGAACTTATTACTCACTGAGTATAGGTTCTGTGGGGACAGTAAGGATTGCTGTTTTGCCCCTTGTGAAAAAATAAAAAAAAACTTATAACTTCATAAAGCCGCATAGAGACCTGTAGAATATTGAAAATGCAACAAAAATACAAAAGCGTTGCATGAAATTATAACGCAATAAAAATATGCACTTCGGTAAATAATTTTAAAACAAAAACAAAGGGTGGTCATATGGCCTTTCAACAAAAATAAAATAGTAAATTATGGGTCGGGAAGGTAACAACTTAAGCAAAAAAATAAGGATGAGAACAAAATTTACGACAAGGATAAGGAAAATAATGAGGGCAAGGGTAAAGAATCATATTAGCATAAAGATAACGATAAGGCTTAAGACAACTAGAGTAGGATTGAAAAAGTTATTAGAAAAAGGATTATAACAAGTATTGAGACACAAATTAGGATTGAATTAGGTATGGATTGATAAGAATTAGCCATAAGGATGAGGATGAGGATAAGGATAAGGATTAAGATAAGGATAAGGACAAGGATAAGGATAAGGATAAGGATAAGGATAAGGATAAGGATAAGGATAAGGATAAGGATAAGGATAAGGATAAGGATAAGGATAAGGATAAGGATAAGGATAAGGATAAGGATAAGGATAAGGATAAGGATAAGGATAAGGATAAGGATAAGGATAAGGATAAGGATAAGGATAAGGATAAGGATAAGGATAAGGATAAGGATAAGGATAAGGATAAGGATAAGGATAAGGATAAGGATAAGGATAAGGATAAGGATAAGGATAAGGATAAGGATAAGGATAAGGATAAGGATAAGGATAAGGATAAGGATAAGGATAAGGACAAGGATAAGGATAAGGATAAGAATAAGGATAAGGATTACCTTTACATTTACATTTGCCTTTACCTTTACCTTTACTTTTACCTTTACCTTTACCTTTACCTTTACCTTTACCTTTACCTTTACCTTTACCTTTACCTTTACCTTTACCTTTACCTTTACCTTTACCTTTACCTTTGCCTTTACCTTTACCTTTACCTTTACCTTTACCTTTACCTTTACCTTTACCTTTACCTTTACCTTTACCTTTACCTTTACCTTTACCTTTACCTTTACCTTTACCTTTACCTTTACCTTTACCTTTACCTTTACCTTTACCTTTACCTTTACCTTTACCTTTACCTTTACCTTTACCTTTACCTTTACCTTTACCTTTACCTTTACCTTTACCTTTACTTTTACCTTTACCTTTACCTTTACCTTTACCTTAACCTGTTCAAAACTTCATTTATAAAGCACTTTTTAGAATTTTTGTCTTATTGGAAATTTTTTTATGAATTTTTGAAATATTGATCAAATAAAAAACATTTAAATTCCGACTCTTCTCAAGGAATTCTCTGTTTTTGTTGTGATGTTGGAATGGTTGCTGTTGTTTTTTTTTTGTTGTTGCTGTCTTTACCGCCTGCACCTACAATTAATCGTTGTGTTGTCTAGTGTTTGCTTCTCTCTCACCGCCTAAACTTTTTTTTGTTGCATATTTTTGTTATAGCCCTTTGCTGTGGATTGCTTAACGCATCGCGTAATCGTAAACAGGTAGCATTTTGATATTTTTAAACCTTTATTTTCGTATTTCTATTTGTACAACTTTTTAAACTTTTCACCGTAAAAAAAAAGTTTCATAAAAGTTGTTGGTTTGCTGGTCAAATTAAATCCATTTTAAAATGTTTTTATTTCTGAACTTTTTTTAGGCTGTAAATTAATTAATTTGCAAACAAAAAATACAAAACAAAAAAGAAAATAAAAAATTATAGCAAAAAAAAAACTGAGTGAGTTTTGGTGTAATTCTGAATTTACAAGCTTTACAGTTTTTTTTTTTTGTATTTTTTTTTTTAAACCCCTGTGAGTTAACTGCGCTATCGAGCCAATCTTAACAACATGGCAAAAAATTATGTTTAACTAGCAGCTTTTTGCGGTCATAAAAACCTATCCAACTGCTTGTCGTCCCCTAAGGGCAATATTTCAACAGTATATGTGACTGCGTTACAGTTAATCCCTTCCGCCACCTGCCTCCGTTTGTCGCTTTGAAGGAATATATAGTATAGTTGAATGTCCTGTTCTTTAGCCATCACTTTACCAACCCCCTCATCCGCCAAGTCGAACGTATCAATTTCCTTTAAACGACAGTGTTCACAGAAGAAGAAGAAAAAGAAGCAGCACAAAAAAATGACAAATAATGATTGTCCTTCCATATATTGTCGATTTCCCAGCTGAGTATCCTTTTGGCAATTTGCTGATGATGACGATGTTGACGTTACTCAAAAAAAAAAAAAGGCTTCTGATAAAGGTTTCCCATGTGCTGCAAGGACAAAACAAAAATAAAAAATCGAACTACGAACAGGTTGGGCTACTTTATTGGGCTCGTATCTATTCCATTTTTATTTTTTTTTGTTTTTTTTTCAAAATATTTCTACAGGGATTTCTTGGCAAAAGCTTTTTGTTTTATGAGTTCGATTCAAGGATACGCTGACGCCACTGCCAGCTGCATGTTCGATGAGGTCAAGCAATTTATGACTCTCCAAGGACCAAAAACAATTGAAAACAAGTTGTTGCTGCTACTGCTACTGTGCGGTTGAAACTGAAACTGTTTGTTTGGCAAATTGAAATAAAATTCGAAAGTGTTTTCAAATTCTTTTTTCTAACCATCAATAATCAAACTTAATAGAGAGAGAGAAAAAAAAAGACAAAACAGGGAGCACCAAATGTTCTGCCCACAAAAACACTGAATGCACAAAATTTATTGCATGCGATTAATTTGAGATGTAAAAATGTTGTGTTGACTTTTTGTTGAACCGTTTGATATATTGAATAATTGTCCGTCTATATGGCTGTCTAATAGCCTTTTTATACAAATATATAAAGGCTGTAGCTTGGCTAAGCAAACCAGCCAGCCAGTCAGTCTGTCTGAGGGACTGAGCTACTAAAAATTATACTGACTGCGTTATTTATTTTCCTTTTTTTTATGCTGTAATGTTTGCTTTTAATTTTGCTAACAACATCACATCAACAACAATGACAGCAGCAGCAACAACAATAACAACAACAAGAACAATATCAACAACATCAACAACAATATCATCGGTTAAAGCCACAAAAAACCACACAGACAAATTTATCAAACCATCAGATGCCATCAACAACATTTTAATATCAGCAACAAAAAAGTTTTATGTATATTTATTGGACAGTCATAATACTACGTCTACAATAATAAGTGCAAAAACAAAAACAAACACAAATACAACAAAAACTACAGAATCAATAATAAAAAAAAAAAAAATAATAATAAAAGTAAAACGATAAATACTCATATGAGCTTGGGATCTCGTTGAAAGGACTCTTTATTACACTTGTTTTTTTGTTTCTGTTCTTGTGGTTGTACATTGTGTAAGTGATAAAAATCCTGAGCTAAACAGTGACGTAACTTAAGGGCACGCCTCAGAAATATTCCCGGGAAGTGATTTTTCCCCATAAACTCAATTGTAAATATTTTCGACGTTCGACTAAAATATATTCTCTGGAAATAATTTTTTCCCACAAAAAGAAGAAAAAGACAATTTTTCCGGATTGTATTTGAAAACTCAAAAATATTTTCCCTTTGAAGTTTTTCCCCTTGAAATTTTTATCCCACTTGACCAAATCAGAAATTTATAAAATGTAAACATATTTTAGAGATGTTCTCGCAAAATGATTTTACAAGGTAAGTCCTACTCCAGAAAGAAAAAAAAAAGTAAAAAAATATGAGTAAAAGCTCCCTTTTGGAAATGGAAATATTCCCAGATATTAGCAGGAAACATTCCATAGAATGTAGGAAGCATTCTCTTAAATTATTTCCCTTCCCTTTAGTTTACACTTTATAGAATGTAAGAAGCATTCCCACTGTGTCATTAGAGGGAAACATTCATTTGCGCTGTCTTCAAGATGTGTGTGGAAACATTCTTCTACATGGTATTAAAAATTATTGTGTAAACAACAACAAATAAATAACAACTAAAACTGGTTAGTCTTTCCAGGATTCGAACCCGGGATCTCTGGTTTGGCAGTCAAGCACGCTACCTACTCCAATACCGAGGCTGCCTTATTATTAGAGATTTTATTGTTGGAAATAAATTGAAATTGAAATTGCCCCAAAACAAGCAAAATTTCCACATGCATTCCTTAAGAAGCGATTTGGAAACAATATCAATTTAAAACTTCCCATAAGTTTCCAAAAGATACTTTAAGAAATGTTTCCATATCACTTTTAATGCTACTGTTATCACATACATTCGTAAGAAAGCGGTTTGAAAACAATATCAATTAAAAACTTCCCATAAGTTTCCAAAAGATACGATGAGGAATGTTTCCAAATCACTTCGATATAAGCCTTCCAATTTTTCCCAGAGGACTTAGATATGATCTAAAAATTTAACGGGAACTAATTTTTATCCTCCAGCTCTAGAGGATATTTGTATTTGGATGAAAATTGTCGGATCTGCTTCTTCTTCGTTTAATTGTTCATTCGTATTCTTCGTTTGTTTGTGATATTTATTGCTACCAGGAAGCATAATTTTCTTCACCATTTCGAGCACTACATCCAGCGCACATAAAATGGAGTCTTGTCCAGTTTCCATTTCTGAATTTTTTCAGCAGTTATAAATTTCGCCAAATAACCAAACTGATGAATAAAAAATTTCTCGCAGAATTCAAGGACATTAGTCCGGGGACACCGCGGCAATTGCCAAAATCCGGGAACATGTTCCGAATAAATGGGATAGATGGTCACACTTATTAAACTTAAAGTTAACATGCGGTTCAGACATTTCAAAACAATGGACCTCTTGACTCAAGTAGTATAACAACCCTGGAAACAAATTCCACGGGAAATTATTTTTGGTCGTTGAAGTACCACTTCAAACACAGAATATACCAGATTTTATATAGGTATATTAGATACATTTTGAAATATCCTGGAAAACCATTGTGCTCCCAAGGAATAACATATAGTTGAAAACTTATTTCAGTTTCAGGAGATTTATTGTTAAAAAAATTCTAGAAAATCATTTCTTCCATTATGGTTATAAGGTTGAGAAAATTATTAAAATTTCCCGTGAAATGATAATTTTGCCTTCAGGACCTACTTAAAATTAAAATTATTAAAAATTAATTTTTTTAACTTTTTTAAATTTTTTGAAATTTTTTTTAAGAACTAAGAAGTTATAACCACTATTTTTTAGTTCGAGCCAAGACTTAACATATTTTTGTAAATATTGATACATTTAAGCATCAGTTTTTTAAAACTATGGAATGAAATGAATAAAATGAAGAGCCTGTAATCACGGTCTAGCTAGGGTTTGAACCCGGCACCACTGGCAGGGATAGGTACGCCACTTGTACTATCGAGCCACTTGCACTATCGAGCCACTTGTACTATCGAGCTTATGAACTTTTATTGAATGAACTTGAAATACCAGTAAGGATTTTTTTGGGAATAGATTTTCCACGAATGTCTATGAAGGTTGTCATTCCTTGATAGAAATAAATATTCTACAGCCAGAATTTTTAACTAGAAAATTCCATTTTAGATATTTTTGCTACATTAATCTTTTAAATGATTTTTTTGAAGAAATTTTTTTCCAAGTAATTTTTTCAAAAATAGGGTTTCTCCCGGAATTTGTTCTCTTCTTAAAATTCCTGAATAGTGTATTTTACCCTGAGAAATGATTTATTCTAGAATGTTGTTTTTTTAATTAAAATATTTCTTCCCGGAATGTTATGTTCCCGGAAATCAGTATTGTTCAGTAAATCGTTATTTCACAATAAATTCTGTTTTCTTCCAAAATAATTTTTTCCTAAAAATAACTCAGGAATTATTTGCCCCCATGATTGATTTATTAAAAAAAGAAATCGTTTTTCGCGGAAGCTAAAATCAGAATTTATAGGAAATTATTATTCATTTTTTTTATGTAAAAAGATTACATCTTGCGAAAAAATTGTAATCCCGTTAATCTCTTCTTCTATACATCGCAATAAATGCCTTTTTTCAAATTTCTTTAATATCTTAACTTCTTTTGTTTTAATTTCTTAACTACTTAAACTAAAATTTTTTCGTTTCCCTCCTTTCTTCTTAGTTTATTTGTTCATCTTTAATAAGCAGCTCATCTTAATTACAATTTTTTTCCGCATACCCGTAAAAATGACCCCTAACAAATGCGTTTTATATCCAACATCGACCTTCTATCGAACTATTTCCTAACTTACGAGTATATTGTCCGTCTTTTCAAACTTTTTCCACTCAGTCACTCGCTTTCTAACGCAAAGTCTTGCAATTCAAATAATGAACGTCTGGCAACGTCATCGTAAGTTCCACATCAATAGTTATCAAACTTTTTATTAGCCAACCAACCAACCAACCAACCAACTGACAAACTTACTGGCTTGGCTGGCTGGGTTGCCTTTGACCTTAGTCACCTCACCTCATCAACTGTTGGCTGTGTACCTAAAATCCAACTCATTCTACATCCCTAAAGTAACGCAACTCCATCTCATATGCATAAGTTTAACAACTAAATTGAAATCCTTTTCTAAGCCAACAGTTTTCCTGCCTTTCTTCCTTCCTACTTCCTTCCTCACTTACACTTGGCTGTTGGTATTAGCTGGCAAATAAAAATAAAAAAAACGAGAAGCAGCAACAACAAAAACAACTGCTATAGTACTGAGCACTGCATTGAAATTGATTTTGAATTCGTTGTCGTTGTCCGTCGTCCTCCGTCAATGGCAGTTAATAACATTTTTGATTGTGGAATGAAATGGAATCGATTTGAGTTCACGTTGAATAATAAAACAAAAAATATAAAAACAAAAACTTATGTCAAAAGGTTTTGTTGAACATGAATAAAAATAAAACTGATATCGACAGTAATGGAGCTCATAGAAATTATAGCGAATATTAGCTTCTAGTTCTTTAGTCTCTTCATGAAAAAAATCTCTAAAACAAAAAGTAACCCAAGTAATGAAAGCTATTCATATAGAATTAATACCTGCTCGCTTTAGAATGAGTAATACTTGGGATAAACTAACAGAATAGGAACATCCAGAAAATTGTTTATTAAAAATATAGATATTTGATGGATATTTTCATTTGAAGTTTTATTGAAGAATTCCGGGTATTTTTTGATCAAAAGTTATGTGCTAGGTAAATAAAGCAAGTAAATAAATAAACATATCTTAAATATGGGAGTGGCGTCCGTGGCGTAGTTGGTTAAAGTGCGTGGCCGATATGTCAACGAACCTGGAGACCCGGGTTCGAATCCCAGCAGCGACAGAAAATTATTTGAATTAAAATAATTTTTATGTACGACCGCCACCTCTCTGCAGACAATGGCAAACCTCAGAGAGTAATCAAAATGCCATGTAAATCTTCTTGAGAATAAGAACATTCTGTTCATCGCCGTTCGGAGTCGGCGTTAAACAAGTAGGTGCGGTTCTCGGTCAAATGTGTACAAACTTAATAACACGCACAACACAATTGATCATATGAAGCTAGGTCAAAGTCCTTTCAAGGGCTGAAATGGCCTGTTATTTATTTTTTTTTTTTATTTATCTTAAATATGGGACTCTTACAAGATAACCATATCCTGTATTTTAGTCAAAATGTATTTTAGTCAAATTAATATTAAGGGAGATACAGCATTTTTTGTAGAGCTCTGAAAAAAAGGTGAATTTCGGTGATCAAGATTGCTCCTTATCATATTCATCATATTCATTAAACTAGATACCTAAAACTCGTACTTGTCATAGCCGATTTTGAAAATATTTATTTTTCACAAAATGGCGGACTTTCGAACGTAAATTAATGATTTTCGACCAAAAATTCGTCATTATTTTGCCAATCAAAAATGAACGAAGCTACGAAAAAAAAATTCTATGTCAAGTACGAAATTATTATGAATAAAATAAGCCTGCAAAAAAATCAAAACGAGAAATCTTGGTCACCGACTTTGAAAACATGGTTTCGAGAAAAACGCGTTTGAAAATAAGAGCCAGCACTGCGCGCTCTAGAAGGCGATTCACTCACTAGGCTTTAACTTTGTTATTTTTCGAGATAAAAAAAAAAAAATAAAAAAATAAATAACTGGCCATTTCAGCCCTTGAAACGACTTTGACCTAGCTTCTTATGATCAATTGTGTTGTGCGTGTTATTAAGTTTGTACACAATTGAGCGAGAAATGGACCTACAGGCTTAACGCCGACTCCGAACGGCGATGAACGGAATGTTCTTATTCTCAAGAAGCTTTACATGGCATTTTGATTACTCTCTGAGGTTTGCCATTGTCTGCATAGAGGTGGCGGCCGTACAGAAAAATTATTTTAATTCAAATAATTTTCTGTCGCTGCTGGGGTTCGAACCTGGGTCTCCAGGTTTTTTGACATAGCGGCCACGCACTTTAACCAACTACGCCACGGACGCCACTCCCATATTTAAGATATGTTTATTTATTTACTTGCTTTATTTACCTTGCACATAACTTTTGATAAAAAAATACCCGGAATTCTTCAATAAAACATAAACGGTTTTATTATTCATCGATATTAATTTTATTTCTTTCAAAGTAATCTCCATTACAAGCAATTTACATATTCCTTCGCTTCATATAATCTCGAAAACACTCTTAATAGGCTGATTTTGGAATCGAAACTTACACCATACACTTAGCCACTTTAAAAGGGGGATATTTTTCGAGATATCGACTTGAAATTTTCACCACATGTTTTTGAGACTTAAAGCTTTAAGAAACTGCAAAAAATTTTGAAAAAAAAAGTTCTGGGTTTATAACTCCCATTAAGTCATCTGTTAAGTGGGCGCACGAGTAAGTTTGTAGCTGTAGAAAATGAACCTATTGAAATGCTAAGGTAAGCAACAAACTATAGGTTTTTTGGCAAAAAAATCACTCCATAGAATTGTAAATTGCTTCGAGTATATGATTTTTTAAAATTAAGAGTTAATATCCCCACTGCTTGCCAAACTCTTTTTAAAGCTTCTAAACTGCTTTTACTTTACTATCGACTGCTGGTTGCCATACTTGGTCGATAATCCAGAGTGTGTGAAATAATTATTCCAGTGCCCGTTGAACTTTTTATTTGATTTTCAGTACTTTGCACAAAGATATAAGTGCTTCTTTAACCATTTTATTTAATTTCTCAGGTACATTTAAAACGTTCGCTACAGTATTTCTCAAACTTCAAGATTTTGGTGAAATGAGCTTTAAACTTTAACTCGTGATCATCTCCAACGATTTGAACCATTTTTTCAGTTTTTGTAGACTACACCGCAATGCATTTCAACCTTTTAAAATTGATTTGCAGTTCTTATAAAACTATTACTCAACTGTGCTCCTCAAAATTTTTGAATTTATTTTTCAATACTTTTCAGGGTGTTTATAAAGATGTTTCTGAAATCTTTTGAAACATTACATACATCATCATCCAGATGACATCATCTAAAGGACTTTTTAAATCTATTGTCCCCATGCTTATCAAACTATTACTGCTATAACTCTCAAAAAACTTTTTACATATTTTCCCTGCTTTCTATCCTTCATCCTTTTCTACTGTGCTCCTCAAACTTTTTGAATTTATTTTTCAATACTATTCAGGATGTTTATAAAGGTGTTTCTGGAATCTTTTGAATTGAATATGATGACATGACATCATAATCTAGAAGAAATCATCTAAATGACATCTTAAATCTTTTTTCATGTGCTTTTCAAACTGTTACTGCTATAACTCTCAAAAAACTTTTTACATCTTTTTCCGAGTTCTTGCAAAACTAATGCTTCATCTTTTCTCAACTTTTTTGAGACGTTATTCAATACTTATCAAACTTTTTTCTCATACACTAAGAGAAAAAATATTAAATTTATACAAAAACTTTTTTAATTTATCCAAAAAGTGAGTCAATTTTGCACCAATAAAGCATTTGCATAAATCGACTACGTAAATATTTAAAATTTATTTGAATACTTTTTTAATTAAATAAAATATTTAAACAGAATAAAAAATATATTAAAATTATGCACGAATTTTTTTAAAATATATTTCAAGTATTTACTATTTGAAAATAAAACTATCGCATTCAAAGTAAATGTATATCAAAATATTGAATTTAAAAAACAACACATTTAAATTGAATATGTTATTAATGGTTTTATGGTATTATTTTCTTCATATTGCGTCCATCAAATGCCATTTGCCCGTATTATTTATTTTCTGCTTCACTTTTTTCGTTCTCTAATTTATACTATTTTTGACAGTTGGTGCATTGTTAGGGCATCAAATGTCAAAAATAGTATAAACTAGAGGAAGAAAAAGTAATATTGAAAATTAGAAGCAAAATATGTAGGTAAATGGCAACCGGTGCAAGATATTTGTGAGAAATTATCAAGTTCTCACTCCACCCTACATCATTTCACTTCTTGGCCAATTATCCAGGATATATTACTCTTGCAACAATAACTAAATGAGATCTATAAGAAACCTGCAACTGCAAGAAATAAACTGCAGAAACAGAGTGCGATGCTGTTGCTGCTTGTTAGAATATGTGTGTACGTGTGCGATGCTGTTGCTGCTTGCTTGTATGGAATATGTGTGTACGTGTGTGGTATAAATAAAATTCAAATACGGGAAAAAAACGAGTTGTAAGGAAAACATTTGATTTATCCACGTAAATATTTAAATAAAATTTATACTCAGTCGTGGATAATACTTATATGCGTTATTTCCCTTAGTGTAGTTTTCAACAACCTCAAATCATAGACTCTGGGCTGATATTGCAGTACTTTTCAGGCTGTATCTTAAATATTTTTTTTCTGTGAATATGTTTAACCGTTATGAAAACCGTTTAAGTTTGTTTTCCTTTTCTTTTGAAACTTATATTAAAATGCTTTACAAAACCTTCGATCAGATTTTTCAGAGTGTATCAAAGTTTTACTCTAGTATTCCTTAAAGTTTTTGAGCTTGTTATTGCAGTGTTTGAACTGTTAATGCTTGTTAAACTGTTATTGCTGTGAATCTTGGGCCTGTTAGTTTATTTGTAGGTTTCATATAAATTGTTGTTACATTAAATCTTTTTCCCAGTTGCTGTAAAACTTATTCATTTCAAAGTTGTTACTTTGTTAGTGCGCTAATTTTTCAAATCGTTATTTCATTACTTTTTAAGTATTTACAAAAATTTTCTTGGGTTTGTCAAGCTTTTAATCCCGTTATTCACCATTATTTTCAATTGCTTTAAAAGAGCTTGTCAAACTGATAATTTCTTTATCTTTAAATGTTTGCTTTTTTTAATCCAGTGCTTCTCAGGCCTTTTAATATATTTTTTTTAAATTTGTTGATTTATCCAACTTTTATTCTAGTATTTCTGAAATTTTTTTTAGACCAATTGGGCAGCCTATTTTAAACTTGAGGAAACTACAAGTATATTTTAAGAAATAAAAATAACTCGATTTCCTTATATTTTCCCAAATGGCCATTCTTCACTTTGGTAAATTTTTAATTCTTTTAAATGATTTTTATAAAAAATTTCAAAAAATGTTCATTGATTTTAAATAAGCTTAAATTTTACCAAAAATTCCTTCAACTTAAGAAATATGCACCGCCCTTCCAAAGGAACGCTTTACTCTGCACACTTCCTTCTTTCACAGCTGGTAGGCCACCACAAACAACCTGATTTATTACAAAATTATCTTAATCAAAATTTTAAATCAGTTGCATTTATAAATAATTGTCAAAGGTCCTTCTACCGCCCTTAACTATTTAAACTTGCTTACTTCAGTCCCAAAGGCGATTTATTAACCAAAATTATGAAATTGAAGACTAACCTTTCATCGATTCTTAAAGGACCACGCAAATAAACGGAAACTCATTTTGCCCCGCGCTGCATTAGTCTCCCACTTATAGGGCAGAAAGTGTCTTTATTTCTCTTTTGCAATGCATTCTCATGCTCGATGCTTTAGTGCGCCGCGGCACGTACGAGTTTTGAAATACGAAGTTTGATGCGCTGTGCTTGAATGCGTCTTCCAGGATATTTTTTCTTTCGGTTTTTACTGCGGTACAGAACTGATGCTTTGCCATCCAAAGTGTGTTTGTTTGTATGAGATTTTGGTCCTGCACGAGTTGCTCCTGATGCGGCTTGTATTGCTGCTGCTGTTGCTAAAACCGCTTCATAAGCTGCTCTTCCTGAGTTCGAAGTGTTGAAGGAAGTTTTGCATTTGAAGCAATTTTTGAGCGAGAACTCAACAAGGACAACATGTTATGTGCTGCATTTATGTATATTTGCTTATTCTTGAGAGTGTGTGCGATGCGGTGTTTGTATGTTTGTTCATTGAAAATTGAATATTTTCGAACGCGAAATCAATTTTACTTTTTGTTTAAACAAAGTTGGGTCAGGGTGTGTTCACGACACATTATACAGGGTCATTTTGTCGTTTTGTACTACATGGTTTTTTTTTTTAATAAAAACACCTTCTCCTAAATCCTTGCTCGTGACTAATCGGTCGCTCCACCTCGAAGCGCACTAATGTCGTCTAGACATTGCATGCATTCGAGCGCTTTTCCTGCCAATGCCTGACCAGCTTGTTCTTCTGGCACTTAAACACCGTCGGCGGCCCTCGGCTGTCTGCTGATTTATGGCGAATATTTAAGCCTTGAATCGAGTGAAAAGGAATGAAAATTGCAACAATTGCAACATAATTAAAACATGCAAACCAAACATAACAGCAGCAACACCAGCAACAAAAAAGTTATTCATACAACAAACACTTCCGCTATGGCAGGAAGCACCCTGCACAGCGGCAAGATTTCTTACACAGCAAAAAAACAAAAAAAAAAAAGGAAGAAAGTAAAAAACCAAAACAACCAGCATGAATGTCCTTAAGCAGCAAATTGAAATTATGAACTTTGGTTGCACGCATACAAACACAAAGACATACACACATCCCGCAACGCCAAAGATTCTATGTATACCCCACACATATGCATGGACTTGCTTTGCTTGCTTGCTGTCACGAATCAGGGCGTGAAGCGGGAAATGAATTTTGAACTCTCACAGCCAACTTCTTTGTTTTTTTTTTCGGTTTTGTTTTCTCTATGTTTTTGCTGTTGTTTTGCGTCATCCTTGTTGCTACGCTGGGTGTAGCGCACTTTTTTGCCCACTCTTGCCTAATGCATTCCAGGCACACTACAACAAAAACAACAACAACAACAACAACAACAACAACAACAACAACAACAACAACAATTACAACATCATATGCACTCAAGTGGAAATCACGTGAGCAAACCCAAGTGAGTGCGCCGTGCTGAGTGTCCTGCGTCAGGATATTGAATTTGGTTGAATTTTCGATTATATCCTGTTGTGCTGCTAAGCGCGCGTTTCCTTTGAATTTTTAATTGACTTTGCTTGCTTGTTCGCATGCAAATTCATGCATTTTCAAGAGTATCCCATAATGCTACATGAGGGAGTGGTTTGAGGAGGAAAGGGTAAAAATAAATTCCAAACTCATTTTTAAAAATTAAAAAAAAAACCTACTTCACTTAATCCATGGTCGTTGTTTTTTTTAGGCTTTTTTTAATCAGTTTGAAAAAACAAAACGTCCTGGTCCTGGTCCTGGATACTTTGTTTTTCGCTTTCATCAGAGTTTATTTCTACAATGTTCTAGATGTGTTTTAACCAAAACATCTCCGAGAGAAAAAGTTAAGATCAAGACTGGGTTCAATTAAAGAAACGAAATATTTTACAATTATCCTTTAATAAGCGATATCACGTCTATACTTTACCTTTTCTCCGAAAAAGTCATTGAATAGGGTTACCACCTGCTCATCTTTATTTGAGTTGGAAATAGAACTTCAAACTTAGAGAAAATTGAGTTCCACAAAATAAAGTTGGGAAACGTGTTACCAAAAATCATGAGGCAATAAGTACATCATTCTTCTCTTCAGGATTAAGACATTGGTAGGGCAAGTATCATAACATCAACGATGTTATATTTTACTTATCTACTCTAGTGATGCCATACCTCAAACGAAATAGCGGTAAATAGTAGCAATATACGTCGTATATAATATCTAAAATTTTTAATTTAGAAGAGAACTGAAACAAGAAAAGTTTCACTTGGCACATACAGGGTGAACCATATATTGATTTATTTTTAAATCATTGGTTATTTTGACACTGACAGCTGTGTGCCGCTCGAAATATTGACATAAAGTCAGTATCATACCTCCGTGGAAGGAAAATAGTCGCTTTACGCTTGAACAACGTTGGAAAATACTAGGCAACTTATTTCCAAACTGAGTGCTGTGTAGCCCAAACAGTGCGTTATTTGAAAAGAGCGAAAAATTATCATTTCTGACGATGCGAATTTTCATCTCGGCGGCTACGTTAACCCTTTCAGCCCCAAATTAGCCTTGGCAGTGACAAACTTTCCGAATTTCGTTGAGGCTCACTTTTTGACCTAAATAAGCTGGAAACGAAGTTTGAAAGTTTGCTTTCCTAATAGATACTACAAAAATTTAATTACCTTTACCTTTAGTAAACTCTCGGAAATATTTAAAAATATAATTTTTTAATTTGCTTTAATTTGGAAAAACTTTGTAAAGCATGTGAATAAAATTAATTTTTGTATTTTTTATTTTTTCCTCTTATTCACTACATTTCAATCTAATATTAAAAATTTATTGTTAAAAATCGGAGGGTCCCAAACTAGAAACAGAGTCACAAAGTCAGAGTTTGCCCACAGGCAACCTTGGGACTGAAAAGGTTTATAAGCAAAATTTACGCATCTGGAGATCGGAAAACCCGCACGTTATTGTCGAATAACCGATGCATCCTCAGAGAGTGACAGTTTGGTGCGGATTGTGGAGTGGTGGCATCATTGGACCATTTTTCTTCGGAAATCAGGCTAGGAACGACGTTTTGGTCAACGATGGGCGTTACAGAGCCATGTTAACAGACTTTTTTTACTGAAATTAGACACATGAATTTGGAAAATTTCTGGTTCATGCAGGATGGCGCCCCATACCGCACAGCCCATGCCACAATCGATCTTTTGCGCACCAAATTCCCAAATCGTGATATCAGCCGTCTTGGCGATGTCAATTGGCCGCCTCGGAGCGATTTTTTGTGGGGAACCGTGAAGGATCGATGTTATGCCAACAATCCGGAAACGATTCAAACACTTAACCCTTTGAGTCATACATTTTTCTATTGAATATTTTTGTCTGATTTTTTTTACTCGGGGGTTTTCGGGGTCACTGATTACGACTCTGAAGTCACATCTAGAAAAATCTGAAAATTCAAAATGACGGATCCAATATGGTGGACCACTAGTGTCCATTTTCTATTAGATTTGTATTATAGTGGTTATAATGTATATGTATGGGTTTTTGGGGGTCGCTGATTGCAAATCTGACGTCATATTTCAATAAATCTGAAAATTAAAAATGGCGGATCTACTATGGTGGACCATATGCTCCATTTTTCTTTGAAATTTGTTCTATAGAATTCTTAGTGTATTATTCACAAATATAAAATAAGAACTCTCACTTAGCGCAACCCAGAGATTCATGTATAAAATATAATAAAAAAATTTATCTTTATTGGATCTGCCATATTAGATCCACCGTCTTAAATTTGTATAATTTCAAAGTTTTACTTCAGATTCGTAATCTACCACTTAAAAAAACCCCTTAAGAATGATTACTGATCTAAAAATTGTGAAAAAGCATACTTCAGCATAAAAATGGGTCCACAATATTAGATTCGCCATCTTGGATTTGTATAATTTCAAATTTTGACTTCAGATTCGTAATCAGCGATCCGAAAAACCCTTAGAACCACAGTTGTAACCAAAAATTTTAGTTTCAAAAGATGTGCGTCACAAAGAATAAAAGGTGGAACCATAGCGGTCCCGCTGTGACTCAAAGGTCAATATTATCCAAGCAATTCGTGAGCTACAGCCCGAAACCATCAACAAGGTCTCATAAAATTGGAGTGACAGAATGCGCTAATGCGAAGCCAGCCGAAGCAGCCACTTGAACGACGTTTTGTTCCATAATTAATGGGAATGTTTGCTCTTACTAATAAAGCCATAAAACATGGACAAAATTTAATTTTGTTCATTTTATTGCATTTAAAAAAAACAATTGTATTTGGCCCACCCTGTATAACGCAAGGGCTTATAACTGCCTTACTGTAACGCAGTTCTTGTTAACGCCCTGAAAGCATGCCTGCCTGCGCTTAAATTAACTGCAATTCCCGCCCGTGGGATGATGTAGAAACGTTTGTTTTTCTTATTATTTTTATTGTTTCCTAAGCGCGTGACGCCTGTTTTTTTTTTGCAGCACCACACGCAGAGGGTCCTTTGCATGTTGCCTTAGATCCATTTGATCTATTTTGTATTTAAGAGGAATTGTTTGTTGTTTTAAGTTGTTTTTTTTTTAACTCTAATTTGTTGTTGTAGTTGTAGTGGTTGAGCTCTGAGCTCAAAAGTTTATAAAAACAATAATGCACAAACACTTTGCGGCACACATACACATACACACACTCACGCACTAACTTAATACATGCACTGCTGCAAAAAGGATATTGCAGCACCCAGCACGAACTGATGCACTCTGAACCTTCAAGCTTAGTTTTCTCTTGTACAGCTTGTTGTCAATTTTTTTTTCACTCCACTTTAGCGCCAAATCCTCACACTCCTCTCCTTCACTATTCAATACTTTTACATATGCTTGCAACTCGCAACTTGCATTGCTTCCTGACGCAAGAAGCACACATCCACACAGTCACACACATATACTCGTACGCTTTACTACTCACACCACCACTTAATGGAGTGCTAGTTGCATTGCGTTTTTATCCTTTAGTTTGTTGTTGTTAAGTTTTATTTTTATTTTCTTTTTGTATGCAATTTACTCGATTTTTTCATTTTCTATTTATATGCTTGAAAAAAATTTGCAGAAAAAGGCAAAAATGTACCATATAGAATAACGTGAAAAAAGATCTTGAAAAAAAAGAGAAACAAACCGAAAAATATTGAAGTAAATCGCTCGAGACCGCGCCTCGTTGCGCACAAAAACAAAGCAGCTATAGCTGGCAAGCGCCTTGTTGCATGTCCTTGCGATAGTTGAGCGCGCGCACTCTGCATCCGGTTCCGGTTTTTCAAATTGCTTTTAAGTATGAGTAAATTCACTGCTACGCCGCATCCACTTCAATGTTAGCATCGATGGCCGTGGCGGGTTCTTTCGAGGTACCACTTTTCATGTTTGTTTCTCGGCAAGTGTTGCCATTGCCACTGAAACGACCGGAGTCGTTCAGTGGTATTGTACGAAGGCGCCAGTGCACTACAACGACACTGCAAGCAGCACTTTCTGACACATACAAATGTCCACACACGTTCACACACACGCACATATACACGTTCTTACATCAGTAGAAACAAAAGCCAGCTATTGACTTTAGAAAGGCTTGAAAATTGTTTTTTGTAGAGCTTTTAAAAGAAACTGAGGCATTCATGCCTTAAAATTAACTTTATTTGATCCTTTTTGTTTGGTTTTTGTTAAAAAGTTAGATATTTATTCTATATAATTTCTCCTGCTCTCGCAAACTGTCCAAATTTGCACACTCAAAAATAGTCTTGATGAGCCAAAGAAAATTACAAGAGCCCATGCACAAGGACGCCATGTCAAAAATGACAAATGACGTCATTATTAAACATAAGCTTTTATAATGTCGCGCCTTGTCTGAGTGGCGTCGTTTTGTACTTCATTCTTTGTTGTTCTATTACAACCTTTCTTCGTTTTACTTGGTGAAGACAAGAGTTACTTTGATGATAATGAGCGCAGTGTTTGAAAACCTTTTAATTAAAAAGTTAAAAAATGCATAATTATTTGCAAAAAATGCAAAATTTCTGGCGGTAAAAATGTTGCATATCATGAGCGAAACATAATTAATGCAAAAAGTTAAGAGTTTAAACGCGGTTAAAAAAGGTTAATAGAAAACCCACTCATTATAACGACACACTGCAAAGAGTTTCTTTTGAAAATGTTGATGACTTCATGCAAATTAGGTTCAAGAAAGGGAACTAAAGAAGCCTTTTACTTGATATAACGTTGTATCGCAATACTTGAGAAAACCCGTTTGATGAATATGAATATGAATGCGGAAAATGAATATGAATATGGATATAAATATGAGTAAGAATATGAATATGAATATGAATATGAATATGAATATGAATATGAATATGAATATGAATATGAATATGAATATGAATATGAATATGAATATGAATATGAATATGAATATGAATATGAATATGAATATGAATATGAATATGAATATGAATATGAATATGAATATGAATATGAATATGAGTATGAGTATGAGTATGAGCATGAGTATGAGTATGAGTATGAGCATGAGTATGAGTATGAGTATGAGTATGAGCATGAGTATGAATATGAATATGAATATGAATATGAATATGAGTATGAGTATGAGTATGAGTATGAGTATGAGTATGAATATGAATATGAATATGAATATGAATGTGACTGTGAATGTGAGTATAAGCTTAAAAATGACAGTTAAGGTACTGTTATATTTAAGAAAACTTAATTAGTTGTTTTTTTTCATAATAGGAAAAAAATAGGAATTGTATATGTTTGCATACAATTAAGTACACACTAAAAATAATGTTTTTTATTCAATTGAGAATTGAAAAAGGTTGAACTTTTAAATTTTCAGAGCTTTTGCTATAATTTTTTTTTTTTGCATAGAATTTTGTTCATTTGCTTTGTGGCCGTGAGCATCTGCTATACCGTGCGTCATCAGCTATTTAATCAACAGCAAAAAAAAAGCCTATAGACACTGAATAATTTAAGTTTATTCAGAATTTAATATAAACACCATATTTTCGCAGCATCTGCTCCATTCTCAATTTAATCTAATTAATCAATGAACAAAAATGCTTTCCAAAAAACCATATTTCAAATTAACTGCATTGAAACAGTCATGAATTTACAATTTATAAAGAATAAAATAAATAATGGGAAAAAACTCAATTTTGTTAATTAATATTTATGAATTTTCAATTGGAGCATTTTTTTTCATTTGGTTTGGTTTTGCAATTAATTGAATGCGAATCAGCTTCAATAAAGCGTTCAAACAAATAAAGTCAATTAGTCTGTTTATGATCACTTATCCAACACTCACTCCAACATACAAACATATGCATGTGTACAGCACAGACCACAGCAACAAATTCATACACAAATACAGCTGCATAATTAATAAATGAAGTCATTAGTTTGGCAGAAACGCAAAACCAAATTAAATTTAAATCACAGATTTTGCCACCACAGTTGCAATATAGCACAATCTACAAACATATTCATAATATGTAGACATGAATGTTTGAATGGAAATAAAAAAAAAAAAGTAAGAACTTGTGTTTGCTATAATTATATCAACAGCAAGTTAAAATTTATTTATTTTAGAAAGGTCATTTTAATAATTCCCCATAGCTTTTCAGCACTTTATAAATTTAAAGTAATACAAATGAAATGCTTTTCACTGTGATGGTCAGATAGTGTTGGGAGTTTCAATTTTCCTGTGGCATTTAATTTTATTTATATCCATAGGCTGTTATAAAAACATGGGTTTTCGAAACAATTTGCTGTATGTTTCTTAGAAATATGCTTGTATTCCGTCCCTTTGAAAAGAAAATTGCTAGAGTTTGATGAAAGTTAGACTAAGAGTTAGAGTTAGAGTTAGAGTTAGAGTTAGAGTTAGAGTTAGAGTTAGAGTTAGAGTTAGAGTTAGAGTTAGAGTTAGAGTTAGAGTTAGAGTTAGAGTTAGAGTTAGAGTTAGAGTTAGAGTTAGAGTTAGAGTTAGAGTTAGAGTTAGAGTTAGAGTTAGAGTTAGAGTTAGAGTTAGAGTTAGAGTTAGAGTTAGAGTTAGAGTTAGAGTTAGAGTTAGAGTTAGAGTTAGAGTTAGAGTTAGAGTTAGAGTTAGAGTTAGAGTTAGAGTTAGAGTTAGAGTTAGAGTTAGAGTAAGAGTTAGAGTTAGAGTTAGAGTTAGAGTTAGAGTTAGAGTTAGAGTTAGAGTTAGAGTTTGAGTTAGAGTTAGAGTTAGAGTTAGAGTTAGAGTTAGAGTTAGAGTTAGAGTTAGAGTTAGAGTTAGAGTTAGAGTTAGAGTTAGAGTTAGAGTTAGAGTTAGAGTTAGAGTTAGAGTTAGAGTTAGAGTTAGAGTTAGAGTTAGAGTTAGAGTTAGAGTTAGAGTTAGAGTTAGAGTTAGAGTTAGAGTTAGAGTTAGAGTTAGAGTTAGAGTTAGAGTTAGAGTTAGAATTAGAGTTAGAGTTAGAGTTAGAGTTAGAGTTAGAGTTAGAGTTAGAGTTAGAGTTAAAGTTAGAGTTAGAGTTAGAGTTAGAGTTAGAGTTAGAGTTAGAGTTAGAGTTAGAGTTTGAGTTTGAGTTAGAGTTAGAGTTAGAGTTAGAGTTAGAGTTAGAGTTGGAGTTAGAGTTAGAGTTAGAGTTAGAGTTAGAGTTAGAGTTAGAGTTGGATTTAGAGTTAGAGTTAGAGTTAGAGTTAGAGTTAGAGTTAGAGTTAGAGCTAGAGTTAGAGTTAGAGTTAGAGTTAGAGTTAGAGCAAGAGAGTAAGAGTTAGAGAGGAGAGTTGTGTTTGTTGTATACATTTATTGGAAATTGGTCATGTCGTATATTCTATTTATGGTTGTGAATAAAAAATTTGCTTAACTTTTAAAGCATTCAATTTGAAAACATAAAAAGCGAGATTTATAGTTTGCATTTTGAGTAAATATGTTTTTAGAAAATAATTCCACGTAGATTTTTTATTTGAATCAGAAATTTGGTTTTATATTTTATTTGAGCATTAAATACGTGAACGTAGTTTTATTTTAACAACATAATAACTCTGACTTATTTATATAAAGGTATGATATTCAAAATTTGCATCGTTTGGTATGTTTACAAATCCAATTTGAACTAAAATTAATTCTTAAATTTAATGGCAGGGAAATGAATTTTGGGCGTCACGCCATAACATACGCATATATTGAAAATTCTCTTTGATTTCTGATGGCGTTGGCAACCACATAGTTTTTTTTTGCAGTAGATTTAAACGATTTGCAACATAAAACCACGTGTTACTAAAATAGTGCTCTTCTACTGCTATGTCTGCTTAACTATTGGGATCAAATGATTTTAGGTTTTATGTTAGTTATTCATAATTAAATATATTGAGTTTACTCTTGAAAATTTGCCTCGTACATTAGTAACTGTTAAAAGATAGCAATGTGAGTATTTTTGGTGGTGTGCTTATGAGGAATTAAAAGCAATTATTTAAGCTCTTTGATTAGTTTTCGTATTTAAAATATACGATAAGGTCTTACCGTTTATAAGGTCTTATAAAATACTATTTCTAAACATCTATTAGATCTAGTAAACATCTATTTATTTCTAAAAATTTATATGCTTCCTTTACAGAATTCTTGCCATAATTACAATAAAAAGTAAAAATTAAAAAGTAAAAAGTAAAAAGTAAAAAGTAAAAAGTAAAAAGTAAAAAGTAAAAAGTAAAAAGTAAAAAGTAAAAAGTAAAAAGTAAAAAGTAAAAAGTAAAAAGTAAAAAGTAAAAAGGAAAAAGTAAAAAGTAGAAAGTAGAAAGTAGAAAGTAAATAGTAAATAGTAAAAAGTAAGAAGTAAAAAGTAAAAAGTAAAAAGTAAAACGTAAAAAGTAAAAAGTAAAAAGTAAAAAGTAAAAAGTAAAAAGTAAAAAGTAAAAGTAAAAAGTGAAAAGTAAGAACTAAAAAGTAAAAAGTAAAAAGTAAAAAGGAAAAAGTAAAAAGTAAAAAGTAAAAAGTAAAAAGAAAAAAGTAAATAGAAAATAGTAAATAGTAAAAAGTAAAAAGTAAAAAGTTAAAAGTAAAAAGTAAAAAGTAAATAGTAAAAAGTAAAAAGTAAAAAGTAAAAAGTAAAAAGTAAAAAGTAAAAAGTAAAAAGTAAAAAGTAAAAAGTAAAAGTAAAAAGCGAAAAGTAAAAACTAAAAAGTAAAAAGTAAAAAGTAAAAAGTAAAAAGTAAAAAGTAAAACGGAAAACGTAAAAAGTAAAATGTAAAAAGAAAAATATAAATAGTATTAATTAATTACTAAACATTATACTCGTATGACTTTTTTAAAATACTTTTTTATTTAAACTCATGAATTTTTTAGTGGTCCCATCTTTCATGTTTAATTTAACTATCTGGCCGAAAAGACTAAAAAAGTACACACTTCAAAATGATTTCGTCGACCATTTTTTATTCTCTCATAATCATTATATATTGTTTTTGATTTAATTTTACTTTAGTTGTTCACTCACTCATGTGCCAGATTTGGCACTCGTATTTTAAGTATCTGGCTACTTGAGTCGAGTGTGTCACACATCTGTATGACGCATTGAAAAATGTCCTTTACATAGCAGTGTGATTCACACAGTGTGAACAGTGTGAATAGAGGGGAAAGTATGCAAATCATAGAGTGCATATAATTTTATAAATTATACTTTGAATGCATGCTTCAAGGTAAAAGGGTTGAATTCTAAACACACTTCAGAAGTATCCTATAATTTTATATTTGATATAAATTTGCGCGTTTTCTGCGGATTTATTTATTTAGTATTTTTTTTTTATTTTTTCATAATGACAGCCTAACTTTTTATAGAAATTAATTTATAAATTTGACTCTTGCCTACGTCTGTGAACATTTTTGGAATTAACACTAATTAACGGTTAGTTGAACTCTTTTCAAATGGCGCAAAACAATCAACATTCACCAACTACCGCCCACTCAAAATTTCAGTTATTTGTTTTAGCCATTTGTTGTTGCCTGACATTTTTCATAATTATTGCTCAGTTTAACTAACGACTGGACAATGAGAAATCGTTGGTCGGTGGCGTTGCCATATTTGTTGGTAGAAATTGTTGTTGCTACCTTTTTTCGTCTCCTTGTTGCTCTTGCATTTCTAGGCATACAACAGTAAAGAGCATTAATCATTCTTTGTATAATAGCTACCACCCCCATGTGTGGCAACATTATAAAAAAAAATGGCAAAACAAATTATTAAAAATTGCATGTCACCTGAGCGGACTTAAGCAACAATGGACAACAATAGACCAAGCAAAAATGTAAATATCACTCCCATTTAAACAGAGTTTTTGTTTTTTGTGTACGTATTTAAGTTCCAAATGAAGGAACAATTTCCACAAAAACCGACAATATTTTCACTATCATCAACACAGAATCAACACACCCAAAAGAAAATGGGTTGATTTGTTTTTAAGGATTGTGTGAGGATTTTTCCTATTTTATAATAAAAATGTTTGCTGAGCATTTGCTTCATCATTTTCATGCTGCTTATATTTTCACTTACAATATTCCAAATAGTGAACTTATAGGGAGTCACATCGGACCTCTTCTCTTTCTACTTTTCATAAATGATTTGCCAACTATAATAATGCATTCTAACGTCTTGATGTGATAATACTTTACTCTATGTGATAATACGCATCCGCAGAGACGTCGAACAGTGCGCACCGAAGAAACAATTGCCGCTGTAGAGCAAAATGTTGAAGAGGACCCGAATGAATCGATTCGCCACCGTGCACAGCAATAGAGCCATGATAACCGACTATTTTGTTCCCGAATTGGATGGCATGAATGTGGATGAGTTGTGGTTCCAACAAGACGGCGCTACATGCCACACAGCGCACGTCACAATCGATTTATTGAAGGAAACATTCGATGAGCGCATAATTTCGCGGAATGGACCTGTCAATTGGCCACCAAGATCGTGTGATTTGACACCATTGGATTATTTTCTTTGGGGATATGTGAAGTCGCTCGTCTACGCCAACAAACCAGAAACGCTAGGGGACTTGAAGGCCAACATTCGTGGCGTTATTGCCGACATACGGCCCCATATGCTCGAAAAAGTGGTTGAAAATTGGACCTGTAGAATTGGCTTTATTCGAGCCAGCCGCGGCGGCCACATGCCCGAAATCATATTTAAACATTAATGGCATAAAATTATCCTTCCAATAAAGTCAAATTGATGGACATTAAAACGATTTTCTTGTGTTTTATTTCAATTCGAAGTTCTATACCTCTAAAAAAAACACCCTTTATAATAATGCATTCTAACGTCTTGATGTACGCTGACGACGTCAAACTATTTCTTTCTTACAAAAATGAAAATGACGCCAAATTCTTACAAATTGACATCAATAATCTTTATAACTGGTGCAAAATAAATCATATGAATCTCAATAGGAAAAAATGTAAGCACATGACCTTCTCGCGTAAGCCATGGCTTAGAAGCACGTACAAAATCTGCGATTACACATTAGAACCTTTAGATAGTTTCCATGATCTTGGAGTTACCATGGATCCTAAACTTCGCTTTCATATTCATAAAACTAAAATAATAAATAGAGCAAATAGTACCCTAGGATTTATCAAACGATGGGCAAAAGAGTTTAATGATCCCCTTATTACGAAATCTTTGTTCACTTCACTAGTGCGGCCTATCTTAGAATATACCTCAATTGTATGGTGTCCACGATATGGTTGTTATATTGACGACATTGAATCAGTTCAGAAAAAATTTCTTCTGTTCTGCTTAAGCAATTTATACTGTAGAACTGACTTTCATCTTCCACCTTATGAATAAGGATTAAATCTTCCTACTCTAAAAAATCGGCGAACTATGCTTAATGTTAGCTGGATTGTTTAACTTCTGCATGGATATGTTGGCAGTCCATATTTATTAAGTAAAATTTACTTTAATATTCCTATTCATCCTAGAAGATCTTTTAAGTTACTTTACATGAACTTTTGTAGAACAAACTACTTGCAAAATTAACCGCTGAGAAGTGCTTGTGGTGACTTTAATTTTGTTTCAGATGTAAATTCTTTAAATGAATCCATATACTCAATTAAAATTAAAATTCTAGATTATCTCCAGTACCGAGGTTGATTTGGATTATGCTCTCACAAGAATAATTTATATTTTCCTGGCTATGTTTGGCAATAGCCACGTGGCGTAGTTGGTTAAAGTGCGTGGCCGCTATGTCAACGAACTTTGGAGACCCAGGTTCGAACCCCAGCAGCGACAGAAAATTATTTGAATTAAAATAATTTTCTTTACGGCCGCCACCTCTCTGCAGACAATGGCAAACCTCAGAGAGTAATCAAAATGCCATGTAAAGCTTCTTGAGAACGAGAACATTCCGTTCATCGCCGTTCGGAGTCGGCGTTAAACATGTAGGTCCGGTTCTCGGTCAATTGTGTACAAACTTAATAACACGCACAACACAATTGATCATAAGAAGCAAGGTCAAAGTCCTTTCAAGGGCTGAAATGGCCAGTTATTTATTTTTATTTTTCATAAAACTTGCCTCAGATTCGGATTTACATGTTTCTTCGGCTTTCCGATACGCCTAGAGCATCCTATACATGTTTTACTTGACCCCTTCCTTCGTACTAATCTATCACCCCATTTGGATAAACCTGACGGAATAGGTTTAATACCTGAAATCCTTGCTTCAAATTATACCTGATGGCATTCCCATCCCGTATGATGAGAGTGGTTTGATGACTATGTTATGATGATTATGGTGTATAATCAGTATGGTATAATGGGTGATATGATGGTAATCGTATTATGAATATGTTATGACGAGTGTAGCATGATATACCATTTATGACATGATGAGTATGGTATAACGAGTATTAATGATGCGTGTCTTATGATAAATGTTGATGGGTATGATATGCTGGGTATGGTATGATAGGTATGGGATGTAATGTTAAGGTATGATGGATAGAGTTTGATGGATATGATATGCTAATGTGATTTGATGGGAATGGTATGATGAATATAAGATGTTGGGTACAGTATTATGGTCATGGTATTATGGGTATCTTACCTATAGCAACCAAATACTAGGTAGTGGCTTTCAAAGTTATTTAGATGCAAGAAACTGTATTTTTTGCATAAAATCATTTTCATCTTGATTCCAAACTTCATTTATATTAACTCTAGGAGACTGTTTTCACCGCAATCGAATTGTGGCATTCACATTAGTCTTCTTGTTCGTATTCATATTCATATTCATATTCATATTCATATTCATATTCATATTCATATTCATATTCATATTCATATTCACATTCATCTTTAAATCATATTCATAGATTTATATTCATATTCATATCTATATTTGTATTCATATTCATATTCATATTCATATTCATATTCACAACCATCTTCATATTCATATTCATATTCATATTCATATTAATCTTCACATTCATATTCATATTCATGTTCATATTCATATTCATATTCATATTCATATTCATATTCATATTCATATTCATATTCATATTCACATTCATATTCATTTTCAATTCATTCTTATTCATATAATAAACTAGTAGTTTTAAGATGCATACATCTTAAACTCGTACCCATACCGTCGACTTTTTAATAATTAAATATTTTTCTGTTCTCATTCTGACCACGCTTAAATATCACATTTGTTAATCACAATGTTAGGCGTTCTTAGGAAAGAAAGGCGTTCTTGCGCTCATATCGTTAATCTCTATTTGCCATTTCCTATCCGTGTGTTCATCGCGAATTCGTGTATTCATAGAACATTCGAATCACAGATTGACAACGACACGCAATTCAAGCAACAGCAGTCGGCATAAACAATAATTAAACATAGAACAACAACAAATAATTGTCGTTTTATTGATGCAAACGACTCACGCATGTTGCTCTAACTGCGTGTCGATGTTGTCGGCTTGATAAGGACTCATTTGAGTGTGTGCCTGGTGCGTTATCTAAACTCTAACATCTTGCACATATGAGTATTGCTGCAAAATTTATGCATTTTTGTGCAATTATTTCTGTCTTAATTACAGCTACATTTCATATTTTTCTGTTTACAGATTGCTATCTGCCCTATGTTTGCAGAATAGGTAAATAGTTGATTTGTGTGCCCTCGATATAAATATTATAGGTATGTGGCTTTGTTAGTTAAATATCCTTAAAACTCATGCATTTGCATTTTTTTTTTGCAAATTTTATGCTTGAGTTACTCTAAACCACTAACACACGCGAAGTTTGTGTGGTGCATTTAGAACACACACAGTGGCAACGGGTTTGTTGCAAACACCAACGCATTTATCAACATGTCACCTTCCTGCCTCAATATGTCTGCCATCGTGTCTGCTTTTGTTTACTTCCGGTCGTTTGTCTCGCAGCATGTAGGTGTGTATGTGTGTGTGTGTTTGTGTGTTTATGTGCAGATTTTTATCGCCAAATTTAATTGATTGCCTTTATTGAGCTTTTGCAGGTTGCTAACGTGCTGAATTATTTAACGATAGCTCAAATTGGTGCGATACGCCGCTGGGTGACACGTGTTCAGCGTGGTTACGAGATGTGACCGGCTAGATAGGTCCGGAATGATAGATGTTTTGGGTCGCCTCAGTTTATTTTAGCAGTAGTTAACTGAATTTTAAAATTTTAAATATTTCTTTTTATTTTATATTTTGCATGAAACAAGTTTTAATAATTCTCCCTTCTTCCCTTTCAGATGCCAAACGACGGAAGCTGCACACTGTGACCATACCTGCACCTATGCCCGCCTCCAAAAATGACTTTGCAGCTGCTACACTTCCAGGCATTCATCTGCAACAAACTAGTCAAATGGCTCAGCCACAACAACAACAACAAAGTAGCAACAAATTGCTGTCAACAACCAGAGAACAACACATGAGCACAAATCAAAATTCAGCCAATGCTGCTCATGTTGCAAAGCACTCTAATAGTCGTCCGGCAGCATCACCATCACAAAATCCACAGGAACATCAACAACATTCTACCGCTGATGATAGCAAGCGCGACGCTGGTTTTACGCGTCAAATTGGCTCCGTGACGCTGTCAAAAACGCCGCCCTGGCGTAAGAGTGGATCTTCAGTACAAGGACATACGCGAACATTTGGCGACGAGCGCGTACCACCTCTGCCCGAGGATCATTTGCCACCCCAACCACTAACGACATCGGATGATGCAACAGCTGTTGCTCCACCGCCATGGCAGAATGCACAAATCCGTCAGCAGAGCCCCTCACGCGCTTCTGCTAGTCCAGCAAAGCGTTCTTTTTCCGTTTCCTCCAAAAAACAGCCCAACTTCAAGGATGATCCAACAGGCTATCTGCAGCAACAAACCGCCATGTTGCACAGCTCAATGATGAATGTTGCAATGGAGGTGGATGAAGATGATGACGATGACGACGACGCAGAATCGGGTGAAGAGGCATCAAATGATGCCGAAATGCAACAGCAGCAACTGATGCCACCACAAAAAGTTTCCCGCCATGAAGCAACGGCAAATCCGTTGAAGCAAAGACAACAGCCACAAATGGAGAATGTTGGCGATATTAAGCAGCAGCAACAGTCGAACTATCAATTAAGTGGCCGAATTTTTGCGCCAAATGGAACGCATATCTATCAGCAGCCGCAGCGGCACACTCAACCCCAAGCGACACAACGCAAAAATGTGCAAATTTTCCAGCAGCAGCAACAGCCTCGAATTGTTCCCTCTAGTCAAGCGGCAACAGCTGCCCATACGTTGTCAGCCAAGCCAGCCCCAACACAGATTTTTCAGCCCCACCAACTGACTACAACAACTTTAGGTGGCCAAACAATTACGCAATTGCCAAACGGTCTGGTACACATCGAGCAAACCTGTGATGCAAACGGCACACCGTTGAAGCCGCAGCAACATCTGCAGCTACAACAGCAGATACAGCAACACAACATTTTGTATCGCCAGAATCTGCAACAGCAGCAGCAGAAACAGCCGACTGTTAAGTTGGTGCCAACAGCTCAAGAGTCGCCAGTGTCTTCGAGCACAGCCTATGCGCGATCCACGCCGGAAATTCAACGCGCCACCCCCGATGGCAACAGCAATAAAGGCGCCGCTCAAATCGGAGCAATCTCTACAAGCAATGAGAGTCCGCGTCCATGTCCACCATCACCGGCTGACAGTATTGAGTCGGCTAGTTCACGTTCTTCATCCGTCAAAACGGCGCCATCGCCATCGCTGCAGCAACAACAGCAACTTAATGCTGCTAATGCTCAGCAACATGTTGTTCAAATGCGTATTCAACAAAGCGCGCAACAGAAACCCGGACCGCAACATGTCAAGATAGTGCGTCATGCCACGCAGCAACAACGTGCTGCCTCCGTGGCGCAAAATACTACAAGAAACACCCTAACAACTGTTGCTGGCGGTCGTGCTACAACCACAACAACTGCTTCAACTGCAGCATCTGCTACAACGTTTACCATCGACTCACAACCGAAGAACTTGCAGAAAATATCACCCAACAACAACGCAGCAATTCCGGTTAGCAATTTGCAAATACAGCCGCTTGTGCATCGTACTAACGACGGCAACAGTAATCAGAGTCAAATCATTATGACTTCTAGTGGTCAACTGATCGTCATGCCGAGTAACGGCAAGCCCCACGTGCCACAGCAACATCAAGGCCAGCAGCAGCTGATCATCACAGGCGGCAACAATCAGACAACTACCAATGGTAGCCAGCAACAGCAGACATCAAATGTCTTGCTGCATCAGCAGCATCAGAATCAAGTCGATGTCATGAACGGACAACATCTGACAACTACTCACAATGGCAGCATCATTTTACAAAACGGTCAACAGCAACCGGGCAGTTACATCGTCAGTCAGGCAACAGGGAATGGCAACGCTACTTCGCAACTGCAGCCAACAACAGTTATACTTAACTCAGCTGGTCAAAATCTGCTGGCCGGCAATGGCGCCAAAGTCTTGACGACCAATGGCGGCAATATTATACATACCGGAAATCAGCAACTTCAGCTGGGTAACCATCAGCTGTTGACCTCCCAGAATGCCAACATGTTGGGCCCTCAGGTTGTGCTCAATACTTTGCCCAACGGGGGTTATGTCATTCAGCAACAGCAACAGCAGCATCAACCACAAAACCAGCAACAGTTTACCACACTCGATGGTCAGGTTGTCAGTCAAATTGTGCAACAGGCTGCCGATGGCACAACAACTACCTACATGCAGCAGTCAAATGCTGGACAACAAACGCAACAACAGTCGCAGCAACGCATAATTATAACTTCTCCTGACGTTGTCAAGCGCAAGACAAAGAAACGCAAGAACTCCGCCAGCTCTTCTTCGCCCTCGTCAACGTCATCTTCGACGCTCTCGCCACAAATCTCGCCAACGATACCCAACCAAACTACAACCATCATCCAACAACAGGCTGCCACGCCTCAGCCACAAGTTGTGCAGATTGCTGCCTCGGGGCCACAATACCAACAACAGTTCCAACTAAGTCCCGGTATACAAGGCATTGTTGTCAACAAGGCGCCTAATGCACAGAATTCTATATCGGCGCAACCACAGCAGATACTGTTGCAAAACGGACAACTCATTCAGCCCATGAACCTTATAGGGCAGCAGCTGCTTGTACCAGCTGGTCTGGTCATGGCTCCTGATACCACACTCTTGCAAATACAAAATGTTGGAACTTGTGGCGCCAGCATACTGACGACTACGCCTCAAGGCACCATGATGCTGCGGACACCATCGCCGCAAAATAAACAATTTCTATCGCCCAGCGCTGCTGGACAACAGTTCATTGTTGGCAGCAATGGACAACTCAGTCCAATTAACCAAATCTACTCAACACCTATGGGGCTGATGATGCCGCAACAAAATACGGGTACTACGACCTACGTGCAACAAAATGCTACCATACAAGTGCAACAGCAGCAACAACAGCAACAATTACAGCAGCAGCAACAAGTGGCCATGCATCAGGCTCAATTGCAGCAGCAACAGCAGCAGCAGCAGCAACAGCAGCAACAGCAGCAGCAGCAGCAGCAGCAACAACACCATCATCATCATCAACAGCGACAACACTTATCCTTTACCAATGATCATGTTGTCAGTGAGCCCGCAAGTTCATCATCGTCACATGGCAGTCTGCGTTCAGCTGCCGCTAGTCCACCAGATACCACGACTCGAAGCCCCAGCAGTCCGGAGCGACCATCTAGCAATCGCAGTGGTGGCAGTGATATGGTTAGCTCAGGATTGTATTCCTTTATATGCTCAAGTTATTAAAACCTTCTTTTTCTTCTAGGTTCAGTGCGTATCAAGTTCCGAACCCGATGGAGCTGTTTCACCACAAAGTGTTGAGAGTCGCCAATCTCCGTCGACAACTGATTGTGAACGGGGTAAGTATTAAAATATCGGGTAGATTAAATTTTTAAGCCTTTTTTTTCAAAACATTGAAAGGTTTATAGGTAAATTATCCCTTAGCTCGTCTTAATATAAATTGTGTATATCTTGTTGAGTTAGCTACCCTTGTCGTTCTGTGCACACGGATCCATTCTGATCTTCGTTGGAATGATCATATATTCCATGAGTCGAAAGAAGCCGGCAAGTGCCTAGGTAGCTAAAAAATGTTTAAAAAATATTTTACAACAGCTGATCTTAAACCGAAAATGGATTACGATTTCCACATTTGGGAACAATCTTCAAGAACTTATTTGGAGCTTCTGAACCGAATTCAAGTTCGTGTGATATGGTTGATAGGTGATGAAAATATCTTATTCGCTCTCAACTTCTTTGAGCATCGATGTAATTTTGGATGCCTAAATCTTTTGCATACGTTCATTGGAAGTATTCAAGAGTATTCAAGAGTATTCAAGAGAAATACACGATTTGACGCCACCAGCTCAAATACTTCCCACGTTGACATCGCAACTATGTACAATCCCTTTCCACTGCCTTGATGCTAAATAAAACATCGCATAACAGAGATAATTTCTGATTTGGTCGCACGGTAAAAATTCCCTAAATATGTCGAACTGTGTGTTACTACTCACTATTCAATTTTTCTACCCTCCTACTTAACTATCACCCCTCTTGAGAACTATCACAATGCTTACGCATTCCTGGGGAGACCACTCCTGAAAGTTGTTACAGTCTAAAAAACAACAAACTTGATTTTTCCTTTTCTGCGAACTTTTCTGCGATGCTCTTCAGAAAACGAAAACTTCTACGAATTGTCTTAATATCTTCCCAAAACTAAAGAAAGTATGCAATCATTGCCATATGGCAACCGATGATTATTGAATTTCTTTAACTCCTTTTAAACTCCAGACAACAACTCCACTTAATGCGTTTAGCTGCCGCCAGCAAAACGACTCAATTTTAATGCTTCTCAAAGTATAACGTTTTTTTAATACCAAGACGTATCAATAAAAATAAATGGCAAAGAAAATCATTTCAAATACAAGCAAAAAGATTACTTTTTGTTGTATTTCTGCTTACATAAAAATCCATAAATTACAAATGCCAAACATTTCCATCGACTCCCATTCCACTGACGATGCGGTGGGAGGAAAACAATATCTTCTTACAATTCAGCGCACATCTTGGGCTAAAATCAAGACGTTAAACGCCATATTAAACGTCAATAGACGAGTCTGAAAGCAACATTACCGACCAGCTACCAGCACCACCAATTCCACCAACACTACCTTTGCCACCAGCAAAAGAAAAAAAAAGAAAAGATAAAAAAAAAGATTTTGTTACATTTCAGAAAAATCGTTAAAATAAGTAGGCTCGTAAAGAGCACGCACCATTAGCCACAGTAAGAGCCAACTTTGTATCCCACCCCATCTACCTCACACCCACGCTATTCACATTTGATCTGCATTATGGCGAGCAGCCAGCCACAGCAACAACCAACCCCAACTTTACTGCCAGCAATAAAGGAAGCTGATTTTAACTGTATTATCCTTGAGCAATCAATATGATATCCGCGTAGCCTGGCGAAATCTAGCTACTTTCCGCTAATGTCAGCAAAATTTTGTAGCTTTTTTTATGACTCCTACCCTCTATCGAAGTATACTTTGTTTTTTATCTCACTTCTTCAATATGAATATTGATTGCATTTTCTCTTTCGCTCATTCTATTCTTTCTATTCAGGCAACGTCATGTCAACTTCATATCAAACCACAAATATTTACAAACCATCGGAAGCTAAAATACGACGTGTTCAAACACCGCCACAGTTTGGCTCCACAACAGCGACAACAACAACGACCAGCTTAGTAGCGGACACGTTGTTGTCCTCCTCAAATTCAACGGCAGCCAATTCGACAGCCTTGAACCAACATCATCAGCAGCAGCAGCATCAGCTACCGCAGCAACAACAGCAGCAGCAGCAGCAGCAACGACAGCAACAATCCATGTCAGATATGATGAAACCTGATTCACATGGTAAGTAGGCGGCATGTCCGCAATAAACAGCAGTTCTATGCCTCCACTCGCATTCATATACATGGAACTTCACACAAACACACACACACACACACTGACACATTACGCACATTTTCCTTGTTAATACTAACAACCACGCACTTAACTTTAGTCCTTGGCACATTCATACCCGCACATATAGAAATAAATCCCTGTGTTATGCCACTAACCCACGCCGCATACGTATTTGCCGCATGCTTTATTATTTTGTTGCTATATTTATATTCGCATTAACTGAGTTGTATCCTTGTGACCTTGTTGTGGTCCTTGTAAGTTGCTTTTCCCGCATTAGCATTAATCTTGTTATTCAACCTTTTTTTTTTTTTTGTTTTTTTTTGTTGTATAGTCTTTATATCATAACTTTCTATGCATCATTCATACATCTTCCTAATTAGTATCAAGTTTAATCTTTGGAATTCCTTTTTTCCCATTGTTATCAATCTTTATTGAAATTAATCTTATTATTTTATATTCGTTTATGTCTATTAAGCGTTTTATTTGATTGTATAGACTGACATTCTTTTAGCGTGGCAGACATTTTCTTTTCCCTAATTTAGATGTTTATAAATATTACATTCTTATTTCATTTAATTTATCTAGATTCTAGAAGGTTGTTGTAATATTACCCCATAGCTAATTTTATTCTAGTTTAGTTTTTTATATATTTTATTTCTGTTTTATTAAAAAAAAAAATAAAATACTGTAAAAATGTTTGGAAAAAATAGAATGGAAATCGATTTTTTTACGTTAATATACGTTATTACAACGTTTATGCTAGGGTTTTGTAAACAATACTTAAGTGACACAGTGCACTTTTTTCGATTTTAGGATGATAAAAGTTTTTTTTTTCTTCTGGCATTTCACAAAACAAAAATATATTTCGACAGATAATTTATTCAACATTACCAAAATGATACATAAAATTTCATACTCTCGCTACTTCTTTTTTTTTCAAAATTCGTGAAAATTTTAAACATAAAGTAGCTTATTCAAGGCTAAAAAAAAAAAAAAAAAAGATACAGTAGTTTCGACTATGTCGTAACACAAGACGTAGAATTAGTCAATTCGCTTTTGATGACATCTTTTTTAAAAACTATTTAGCAAAATATTTATTCCATACACCTGAGCATATGACATTTAAAAGAGTGCCGGAGAGGGTTAATATGTATGACCGACCCCCATTACTTTTGCAAAAGGAACATTTTTGCGTTTGACACCTATTCCCTCCGATCACTCCTTAGGGAGCTCCCATACAAATTTTATGGGTTTTGTTTATTTATTCCATACACCTGAGCATATGACCTTTCAAAGAGTGCCGGAAAGGGTTAATATGTATCACCGACCCCCATTATTTTTTCAAAAGGAACATTTTTGCCTTTGACACCTATTCTCTCCGACCACTCCTTAGGGGGGCTCCCATACAAATTTTATTGTGTTTGTGCCGGAAAGGGTTAAGATGTATCACCGACCCCATTACTTTTGCAAAAGGAACATTTTTGCCTTTAACACCTATTTCCTCCGACCACTCCTGAGGGGGGCTCCCATACAAATTTTATGGTTTTTGTTTATTTATTCCATACACCTGAGCATATGACCTTTAAGAGAGTGCCAGAGAGGGTTAATATGTATTACCAACCCCCATTACTTTTGCAAAAGGAACATTTTTACCTTGGACACCTATTCTCTCCGACCACTCCTTAGGGAGCTCCCATACAAATTTTATGGTTTTTGTGCCGGAAAGGGTTAATATGTATCACTGACCCCCATTACTTTTGCAAAAGGAGCATTTTTTCCTTTGACACCTATTGCCTCCGACCACTCCTTAGGGGGCCCCCATACAAATTTTATGGGTTTTGTTTATTTATTCCATACACCTGAGCATATGACCTTTCAAAGAGTGCCGGAAAGGGTTAATATGTATCACCGACCCCCATTATTTTTTCAAAAGGAACATTTTTGCCTTTGACACCTATTCTCTCCGACCACTCCTTAGGGGGGCTCCCATACAAATTTTATTGTGTTTGTGCCGGAAAGGGTTAAGATGTATCACCGACCCCATTACTTTTGCAAAAGGAACATTTTTGCCTTTAACACCTATTTCCTCCGACCACTCCTGAGGGGGGCTCCCATACAAATTTTATGGTTTTTGTTTATTTATTCCATACACCTGAGCATATGACCTTTAAGAGAGTGCCAGAGAGGGTTAATATGTATTACCAACCCCCATTACTTTTGCAAAAGGAACATTTTTGCCTTTGACACCTATTCCCTCCGACCACTCCTTAGGGGCGCTCCCATACAAATTTTATGCTTTTGTCGATAAAACCGGAAACTGTCGATAAATAGGTAGCAAGTTTAAGCAAACAAAAACATCAAATGTTGGCTTTATATTTCATGTTATTGTGTAAAATTTATATAAGTTAGAGAGTTCTAACATGAATTTTTGTAGCATTGAGGATCAAGCAGACCAACAAGTGCTAACATCAAGATTGTACGATCAGTACTTTAGGCCCACCAAAGGCTCAAAAAGTAATGTAAATACCGACACCTGATCACTATCAACCACCCTACTTACCTCCGAGAATGACGTATTCTACGTCAAAATTAAGGACAACTGAAATATTTACAATATTTTGAATACGAACTTTTATTATTTATATTGAATACAAATTTCAGCTTTAGGCCAAGTATGTTGACAACAAGACAACATGAATACAAAGAAGGCAACAACCAACAACAACAAACACGGCTCTGTATAAAGTAAATTATACAGCTTGACTATACATACTGTTTCGTTGGCCACTACATCAGTAGTCTTGTATGACTTTTCACTGTCATCCACTCAGGCTACTTAGGTTCTACTTATAGCATGTTCAAACCGAGTTCATTTAACGCGTTTTTCGAAAAAAGCTTTTTTTAACATGATCGTTCATACTGCTTTTACTAGTTTCAAAATGTCAGGTTATTTGTTTATGTTTTGAAAGAAATAAAAAATTTTTTATTAAAAAATATAAAAAAAAAATAAAAAAAAAAATTTGTCAAAGAATTAAGAAAAATTTGTCAAAGAATTTATTTATTTACATTAAAAACTTAAAATTAAAAAGCTCTTTTCAGATTTGGCTGCGTTTAAAAAGCAAAAAAAGCTTTTCTTACGTTAGCAAGAACACAAACCAGTGATTTAACGAATTTCGAAACGTGTTAAAGCATTTAACCCAGTTTCATCACGCATATAACTTCATTAGAACTTAATTTTCGATTTTTTCGATTTAACTTGATTAAATTGATTTAACATAATTAAATGCTCGGTTTCAACATGCTATTATACTGCCAATTATGCTGAGAAAGTTACCCGGAATTTATTTTGACAGAGAGAACGCTTACGTTCTTATCTACTTCCATGCACCCTGTGTCAAGGTTTACCTAGATCGTATCATACTTTTAGGCATAGCCTTAATTCATGTGCATCTTCGAAATTTGCAAATATTTATAACTTTAAGGAAAAGTTATACACACGGAGGAAGAAAATGGAGTTAATTCCGGCACGAACTTTTTTTTACGGAGATATTCGGAAAAAGTCGATGAAAAGGCAAATTATTCTTCATCATGAAATTGCAAGCTCTCAGACATCTTCTCCAAGATATTTTTGACCAGCCAAAAATCAAATTGATGGCTCATCTGCCGCACAGCAAAAGTGTATTGATCTTCATGGAGAATATTTCGAAAACAATCAGGCCTAACATAAAAAATGTTGTCCCGGAATTGTAAAAGGGATTTTTCGTTTTTAAGATAAAGCTCGAAAACTTTTTGGAAATTTTTAATGAAAATTTGTTCATCAACCTTCAATATTCATAAGTGTAAAATAAAAAAATTGTAATGCCCTTACCTACTGTCTTAAAAGCGGAAACGTCCTTTTACGATTCCCAGTTTCATCATCATTAGGCCAGAAATATATATAGCAACCCTCGTATATCCGAAAAAATTTAAAACTTTAGATGACATCGTAACTCCTTTCACTACTCCCCAGTATGCGTTTTGAGTATCACTGAATAATTTCAATATTTTTGAGGAACTCCCTTTGAGGTTCTTAAGGCAGAAACACTGAAATTATATATTTTTAATTTTGGTGTTGGTTCCCATAATTGCTGATATGTGCATTAGAGTGGGTTGGTCTCCATAAAGAAAAAGTTTAAAAATTGAATCCCTTGTTTTAAACATGACCTCAAGACAACTCCAAAATCAAATAAAGTTTTTTTTGTCACCTAAAAAAACCGTCAAAATGGTCTTCTTTCCATAACTTATACATTTTATGCCCGATTTTAGATAATGATACACCGTTAAAAAGAGGTTAACTAGTACTCTCCTTTCAGAGCTTTTGGACTTCTGAAGTTATATTCAACTGGCAAAACCTGTTACCTCTTTTTACCCCACCTCACCCCCCTTAACTCAATTTTTTTATCATAAAATTCAGCTTTTTCAAAATTTCTTCACATCTTGCCCAAAAAGTTTTTTATTTGACCTTGAAACAAATATGTTATAGCAGTTCCAAATTGAAGTATAAAACTGTCTTTATAAAATTTCTTAAAACTTAAAACAGTTTTTTATTATCTCGAGGTCATATTTAAAATAAGGGGTACATTTTTCAACCTTTTTTTTCGAAACACTCTGATGAGCATATTTCGTCAACTTCACTTAACTCGTTTCGGCGCAATGTTCTTAAATATTTACTTTATGATCTTGAAGTGTTCACCCGTATGGCACCGAATAAATAGTTTTTTTTTACATTCTCAATGCTTTTTAAAAAAAAAAAATAAGAAATTAAATATAACAATGACATACCTTAAAAAAGTCTACATTTAGTTAATTTTTTGTTAATAAAGCCGACATTTTGGAAAATAGTACACCTGAATGCCGAAAATGGTCACGGAATCGGAACTCTCTTTTCGATTTTCAATTTTTTTTTTAATTTAAAAATTGTTGTTTTTTAATTGTTTGAAGCTTAGAGACTTACCATGTCAAATGCATTGATGAAAAGAGTTAAAAATCTGTTTCACTTTTGTCCGAAATGGGTTAAGGTTCTAAGAACATCATCTCAAATTTGCACACTATCCATAGATTAATTGTTTATCTAACGAACTTTCATGCCAGTCATGTTCATCTAATCTGTCGCGCTTTAAGCTTAACCCTTTAAGACACTGCCCCTAACATGGTTGCATCAATAAGACCCAAAATTTTTCTAACTTTGCCTTTAAACAAAATTCCTTAGAATCACCAACAAACTCGCCAACGACCACCTCGACTACAACAACGCCACCACCAGCACCACAAATACTAGGGCAAACAACTATTCACCAACAACAGCAACAACTACAGCGTCAAGCACAACTACAAAAAACACCAACAAAACAAACGCGTCAACGTGCTGCACGTACCCCCAAAGCACCCAGCAAATGTAGCAACAACAACAAAACCAACAACAACAACCCAACAGGCACAACAGCTTTCTCATCAACAACAAGTTCAACACTTGTACGCACCTTTGCTGTTGGTGAACTCATATGGGGCACCGCACGTGGCTATCCGGCTTGGCCTGGCAAAATTGTGCGCATGCCTGATGGTGTCTGCAGTCCCTCGCTGCACAGCGATAATGTCTGGGTGCAGTGGTTCGGTGGTGGTGGACGGTCCAACTCCGAACTGGTAGCGGTAAGCTCACTTCAGAGCCTCTCGGAGGGCTTGGATGCGCATCACAAGGCACAGAAGGACACAAGAAAGTGAGCATGTTTTTAGTTTAAGCGTCTTTCTATGCAGAGGGTGGGTTGGTTTTTTTGAAATTCAACAGGATTTTAACTACTGAAATATGAAAATATTAAAAAAAAAATTATGTAGCGTTATATCTTTTTATTGAATGAGTAGCTTTTAATTTTTCTACATCGAATGCATTACATTTTGAATTAGCTAAAATTTTAGATATTTGAAAAGATATTTTATTAAAATTAGCATATTTTTGAGTTAGTTTTTGAAGTACATTTTATTTAGCATCCTTTGAATTTTATTTAATTTTTACCTGCTATTATTTTGAAAATTTTATTAATTTATTTTGTTTTTTACATATTTCTTTTCAATCTCAATCATGCTTCTTTATCCTACATCAATGTTTTCCCGCCACAAAAAAATACAAAAAAAAAAAACAAAAAATTCAAAACAAATTCAACACCAACAACACAAAAACAACACTTTCTTAAAAAAAAAAAAATATTCACACTCAAAAAGGAGTCGAAAATTAAACTCACAACTCGAACGCGCCATACAAGAAGCAATGACCGAATTGGATCGTATTTCAGCTTCATCGAGAAAAACCATCAACATTAATAAGCCGCAACAACAAGTTCTGCAGCAGCCCACATCTACATCACAAACTAACAACAGCAGCAACGTTAGCCCCAATCGCAATAAACGTAGTGGCCCAACACGTTCTACCACCGGTTATACAATCATACCCTCAACAGTAACAACAAATGCGGCAGTAACATCAAACAATTCCATTTCAACTACAACAACTATCAACAATATTGCCAATCCATCACAGCAGCAGCAGCAACAGCAGCAGCAGCAACAACGTTCCAAACCAATACGCATTGCACCAGCGCCACCTAGTGGCGCTCATAACAACAACAACAACAGCAACAGCTCGCCATCTAAGTCTTTAAGTTTGCTCAGCAATCAACAGCATCATCTCCTCCAGCAACAACAACAACAACAACAACAACAGCAGCTGGCACATTCACAATCGCAGTCTGCTCTTTCCAAATGACCCGCAGAGTCATGCGCTCAAGTCTCATGGTCAATGCAAACTTACACACTAGTCATTCACAATAAATAAGACACCGCCAAAGCAGTTGTCGATGATAATAAATGATAAAATTTAGCGCTCATTGTGAATAAATGGGATTTATTTGCGCTGCTTTTGACTCCTCCTCTTTTGCAACGATCTTTTAAGATTTGACGCTTTGAACTGTTTGGTAAATATTGATAACTTGACATAAATATATAAAAATATATTTCTGTAAAATAGAATATGAAGTAAAGTGTTTGTGTGCATTCACAATGATCACCAGGCTTGCATTTTTCCCCACTTAAAAAATTATAATATTCGATATTTTCTAGTGAGCAATTTTCAACTAAAAAAAAACAAAATGTACACTCAGCAACCATTTTTATTAAAGTTATTTTAGGAAATGTCGAAGTAATATTGTGAATTGTTCAAAATAATGTCCATTAAGCCTTTAACTTAATGAGGAGATTGCTCATGTTTTGCTTGAAAACATGAGTTGAAACCAGCTTCAGCACGTTTTATATAATTTTTTTTTAAATATTTACACATTACAATAATTTTCCTTAATAAGGATATTACCCAGATTTGAACTTTTAACTACTAGACACATATTTATCAAGAAAACATGGGTAGCAAATCCTTCAAAAATTTGTTTTTTTTTATTGCTTTGTTAATAGATGTTAATGAGGCTTTTAATAAGGGGTGTATCAACAAGGTTGCAAAAGAGTATTATTTAACAGCTGTTCTCTTGGCGGTTGTCAAATAATGACATTTGTCATTTATAAACGCAGGAAATTTGTCACGGAAAACTACACAGTCAAAGACAGAACAAAATTCTTTGAATATTTTTACGAAAATCCATGTTCATTCGCAGTTACGATACGCAAAATTCGACAAAATTTGCTCGTATTCATGTCCCTTCTGAGTCATGCGTGCTCAATATAATCAAAAAATTCTAAGAGACTGGTTCAATAAAAGATGTGAAGTCCCCGAAACGATTTCGTCCCCAAACGTTCGACCGAAAACATCGACGCAGCGTAGAAAATAACACAAGCACTTCAATTCGTCACACCATGCTCAAGAACTCAAGAAAAAATTTGGCTTTGCATGCTTTCAAGGCAGAATTGACTCAAGAACTACATCCGGCGAATTACCAGCAGAATGATTCGATAGTGACATAAATTCCTTAAGTGTTTTACGTTGGCACCTGCCGTATTGGGTCAATTCTACGTTGATACATAGCTTGGGACCGAATCATTGCGTCGGCAAACACCCTTTTAAGGGTTCAAAAGTACCAAACAAGCTTCATGCTTTGATGACATGTCACAACCGTTGGTTTGGGTGGAGGCCTATCTAACACCTCTTCCGTACTAAGGGATACAGCAACCGAGTTGAGAATGCAACTCCACACCGAGCAATATGAATGGTAAACCACAGCCACCGCGATACTCCCCGAAGGGACAGCCCAATCAATCACCCTGACCTAAGTCAGGGGCCGCCGACTGCCCGTGGTACCAGTTTTTAATCCCTTCATTCTGTATCACGAAAAAGCATTCCAACGATAAGCAAGACACGATAAGCAATAGATTTTTTAATGCAAGAAAGTATTGCTGATGGTTTCTGTTTTGTCGTTCGTTTCTCGTTTCGTGATAGTGAATAATGAGGTAAGTCTTTGGTCGGATTTCGTAGCAAACTACTACCAGTTGAGCCCATCACAGCTTCGGACCGGTTGCCAAAACAAAAGGCCCAAACTACAACTCCTCATTCATACACCATTCAAATCATGGACCATCACACACAAACACACATTAAAACACAACGCACACAAATATTGCCATCGAAAATATTGCAATTGGCCATAAAGATCTTGAAAATTGACACTGTTAGACTTGTTCAGACTTTCCATCTAAAATAATTCTTCTTATTAGATGGAAAATTTTATGATGGATTAGAAATAAACTCTTAAAGCGAACACTGAAGTAGGCATCGCCGTAATAAAGCCCCAATTATGCGAAAGAGTGATTCAAAATTTTGAAAAAAGAATTTAGGTCTGCAAACTTAGCTAAGGCGTCCATCAGAGGGCAATTTGCACTTGGAGATTATATTGGAACGAATGGTTCCTAAAGAGTATATGGCTCGAGAACGTAGATATACCAAAAGTGGAAGTACAAGGTAAAAGTTATCAAAATACAGTATGCATGTAGTGCATGTCTGGAATAGTTTGGAAAAGGCAGTATACCTTAAAGCTATACAAAAATACTTGCAAATCTGATAGAACAAATAATTTCATTCCCCATTTGGGCGGTTTGTTTGACATATACTGCGACTTTCACTTCGTGGCGCACATTTGCTCATCTATGCAAAGAAGCTGCAGCATTGGTATTGATTGAAATTTATAGTTGAAATGTTTTATGATCGGCCTGATTTTATATAAATGATCATAACCTCGAGCTTGCTTGGAATCGTCAAAAAAATAGACAAAACCTTTGTAAGGCGTATCAAGCATTGTGTGAACTCATCTCCCAAGTCAATGCCACGAAATTCAATAGTAGATTTTTGGAGCACTATGTTGGTCTTCCTCCACAAATTTTTCTTGAAGTCATTAGACTTTGGATTAATATCCAAAAAAGATCCAATAAACTTATTGGGAGCGATAACTGGCCCTTCTTCTAACCTAATAGTTCCATCATCAGCATTGCACTTACTAGTCTCAAACCTCATTTGGTATTTGAGATTTTGCAGCAAACTTCCATTTGACAAATTAGGAAGCGCGATTTCAGCTAAATGTTGTGATGTGACTTCACCTGCAGAAATTGAGTCATTTAGCGCAGCATTAAAAACATCATTTATGTATATCGATTTCAACCAATGTAGATTTCAATCCAAATCTGAGTCCAACTCCTGCATAACTTGGGTGATATGGTCGTCAGAAAGTGACGATAGTTTGAAATTTGACTTATGTTACATTTAAAAATACAGTGGCTCACAGCTTATTTGAACCAGTGACCATTTCAAATTTCAAATTGCCTTATCTTCTCAACTAAATGGAAAATTAGTAAAAAGAAAATCAGATTTGTAGATATATATTTAAACATATATAAAGGATATTCATTTATTTAATTTATCAATGGTATACAAACTTTAAGACTAGAAATACTGGTACATTTAAGGTCACAGCTTATTTGAACCACTTAATGCTAGGCTTAAAATTATTAACTATTAAGTTATTTTAATATTTTGTGTGGCCTCCCGTTTGGTCCACAACAGCTTTAATTCGTTTTGGCAAAGAGTCTACCAACTTCTGTGTTACTTGTGGGGTAATTTTGGCCCATTCCTCAATTAGAGCACTTTTTAAACCACTTTTGTTCGAAATTTGGTGTTTGCGAATGTTTTGATCCAAAACTGACCATAAATTTTCGATCACGTTGAGGTCAGGTGACTGCGCCGTCGGTGCCATCAAGTGGGGATAATTCCAAAGAAGCCACGACTGCACAATCCCAAACTTATGCTTCGGGCCATCATTATCTTGGTAGAACCGAAAGCTACGCCGTATTGAAAGTTTCTCGGCACTTTGGAGCAAATTATTTTTTAAAATGTTGAGATATACTGTTTTATCCATTGTAGTCTCAATAAATTCCAACTGTCCCACGCCGGATGCGGACATACAGCCCCAAACCATGAGGCTGCCACCGCCATGTTTCACTGTTGGTTTGAGGTTTTCCTTTTAGTAGATCTGTATTAAAGGGCTGCGTAGATGCACCTATTTCAACGTACACACACTGTGAGTTATTGCATTGATTTCAGTTGACTGCCTTTCATAACACTTAAGAGTTGTTTTTGCTCAACACCAAATACAAATCGGCAACAACAAGCAATACCCACTCTCTTCTCTCGGCAATCAATGCACGATTTGCTTTTGTTCGGCAACACCACAAGCAATGCAATTTCTTTATAATGAGGGAGAGGATAATAGAAAGTAATAGATGGCAATAGATCATTTGGATCATTTTGATTATTTCAATTAGTTAGGTCGTGTAAAGTGCGATGAAACAAATTTTTAATAATATAATTGATGATTTAGATAACAAATTAGCTAATAGTTTAGTTAACCAACTTTAATTTAGTTAACTAAATTTAGGACAAAGCTAACTTAAATCTATTTTAATGCAGCCATTATTTAATTTATTTTTTTTTTCTATATGAACTGGAGGAGAATTGTTTTTTTTTATATATCTATCTATCTTTATATATATAAAAAAGGAGCTTATGTTTGTAAGGCCGCAATAGACTCCTAAACTACTCATCCGATTAACATGAAAATTTGTGTATAGAAGTTTTTTGGTACTGTGCGTGCTTGTGGGCTATCAATTTTGATCCACCTTGAACACCAGAGGGCGCTGTAGTACAAATTTTTTACAAAACTGCTTAAAACTCATAAACTGCTAATGCGATTAAAATGAAAAAGGGTATACAGTGAGTTTCATGTTTGTTGAGTGTTATGCTGCTATCGTTTTTGACCTATCTTGAACACCAGAGGGCGCTATAGTACAAATTTTTTACAAAACCACCTAAAACTCCCAAACCGCTCATGCGATTAGAATAAAAATTGGTATATAGTAGTTTTCAGGTACGATGAGTTTTTTAGCACTATCTTCTTTGAACCACCTTGGACACCAGATGGTGCTGTAGTACAAATTTTTTACAAAATCGCATATTTTTAGTTGTTTTCTTAGGTTACATGTGAAAATATTTACAAAATATAAAATATTTCTTAAATTTAGTAAAATTAAAAAATTTCCGTTATTTTGACATCAAAAACATGAACATATCTTGAAAACTATGAAAAATTTTACTACAACGATATATTTAATGCAACATCGTTGCTCAAAAATGAGAAAAACACAATCAGAAATTTAATTTTGTGACTTTCGATTCAAATATCTCCGCTGATTTTTTATACATTTTGTTAAATGTTTTTTTTGTCTTAAAGCTTCATCAAAGTACTATGAAAACCTCATTGCAAAAATGCTGTTAGTTGATAATATATATTCTAAATATTTTTTTCAAAAAAAGGTCTGAAATTTTGGAGTTTTCCTCAATTTCAAATTAAGATTATGATAAAATGATACCTTTGAACTATCAATGAAACCATTGTGTTATATTAAATTAGATGGAATTGGACTAAGTTACTTAAGAAAAAAAAAAAATAATATTTGCATAAGTGTGTCCGATAACGAAGAAAAATCTCTCTCAAGCTAGCAGATGATCCAAATCATCTATTGCCACTTATTGTCAGTGCACATGGTTTCATTGCATTGACTGCAGTGTGCTCTCTTACAACGATGTCTTAGAACAACAATGTCTTGGATCTCTTTTCATTTGCGCTCACTTGTTTTGTTCGTCTTCGCTGACACCACACACTTGATTTGTTTGAGGAGAGCAAGACAATGATTGTGGTGTGTTATAAACAGATGTCTTGAAAGCAGTTTCAAGTGCACCTACGCAGCCCTTTAATCTGTATTAGGTTTCCGCCAGACATACGGCATGCCGTCCCAGCCAAAGATGTTGATTTAGACTCGTCCGCGAATATCACTGTGTCCCAGAAGTTGGATTCCTTGCAAATGTGATCTTCAGCGGGGACAAGTCGATTCAATTGATTTTTTTTTTAATTTATAAATGGCTTCTTACGAGCTACTCGACATTGAACCCATGCTTGCGAAGCACACGTCTTTTCCAATTCGTTGTGGACTTTAGTAGCCAGCTTTGGAGCCGATAACTTTGGGTTGGCCTTTATTTTTCGGATGATATATCTCTCGTCTGTAGAGCTAAATATCTTGTTTGGTCCAGTTCTGCCTTTGTCATGCACTCGGTTCTCATGCAAAAACGTGAAATGATGTGCTTCACCTTAAATTAACCATTTCAGCAATTTTCCGGCGTGATTTTGATTTTTTGAAACAGTTTAAGACTTCTTCACGCTTCTCAATTGTTGTTCGCCATCCCATTCTTAAAAAATTCTGATTCTTAAACTTCAGCCATCAAAATCATCATCATTTGACGCTACAGTCGGATGCAAGTGTTTGGTTCAAATAAGCTGTGAGCACAATTTTTGATGCGCAATTGGGTTCCCCCCACTTGCAGAGTGCAATTCGTAACTTATCGCATATTTTCTTTCAAACATTTTTTCGTAGATCTTGCATCAACAAATCTACATTTCAATTTTAACGATACCCCATTTAGTTAAAAAGATAGGGCATTTTTAAAATTAAATCGAGCACTGGTTCAAATAAGCTGTGATCCACTGTATGTATTTGCAGTGATTTTATCTTTTATAAATTACAGTGATTTAATTACAGAGTAAAAATATCTTCAATGACTGTTGAAACTAATATGACTATATGACCGTTAAAACTTATTTACGCTTTGCATCCCAAGCGGGCCTGCAGATACTATAGGGTTTGGGTTAGGTAGAAAAAGTGTGAGAACTTTTTTTCTGAAATTTTTTTAATTTGTCCAGGTTTGTGCGGCATATACTAGGACGGGCATGATTAGTGACTTATAGAGCGTGAGTTTTGTTCGACGAGAGAGAGCTCTGCTTCTCAATTGCATAATCAGCCCGAAGTAACACCTGTAGGCAAGAGTTATCCTTCGTCTTATCTCAATACTGACATCGTTGAAAGAGTTTGTACTGGATCCCAGGTAAACGAAGTACTTAACAACCTCAAGTTAACAACCTCGAGGTGTTGTCAAAAGTGACGTGGTTTCCAAGACGCTGGTAATGTTTATTTGTTGACACTAGTTATTTCGTATGATCTGCGTTCACTGCAAGAGCCATTCGACTCGACTCATTCGCTAATTTGGAGAATGCTGAAATATTAGATAAATGGATCTAATTTTTTATTTGTTTGATCAGTCAAAGAGAAAAAAAAAAACACTTGATAAATTGGTCTATTTTCTTATATGGTGATCATTGTATAGACTTCATAGAGCACTATTTGTTAAAAACAATTAAATTATTAATCATATGGATTAAACTAATGTACATCTATGTAAACTTTTTTGCATATTTATTTGATCTTTGAATGTAAGGACATTGAATTAAACAAATTTTATGTAAATTTAACACAAAATGTATTTGAATCTTCTAATTGTTTGTATGTTTAAGAGAAATGTTATTTATTAATTTATTCTAGGTTTAAATACACAAATTTTTGTCTCTTCTATATAAACACAAATATATATATATTTATGTACATTTAAAAACAAATTGTTTTAAAATTAAAATTAACATTAACAACAACACAAAGAAATAGACAATAAAAATCTTAAAAAACAAATATTTTGTAAACATTTTTAAAATAAAAAAAACAAAAAACCATTTTAACTCAATGCAAAGCAACAACAATAAAATTTATTTTAAATAGATTTTATAAAGCTATTCAACACATTGACTTTTTCTTCCCCTCAATTGTAAATATGTATTATTTAACTTTAAGTTTATTCATTATGATTAAACTGTATTAATTTTAAGTAGGTTTAAAAAAATAAACTAATAATTGTTTGAAATACATTTTAAAATTAAATAAAATTAAATTAAATACTATCAAAACAAAACAAAACCAAAAAGCTACAAAATATAAATTATTTAACATTCAATGGACGCTATGAGAAGAAAAGAAAAATCATAAGTTTATTGTTAACTGTGTAAAAATTATAAAAAAAAAGAATCTTTAATCAAAAGTTATAAACAAAATAAGCGCATTATTAACAAAAGCTTGCTTGCTCTTTTTTTTAAGAACTTTTAATTTATTTATAAAAAAGTTTTTCAAATGTTTCAAATAATTTAAAAATATATGCAATGATTTAAGCAGCCATTATTAGAAAAAAAAAAAACAAAAAAACTCGGCGTTTTTGTAATGAATTTCTGTTTTTTCTTTTTAAATTATTTATTCTGCATATTTATGTGTTTTTAATTAATTATAGTGCAACTTAACTTAATAAATAGTATTGAAGATGTCTTCAAAATGGCATACATAAAAAAAACTTAACACAAAAAAAAAACAAAACAAAACAAAATATTTACATATATATATAGAATACAAAATATATTATGAAATAACTAAACAGAAGTTTTATTGACGACACCAGTTTGAGAAACCATTATAAGAGAAACCATGACCATTGTAAGTAAAAATATGGTAAGTTCAATATTGAAAACAAAATAAAAAAAAAAATCCAATGGACGTGGAATGCAAAAATCTACAAATATCACACTTAAGGTCTATACTGAAGTCTGTATAGTCCTGGCACGCTTAGGTAAGATCTCAGACCGTGTTACACATGGTTGAATTAATAAGGTTGTCGCATGGGTGAGAGCGAGTTCCCATAAATGTCAAATTGAAGTTGACAGCTCATACAAAATCTGAAAACGAAAATTGATAACATGAAAAGCCGATGAAGTTGTTGTTGTTGCTTTTCATTGATTTTGACAATTATGGGTACTGTGAAGAGAGTACGATCAGCCACGAGACAACCTTATTTATTCAACTATGGTGTTGCAAAGGGTTTTGACTCAATACTACTCAATAAAAATCTATTTACAAAAAAGTATAGAGACATTGTCATCAGGTGATTATCTACAGCCTTGGCCTGTGTTCAGAAATGCAAAGAAATGCGCAGCCTGCAACAATGCAACGCCCAAAAACACAAGCGTACGCGGTGTAATCAAAAATGACGCAATAAATGCGCAACTGCTGATGCATAATTGACATTACAAAACACATGACATGTGCAGTGCTGCTAGATTTGCATTTCAGAACGTAATACTTCCACTGTAAAAGCATGTTGCGCATTTTTGCTGCATTTCCGTACACAGCATGTATTAGACACCCGTGAAAAGTTCTTATTTTTGAAAAATGGTGTGAATTTATAAACAACCAAGTATGTATTAATGCTGGAAATAATTTTTTACTTAAGAAAAATTAATATTTTGTGGCTTTAACACCACCTTTGGCTATAATAATGGCTGCTATCCTTTTAAGGGGACATATAGGTTACAAATTTTAAGAAAAAATTTTTTTTCGGGATTTTTTTTTTCATAGAAGGAAAAGATATCGTTTTCAAATCTTGCGCGTGTATAGGGTGTTTTTTTTAGGGGTTTGTTTTTCGAATAGAGATAAAACACAAGAAAATCGTTTTAATGTCCATCAATTTAGCTTTATTGGAAGGATAATTTTATGCCATTAATGTTTAAATATGATTTCGGGCATGTGGCCGCCGCGGCTGGCTCGAATAAAGCCAATTCTACAGGTCCAATTTTCAACCACTTTTTCGAGCATATGGGGCCGCATGTCGGCAATAACGCCACGAATATTGGCCTCCAAGTCCCCTAACGTTTCTGGTTTGTTGGCGTAGACGAGCGACTTCACATATCCCCAAAGAAAATAATCCAATGGTGTCAAATCACACGATCTTGGTGGCCAATTGACAGGTCCATTCCGCGAAATTATGCGCTCATCGAATGTTTCCTTCAATAAATCGATTGTGACGTGCGCTGTGTGGCATGTAGCGCCGTCTTGTTGGAACCACAACTCATCCACATTCATGCCATCCAATTCGGGAACAAAATAGTCGGTTATCATGGCTCTATACCGGTCTCCATTAACGGTAACTGACTCTCCAGCATTATTTCGGAAGAAGTATGGCCCAATGACTCCACCAGCCCATAGAGCACACCATACAGTCAGTTTTTGTGGATGTAATGGCGTCTTAAGGATCTCATGTGGATTCTCTTCACTCCAAATGCGGCAATTTTGCTTGTTGACGTAGCCATTCAACCAAAAATGAGCCTCATCACTGAACAAAATTTTGCGATGAAAATCAGCATCGAGATCAATCTCATTTTCGGCCCATTTGCAAGCGTTGTTCTTTTGTCAACCTGTTCATGATGAAATGGCAAACCAAACTGAACATAAATGACATTAGAGTTGCCAGATTTGACCACAAAATGCCAGTTTTATCTCTATTCGAAAAAAAAACCCTAAAAAAAACACCCTATATTTATTAACATTTAAAGCATACAAAACGTTTTTTTCAGAATTTTTGGAGCGGTTTTTGATGTTATTTGATTTTTTTTCAAAAAAATGCCAAAAAATTGACGGTGTGCAGGATATCACCAGTCTGGAACATCTGAGGAAAAAATAAAAAAAGACAAATTAATCCTTGAATTAATTAAAGCCATTTGAAAAAAAAAATCTATTTTCGAGGTTACAAAATCGGTCGCCATTTTGTTTTTCTTCGGCGGATAAAAATTATCCTAGTTCAGGCGGTGGCTACTTAGGTTGTACTCCTCTCCACTCTAGGTTGTACTTCTCTCCTACCCTTCGCTTCACATGGGTTTTACCAGGAGTACCAAACAACTGTAAGAAATAAATAAATTACCTTTTTTAGAAGCTCCAAAAAACTAAATTGGGTGGCGACTCTAAGCAACTGTAAACATTTCGCAGTTCGTGGTTTCATTGTAATGCTTACTTCAAAGTTTGATTTGTCCGACCATAAGACGTTACTCCAATCCTCCTTAGTAAATGTTGGTATGTTTTTTGACTCTTAAATTCACAACTAAATTAATAAAAAAAATTTAACTGAGATATACTGCCGTCATAAGGAAGAGTGCGGCATCTAGCATGAAAATCAAATTCTTCAAGAAAATAAAATAAAAATTTCGGATTTTTTGCTCAATTGCTAAATATTTTAACCTGAAGTGTCATGTCTTCACAAATTAAAGCAATCATTCAATCAAAAAAGCGGCATATACACTGTATGTTCCACAGTTTTTGAATTTTTCATGAAATCGGTAAAATATCATTAATGTTTAAAAAAAAAACTGGATATTACTATGATGAAGAACCAAATATTTATAACCATCCAAACCCTAGTCAGTGAATTTTTGATAAATTACTGTAAGTCGTTTATCTCAGAATATTGAAATGTGTAGATGCCGCACTCTTTCTTATGTACATAGTTATAGAAATTATAACTTTCCTGATGGTGGACATTGAAACCGTCACTAAATATGTTTTATCTTAATTCCATAATTCGTAACCTCAAAAATTCTGGTTTGATAAATGTAAGCAAATTTGGACTGATAATAAAGGGCTGTAACAACTGTATTGAATCGGAGAGACTGTAACAGGAGAATATTTAGAAAAAAAAAACCAAAAAATACATAAAAATCGTGTTTTAATTATGTTTTCTAGAGCCTATATGGGATATTATTTGACACAATGTGCACATCAGATCCAGCCTCGGTGAGCATATGCCCCAAATTGTGTTTAGAAACTAATTGCAGAATGTATTCTCTCGATTGAATGTAAATAAATGGCTTTTAAATTAAATTGCATGTGTTTTGTTCAAAATCGAAGTAAGTACTGGCCTAAAAAACAACACCCTTTAGTAGTAACTCTCTCATAGCTGCCATATAAGACTTATCACTCTGAATAAAAAATTTAAAATCAGTCTAAATTGATGATCAGCAACCTTTGAAACCCAAGGGGCACCATTTTTGTCTTGCTGCACATAATTGATCTACCTTTGCGACATCACTTAGCAAACTGTGCAATATTCCGACAAAATGTATATAAAAAAACCCCTAGGCAACACTGTTTATAACAACCCAATTCATGCAACATTTGTATGTTTATAAGCAATGTGTCAAAGAAAGAGCACAAGTAAACTTTGTCAGGCAACATTTGTTGCATCAACATGCTGCCTCCAATTTATGTGCGCCTGGTATTTTAAGCATCTGCAGAAAATTTTTGATGTACATGATTTGCTTATGTTAATTAACACGTTGCTGCACACTTTTAATTTGACGACCGTGCTCAGAAACACATTTTTTTTTTTCAATTTTTTATGACTGCTATATGTTATCGAATGTAAGTTGTATGTTTGGAAGGGGAAATTATCACATTTGGCCAGTTAAAAAAAAAAACTCTCGACGGCTATAACCGTCATGTGCTCAAGTGTATGCGTTAGTACACTTCGTACTAACGCTGTTCTTTTTTTTATTGATTAAAATGTGCACGACGCCTATAGCCGTCGTTTGCCTACATATCGCCAAAGATCGAACGGCTATAGCCGTCATTTGCGGCAACGTGTTAACACCCGCAAGGTAGTAGTGATATTTTTCAATGATGGTATTTGTCTGATACGCCTAATGCGTAAAGGGTATAGACCTTTGTCATATTGTTAACGCCCACAAGAAGGCGTGGTAGGTATAGATAAGTGCAAATATTCTTGATCAACATCAACATCATCTGTCTGTTGTCACAATTAAAGTCGTAATTTTGAAACTATCGTTATGAAATTTACTATATGTATAAGCTTATTTTAAAAGGAAAGATCAATTTCGAAAATGAGCCAAATTGGACGAAAACGTTCAAAAGTGACGCCATTAAAATGGTAAAATCTCGATAAATTTCACAAAATCTAACCTATAGCCATGAAATTTTACATGCAATTAGCTTCGCTTGCAAATACACACCCTCAGTTTCAGATTTGTCAAAATCTAATTTGAAACACGTCTACTTTCCATACAAAACAAAGTGACTTCGCCAAATTTCTAAAATCTCTATAAATGAATGACATCATAATCATATTCATTGCATTGGTCAACACGTTTGCGGACTCGTTCCAAACATTTGTGTCCAGAAGTTATTTAAATGAATTAACAGATTTTTTTAAAAAACAAAACAATTTTCTTTTATCATTTCTTTACAAAAGTACCTTTATCGAATGCCTTTATCATTTATCATTTCTATATCAAGATTTGGAAATATAGGCTATAAAGTTATGGAGATTAAGCTTTTTAGCTCCCACAAAATATTTATTTTATAAGAAAAAAAATATCCTTTGCTTATAAGAGAATGTTAGAAACATTTTTAAAAAAGGAATAACAGAAAAAGAATCATTTACACGTGAGAATTTTTCGGGATTGAATATTTGAGTTTGAGTTTTAAAAATTTTGAAAATAAAAATTCTTTTAAAATTCTATAAAATTAATTAATATGTATTCATTGTAGTCAATAGTACTTTCTTACTATAATTTATACCGTTTGATTATTTCAATCAATCCAATAATTGCGACAATTTAAGGTTAATTTGAAATAACTGAAAAAACTTCAATGGTTTCTGATAGCCATTGGTCCATAGATAGGCTTGCCATACGTTAGGATTTAGTCCGGATTGTCCGGAATTTTCAACCATGTGCGGACCTTTTCCGGACTTGGACCCAACAAATTGAAAAAATAATTATAATATCTCTTTCCCAGAAAAAAGTTCTCGTGTGCACACAAAGTGATCTTTAAGAAAGTAGCTGAAACACCCTGTGTAAGAAAATAATAAAATAATTTAATGAACTGTTAATCATATCGTTGTTATATTTACGATTGTTGTTTGCAGTTAGTATTAATTGGTTTTGACCCTTCTTGATTTGCGAAATGTTGCGATTTGTTTTTGTAGGTGTTTTAGTACTACTTTGTACTAAGTAGCCCCACATTTGATACATATTTAGTGCAAAATTCATTTTAGTTTTTATTTTCATATAATTATTTATTGTGGAGTTATTGTTACATTTTGTACTATGGGGACGTAGTTAAGTTCCTTTAACTCCTAAACTAAGTAAAATTTTGATTTCAGAATTTAATATCCTTCAAAATTGGGAAACTTTATTTCCTCCTAATATTCACACAGGTGGGTCAAAAACCCCCTTGAATTAAATAAGTGTTACATCTCTGAAACTCTGAGCGATAACACTTTCATTACTTCTACAAACAAAATATTCATCATCTTATCTTTAACTTCGCAGATCATAAAAAATCTGCCATTCTATCAAAATCGTCATTGAAACCTCCCTCCTACAGTATCTCCTCACCCTCCTATTGAGTATAACGTAAAGAAAATCAATAAAAAAATCTAGTTTTCAGTTCAATCAGAAAAATCCTTTGGACGATATGTGCTATGGACCAATGGCTACCAGAAACCATTGGAGTTTTTCAGTTATTTTTTGGTGTCGCACAGTATTATCAGCAGGCATTGTTTCGTTTGGACAAGACAAAAAAGACAAACCCCTTAAAAAAAATAAATAAAACAGAATAATTTTAAATAAGAAAAACATTTTGTTTTAACGAATTTTTATATTTTTTTATTTATATGTTTTTTTACTGTAATAATAATAATTATAATTTTAAGATTATGAATAAGGTATTTTATGTTTGTTTTTGTTTAGAAATAAAACAGGACTAAAACTAGAGAGAGAGAGAGAATGAAAATTGAGTGCAATTGCAAATGACAAACTTAAATTAAAAAAAGAATCCAGCAAATTTGCGTTTAATTAAGTTTTAAATTTGTTTTTAAATATGTTACACTTTATTAAATCAAAGCATTTAGTTTTAATCAAAATATTTAGATTAACTATAATCAGTTTTGTTTTTTTTTTAAGAGTTGCGATGCAGCACAATGGTTTATATGAAAAGGTTTATAAGAAAAGAAAAGAAAAGAAAAGAAAATAAACTAAAATAAAATGAGAAGCGCATGAAAACTTATTGATAAAAACTTTGTAGTTTGCGCAAGCAACAGAAAAAAATCATGCCATCGATAGCGCGCTTAAAACTTATAACAACGTTGCATACTTTAGGGCATGCGCTACCTTAAGTAAACATAAAAACTTAGATGCTGCGACTGAACATTATATAAATATGTAAATTTAAATATTACAAGATTTATTCTGACTTCTTGGCTATTGCAGAAGACGGGTTTTTTTTTTTCATTTTTAAATTGTAACTGTTGCATCTTCTTTAAATTCAAAAATATACTCAACAGTGTTCTATACAGTTTTGTGCATAAAACTCGACTTAACTGAAAAATTAATACATACAAATTTTTCTATTAGCGCAGCGAAAAAGTTTCAATTGGAAGATTTAAAATAATCTTTCTATTCTTCTCTTTCTTGTTTATCATTCATTGGTTTTTTGTTTTTTTTTTTTTGTTTGTTTAAAAATATTTGCTGTAAGTTAGTTTAAGAAATTTAACATCAGTTATAAGTTTGAACTTAATTTTTATACAATTGTCAAGGTTTAAATTAAAACGCAACTCTTGTGTAGAAGTTTTGTCTATATTGGATGGTGATAACCGCAAAATGGTTGAAAATTCCAACAGATCAAAATGAAAAGGAAACAAAATTATGTTGTATTAATTTTATATTAATTAATATTAATGCTCACGACGATTTGGTTACTCTTAAAAAATTTAAAACTCTGCACTTAGTCTTAGTTTTGAAGACGTGTTTTTGAGAAAATTCATATTACAATTAACGGCACGACGTAAATTTACACTTTACAACACTAGCAACTACAATGCACGCGTTCTGAGTCACCGACAGATAGAGAAGAGAAGCAAGTAACAAGCTGATTTGCTGATTTTGTCGAAATTAATTTCTTTTAATTTGTCACTTGATTCTCTTTCAGCCAAATACGACACAGCGGAAAGACTAACTCTGTATAAAGCACAAAAAATAATTTTACATACAGCTTCTATTGAACATTTCTGCGTTTCACACGAAATTCGTGTATTTTTGCTTGTTTTAATTTTAAAAGCATAGTCTTAGGTTTGACAAAAAATACGCATTTTGGTTGACATTGTTAAAAAATAGATACATCATAGAATAAGAATGTTAGTACTTGGTATAGAAATAATAGTGTTTTTGCTGCCTAGTTTAAGGATTCTTAAATATTCATAGATACATTTTATGAAATATAATGCTTTGAACTAGGCGTGAATTGATATGAAAATATAATAATTTAAAATAAAAATGAAAAAAATCAAATTTAAGTAGCAAGTTGTAGCAAAAATCTTCTTTAAAACTTGTTTGTGTACAACATTTGCTCGAACAGAAGCAAAATGCAAAACAAATTAAAAACAGAAATTTACAAAGTTTTGTAATCCTTGTTTTTTTTTTTTCTTTTTTTTTATATAAATCAAATGTCCCAGTTTCTTTAAAACACATAAATAACTGTGAGACTGGAATTTACATGTTTTAAGTGATCTGGGTGGAGGATGTTTAGGTGAGAAACTATGAGTGTGGTGGTTTGTTACTTAAGAATAAATTAAAGTACATTGTTTTCTCCAAAGTAGTTTCAATTTTGTAAGTTGAACGTTGCATACTTTCAGGCGTTACTCGTACGCTACTTGCTTTTTTCTTTCTTTAGCTTGCTTGTGCCTTTTGCAGTTTTTTTTTTATATTTATTGTAGTTGTTTTTGTATTTGCTTATATTGATAATTCTTTTGTTGCTGCTGTTGCAAATATTTCCGTTTTTATTTCTTGTTTTTTTTTTTGGGATTTTCTGTTGACGATGTTGTACAGTACAGCAGTTTGTTGATGTTGTTTTAATTTTTGTTGAGTTGTAATATTATTTAACAATAACCAAATCGCGCCAAATCTCATCTTGACAAACTATGCGAACGCTCACGGCTGCTACTGCCCGACGAGGCTGCTTGCGGCTGTTGTTTGTTGTTGTTGCCAATATCACCAATACGCTGGTGCGGTGGGAGTTTCTCGAAGAACGGATGTCGCAAGGCTTCACCTGAAGTTGTAATAGACAAAATAATTATAATGTTTAATTAGTAAAATTCTAAAGAAGGTTTGGTGTTCTAATAAAGCTGCTGCTGCTGCTGCTGCTGTTGTTTTGGCTCGTATGTTGTCTTTGGAACGCACGCGCAACTCTTGAAATTTCCACATTTCTTACATTTAAAACATGCCTACCTCTTACTTGAGAGAAATTACAAGAGTTTGGAGCAAAACAAAAATATAAAGAGAGTTAATCATGACATCTGTTTAGCTAGAACTATTTCATTATTTAAACCTTTAGAAATAATCTATAACTGGAAATGACATATAACAACTGAGCAAGAATTATGAAGAACAGACACAGAAAGTTATGCATACAACATGGGCACCATTTGAAATACGAGTTCATTAACTTTAAAGCCTTATGCGTAGTTATTTTAAATGGGGAAAAGCGGGTCTCCCATGTCCAATCGAATTTTTATACCGCCACGCTTACTGTGTAAGGGGCATATTAAGTTTGTTACTCCTTTTATAACGCCCATAAGGAGGCGTGGTAAGTATTGAAAAGTATATAAAGCCCTGATTAATTAGTATCACCTGATTTAATTGAGTCCATCCTCACGGTTCAGTTGTAATTTTGAAACTATCGTAATGAAATTAAATATTTAGTCTTATCAGTTTTTTCAAAATTACCCAAATGGGGCGGAAATTGCATCTACCTCCCATATAGTGACTATATCGAAATGGAAAAATCTCTTAAAATTAAACAACACTTATCTTAAACCTTGAAATTTTGCACATAAGCTTTTGATTTCTGATACGCACTCATTCATGAAAAAACACCTTCCTCCTATGCAAAATGACGTTATCAAAATTGTAATATTTCTAAAGATTCCACAAAAATTAATCACAAACTTTCTTATTTTGTACACAAGCTTTGATTCCAAATACTCACTCTACAAAGGATATATCATCGTTACAGATGTGAAGTTGCTAACCTGAAAAATTCAATTTTTCTTTTACCATTGCATCCTATTGCTTAAGTGTAGCTATGTACTGAACCAATTTTTCAAGTTTTTACTCCTCACAAAACCGCGTGTATTGATGTAGTAAATCAACGAATATGCACACTTTTATTATTTTCTCCTATTAGAACGTAGCACATTCGATATTTGCATTGGAATTTTTTGAAAAAAAAAACCTTTCTAAATAGAGCACACTTTCGAATTTAAGTTATTCTCAGCAGTTTTTCTACAGGATAGTGTTCATAACTATGATTTAAATAAATGTTTGTTAGATTGATTTAAATAAATTGTTAGATGAAGGTCACGATGATATACCTGATTCAAGTTTTGACTGGTCTCCATACCAATCATTCTGACTCTTTTAGTGATAATCGCATGATTGGACAAAGTTAAAAAAAAAGTGTAAGATAAATCTTCTAAATTGGTAAAGGAGGAAAGAGGGAAAGAATGTTTAAGAGGTAAGCTCATTTCAGCTTAATAAAACATCCTCACTGTCTTGATGGTTCCAAACATCAATCTTGATAAAAATTTCCCAAAGATGTGAGGAAAATTGTCGATGACAAAGTTCACTGATTGAGAACTATTGAGGCACAATGTGAATTTTTAGCTAGACAAGTCGTAAGGAACAACAAAAAAATGGACAGTTTTTACTGATGAGTCCAAAAAAAGTTTCACAAACAACTAAAGATAATAAAGTGAAAATGAGAGCCAAACTGTTTGTCTCTCATGTGAAGTTAAAGATGTATCGAATGTGACATATTCGTTAGTTTATAATTGAAAAAAAAAAAAACGAAAAAATACAAAATTTTCTCGTTTTCTAAGTAAGAAGATTTATGAGGAAGAAATATTGACTTAAATGTTAAAACAACGAACCACACGTACAAGGTAAATTAAAACTACGTAAGTATAGTAACAAGGACAATAATAATGACCGCGTCGAATTGCTGTTGAGCAAAAAAAGTGTTTTTCTCTCTCCTGAAAAGTAATCATTTTCATATTCGCAACTTTACATTTGTAACGATAATATATTCTTGAAATTTTTAGGTTTAATTTAAAAAAATTCAAGTTGATATTTTGTACTCTTTCGTGTATTTTGATAACGATCAAAAATTATCGAAACTTCGCCTTTGCTCAATGTCAATTCTCAGGTCAATAGCTTTTTGAGTATATCTAAACCAACAACGGTTTTAAATCAGAATTGCTTTCCGATCCTCCCACTTTGAAAGAGGGTCAATATGAAAGTCACAGTCAGTCGAAAGAAAGACAAAAAAAAAATCGTCAATTTAAACCAATTTCGAGATATTTCAATTTTCTTCTGATAACAAAAGATTTTGAAAGGAATTCATATAGACTATGGTTTAAGATCTTCGTGAGAACTTCTACCAACAATTACGAAGCAGTGATCATCATTATTTCAATAAAATATGATGTCATTTTATGTGCATAACAAATCGACCAGCTGCATCAGCAACTGTCTCGCACACCAGAGATCCCGAAGATTCACTTCTGGTCATTTGGAACTGTTCTAAATATGCATTTTGTTTTTTTTATATGAATCTAACCACTCAATGGCTACGTTTAGCAATCACAACTGTTATGCAACTGTTGAGTGTTTGTCTGCTGAACGCATAAGTATCAATTTCTGATCAGCTCAACATGTTGTGAGAACTGTCAGTTTTTGGTATCATTTTATTTTTCTGATACATTTACTCAACATTTTGAGCACAACAGTTGCACAACAGTTGTGATTGCTGAACGTAGTAAATATTAATTATCTTAGGAACACTTTTTGTTTGTTCAAAGTTATTCGCTATCGGTAGGCCTCGAGCTCAGATCCACAACCAACATCGAATTAAAAGATTGAAATGCAGTCCACAGAAAGACTGAAGAGAATAGCAAAAAGTAAAAACCAAGCTCAACTACAATCAAGCACAATTACATTTTAATATCATCAAGAAAGTTCATTGTAATGTTTTCAATGAATACATTCGAGGATTTTTAAAGAAGTAATGCTTTCAAGACTGATTTTCATGAATATCAAATTGATTTAAGTTAATCAAAAAAAATATAATCAATTTTCACAAAATTTGTTCATAATCAGTGTACATAACTAAATAAATCCCTCGAATTTCTTACTAATTTAATAATTTCTTTTTGTTGTTTTTTTTTTTTTTTTGTTAATCTGATCTTAGCAACATGTCCCGTTCAAATGGATTGCCCGATTGAAAGTTAGTAAGAACTCAATTAGAACTAAACACACGCATTAACGCAAAATTGACGTATCCAAACTACATAAAGTAAGTTTACAGACAGAACCAACAGCCAGCAAGTTAAAAAAAACACCAATCACAAAACAAAATAATGCGACCAACAACAACAACAACACTTACCTAACGTAACACGTTGTGATGGCTCATAGTCCAACATCTTCTTGATAAGATCAAAGAGTTCGCAATGATCTTCGCCTTCGCTCATTTGATATCTAAACAATGGCTTACAGTGATCGCGCACATAGCGCCCGGCCGACGATTTCTCATCCCAGTCCAACTTACCATGATAGAAATACTTTGTTTTGGTTTTGCTGTAAAGAACATGATTACTACAATTAATTAAATTTCATGTCGGGAACTGTTCGTAGGGGGGTGTAAATGTGTTTCGCTTTGCATTACCGTGCCATACGATATGGTATCTGTCCGAGTATGCGTTCCATCATGGCAAGATGTTCACGATTGTCATGCGTCTGGAAGAGTGTGATGCCCAGATAAAGCTCAAAGAGAATGCAACTGTATTTTGAGGATGAGGGAAGAATATTAATTAGTTAACAAAGTTTAGTTGGAGCAGTTGCAGTTGTAGCTTACCCAATGGACCAAACATCGCAAGGCTGTGACCAACCAAGCTCCAGTATAACTTCAGGTGCACGATAGTGCCGCGTTGATACAATTGTACTATGATGCTCATGATCAAATGTAGCTGAACCAAAGTCGATGAGACGCACATCGGTGCTTTTAACGCGACGCACTTCACGATTCTATAGTTGACAAGAATTTGAATAAGTTAAATAAGAGCAAGTTAAGTCAGACAAAATTACAAACTTACAATCTTGTGATTATAATGCGTTGAATGCTCAGAGTCCACAAAGAGTATGTTTTCTGGCTTCAGATCAGTGTGTGTTAAACGATTGTCGTGCAGGAACTTCACAGAATAGCACAGTTGGTAGGCCATGTGACGCACCTGTTCCAATGGATAGGGTTCGTAGTTGTTCTCGCGCTGCATAAATATTAAATAGAAAATCATTTAAGAGTAAGCAAAAGATATGAATGCCAGTTAATAACTCACCAAAAAATCGAAAACACTCAAACCCAGCATTTCAAAAACGATGCACATGTGTCCATGATAGTCAAACCAATCAATCATTTTCACGCACAAACTGCAAATAAACACAAAGAAAAGATAACTTTTATTAAAATAAATTCACAATTAATCATTTGAGTAATAATTTAATACAGCTATTTAAAAACATTATCAATCTTCATTTGCATTTAATTAAGTTAAATTTAACCCGAACAGTGAAAACTTTTATACTAGCTACCAACAAAATATGTGAAAATGTGCTCATGACGAGTACGCCTACGTTTTGTTCATTAAAATAGTCTGCGTGTCGCTGACAACAACAACAATTAATTATTGCTTATACGTCATTTTGTCATGAATTTGTTTTTAGATATTTTGACAGTTTTGGCATGGCGCATGTTTATCTCTTTATTGTGGGAACTATTTTGTAGACCTTAATCCAATTACATAAATTGTGAAAGATATTAAATAAAATTAGCAGGTAGATTAAGGATGGAAATTTAATGTTTGTTTTATTGGAAAATACCAAATGCGTCTTATGTCTGTATGTCTATATGTCTGAGGTGGACATTATGACAAATTTGATTAGACACAAGCACTGTCTGAAAAAATTCAAAAATAAGTAAACCGCGATAGGTAGTTCATCGCCAAAAATTGAGATGAGTTGGTTCTATTTTTTTCGAATATTTTAAAACCTCAACTGTGCACATTCATTCACGAGTAAGAGAACTTTGACAATATTCTGTGGAACTCGAAGACAAGTTGTAGTCCTGATTGAAAATTGTTTTTCTAAATTCATAATCGAATATTTGAGATCAGAAATGTGAGAAATTTGAGATCAGAAATGTGAACAAAATTTCCCTGGAAATCATTTATATAAAAGATATAGCGAATTAGTGCATCACCCGCTTTAAAATTTCAGACCACTATGGCTGTATTTAAAACAATGTCTACTATCGCTATTTCGCAAATTATTTGGAGTATTTTAAAAGCTATAAAAAATCAGAATCAAATTGAGTATAGTTGAATTTGAGTGAAAAAAAAAAAATGGTAGCCTGTGGCGGCCGTGGCGCAGTGGGTAGAGTCCGTGACCCGTACGCCAGAGAACGCTGGTTCAATTTCATCTGACACGGAGAGTTTTTTCAATTGAATTAATTTTTCTGTTTGGCCGTCACCTCTCTGCAGATAATGGCAAACCTCAGAGAGTAAATAATGCCGTATGAAGCTTCTTGAGAACGTGCACATTAGCCGCTCGGAGTCGGCATAAAACTAGTAGGTCCAGTTCTCGATCAATTGTGTTCAAACATTTAATAACACGCACATCATTAAATTTGATCATAAGAAGTTCAGTCAAAGTCCTTTCAAGGGTTGAAATGGCCAGTTTATTTATTTTTTTTTTACAAAAAAAGCTGTTAAACATTCAAAATTTATGTAAAAGTAGGCAATTCAGAAATAAATGGAATTTGGAATGGTATTGAACTTAAACTATTGAATGAGTTTCAAGCTTTTTCGAATTTGCATTAAAATTTTCATTTCCGATATTTCTTTGATCGCAGAAAAAAAAAAATATTCAGAGCTGAGTTGGAATCAGCTAAGGTAATATTTGAAAATTGATAATCAAAATCATCACTCTAGCACTTTAGACAGCTACGAGGGTTGACTTTTAAGTTTTGAGATAGACAAATAAAAACAAATATTTTTAAATCGGAAATGTAAATACAAGGTGGCGCAAAAGTAATCCTTCTATCAGAAAATGCTATAAATTTTGCGATTGGCCCCTAATATCAGTTCTGTTTTGACATTTGTGTAGTAAACAAATGCGAAATACACGTTAATAAACAATGTTACGCTACACTGCTCCAGAACGCGGAATTAATCACCACCAAGAGGAAGATGATTTTTCATCTTAGGCCCATTTCCATCTTAGCGGGTACGTAAATAAGCAAAATTTACGCTTCTGGGGCACTGAAAATCCGCGTGTAACCCACGAAGAGCCATTACACCCGCTCAAAGTCACTGTATGGTGTGCTGTTTTCGCTAGAGGAGTCATCGGACCTTTTTTCTTCAAAGACGGTTACTGTGAATGGTGAGCGCTACAGAGCAATGATTAACGAGTTCTTTTTGCCGCAACTTGATGAATTGGGATTGGAAAACATGTGGTTCCAACAGGACGGTGCAACGGCACACACTGCACGTGCCACAACCGATATGCTGAAGGATGTATTTCCCGGGCGCCTAATCTCCCGATTTGGCGATTTGCACTGGCCAGCAAGATCGCCTGATTTGACCGCTCCAGACTTCTTTTTGTGGGGCTTTTTGAAGTCGCGGGTTTATGTCAACAAGCCTCAGACTCTTGCAGCTCTTAAAGACAATATCCGTCAAGAATGTGAGGACCTATCGCCGGAAGTTTTGGCCGAAGTGATGGAAAATGCCATAAAAAGGGCTCAAATGACAATCAACTGTGGCGGCGGCCATTTACATGACATCATATTCTCGACTTGATGTAAAAAAAAATTAAAAGACCAAATAAAAATAATCCACAAGAAGAATCAAAGTTTTTAATTTTTTTTTTTTAAATTACAGACAAAAAACATCGGAAGGTTATTTTTGCGCCACCTTGTATGTATTATTCTTCATTATTCCAAAATATTCTCCATAAGATCTTTTACTTTTTCACTCCGTTTGAGGTAGGTCCAAAACATGTCCTTTGAACGCATCAACCGCTTCTTTAGGCGACCCAATCGACATGAGCCTTTTTTTGAGCGACTGTCAAATTATGTGGAATCCAACGCGAACAAATATTTTTGACGGCCAAATATTTATGCAATATTGAATGCATGTTGGTTCCACTAATATTCAAAGATGCCTGACGATAGGCCACATGACGATCTTACAATATCAGTTCACGCACAGCAGCGATGTTTTGTGGCACAACAGCCGATTTTTGACGACCTTCACGAAATTCGTCCTGTGGCGAAGTGCGTCCACGTTTGAATTCGGAAAACCAGGGAAACATGGTGGCTTGAGATGGTACTTCATCATCAAAAGTCGATGCGAGTTCATCGGCACACTGCTGTTGGTTTAATCCGCATCGTAAGTCTTAGAAAATCATCGCACGAAAATGTTGACGAATTAATTCCATTTTTTTACCAAGATGAATGTTTAAAGTATGTGTAATCATCAAAAATAGCACTCGTATGACAAAACGTTCTGTGTACGTTCACAATTAAAAATGTTAAACTTTACGATGAAAAAGTCAAATTTGACATATTCACATTAGTGTTGCCATACCTCAGGACTTAAAAGTTACATATTTTGGTGTTCTTTTAACATTCTCATGCATGCTTTTTGCGTGAGAAACGTTAACTTTTACAATTACAACTGACAATAATTACAAAATGCGCTAGGCTAGAAAAAATTTCCGTTACAAAAAATGTTACGCGAAGTACATAGAATCGATAAATAATCTATGATTTGACTTCTGAATTTGGAAAAAAGGTTTTAATTTCTACATAGATTTGAATACAAACGTAAGTGTGCCTAAAGGCATTGTTAGTTAGGCAGTAGAGGGTTAAAATCAAAACAGCAACCGTCATGGGGGATATAGAAGTACAAAGGAAGGGGCAATCAAGTGAGGCATGTGAAGGTTGTTCTTAGCGTAGCGGAAATTAGTAGAAACAAGTGAATTCTAAGGCAAGTGCCATGCCTTTAATGCAGTCAATTCAAGTTACTAATGGTGTTTTTGTTTCTACAAAAAAATGTTGCCCTTCCACATTTTTTAAGTGTTGCACTCAACCCTGAAAAAGTGGAGGTTTTGAACACAAAACACTGCCCTGCTTACTCAATCAGCTGATATATTTGTGTGCGCCAAAAATAAAAAATTTGCTATATTAAAAATATTATAAAGTGTCAAATTATGAATGGATACATTTATCCTTGTCTAACACACGCATTTTATAATATTTTCGTTTAAAGCAATCAGCTGATTTTCAGGGCAACATTCTCCCCTCATAAAGTTTCAGATGGCACAGATGGCAGTTAAGCGCGCTACCACTCAAATACAGATGCTACTTTAGTAGTTGTGGTTTTTACAATTCCGCTTTAACTTCAAGAATAAAAGTCTTCTATTTTTTATACTAAAACAAAATAAGATATAAAATAAACTTACTGGTCACAAAGTGGATCCTTTTGGGCAATCTTTTCTAAAGCATTGATTTCCAGCTTGGCTGCTTCACGATATTTCTCAACATTCTTGATGATCTTCAAGGCCATGCAATAATCCCTGAATTAAAAACAGAAAGTTTCAGAATTTCTCAGCAAGGCAATATAGCAAATAATAATAATTTCAAGTAATGAAACAGTGAACACAGCAATTTACAAACCTCTCCATATCCTTCACCTTAACGACACGACCGAATGTACCCTCACCCAGGGTAGCCATGATTTTATCTGAAATATTTATAAAAGGGAAAATATTGAAATTCAAAAAAGAACCTCGAAAACTTACTAAAATTGTTTGTGAGACTTAAAAGCTGACATATTATTTAATATGTAAACTAAATCTATTTAAGTTTTGTTTTAATTAAAATTTTAAACAAAGTACGCGCGAGAATTAAGATGAAATTTTTTTAGAAAGTTGAATTAAAGAGTTATTAAAAGAAAATATTAAAAAAGTCCAATTTAAGTATAAAAAAAAAATTAATAACAAAAAGTTACTTTGATAAAAATTTGGATTTAGCTTTAAAATTTGGAATTTTTGAAACGACGCGTTGTAAGGAATTAAAACAAACAAATGGAAAATAAAAACATTCTTGCAATAAATTCTTAAGTAAAAAGTTGAGAAAATGTGTGGAAGTTTTCAGTTTTTGTTTTTTTCTTTTTTAGAAAAAAAAAAATGGTTAATAATACTAATATAATAAGTATTAAGTAAGAATGTTTTTGGTTTTTTAATAATTTTTTTTTTTTTTTTGGTAAAAAGTGAAAAAGGAAAACAAAAAGTTGTCACGAACATCTGTGATGAAGAATATCGCCGGTGTGATAAATCAAGTGGCCATCAGCATCATCTTGTATGACGGGCTTTGCTGTCTGTGTTACGTTACGAAATGGTACGGTACAGTTTTGGATCGATAAGGTTTGATACGGTTGAGCGAACAGGTGGTTGTTTGTTGTAGTTGTGGTTGTAAATGGAAGATTGGTTGGTTGATTGGTTGACGGATGCAGAAAGCGTTGGGCGTTTGGTTGGTAGATTGGCAGTATTGATTGAAGTTCGAGATCGTGGTGATTGGGGTGCATTTGGTAACATATGAAAATTTTGTGTACATTTAAAAGAGAGAGAAAAGAAAAAAGAAACAGAGAAAAGAAAACAGCACACGAAACGTAGCATTCGTTCATTATCCATGATGCACCACATTAAGTTTATTATGAGTTCCAAGCCATAGGTGAATCATCATCATCATCATCAACATCATTATCATCATCATCATAATCATCATCATTGCATGAATATCGATATTTTTACAACCACAACATATGAAAACGTCCAACGTTAAACATCCCATACAGCAAAGCCAAACAGCAAAATTATCATCAATTCGATCATCATCATCATTAAAACCATTTCATCAATTTCATCATGATCATCATCATCATCATCATCAGCAAAGTTGTTCATCATATCAATCATCATCATTGATTACCATCATCATCATCATAATCAGAAAAAAACACGAGAAAAATACGTATCGGATTTTCGATAAGAAAATTAGTTCGGACAAATTTTTTGTTTGTTCATACAAAAAATTATTAATCAATAAAATAATTAAAATATTACTGGTTGTTTCTTTTTTTTTTAGTAAACAGAAAAAAAGAATCAAGTTCAACAAATAAAAACAAAACAAAATTAATTCTTTCAAAATGCATTCGTTAAAGAGTTGTTTGTAGGAAAAAGTAGTAAAACAAGGAAAGATATTTTGGGGATACCCTTTATCTTTAATTATTTTGTCTTGGTTTAAAGCTCGGAAGGTGTGGGTGATGTGTTATTTCAGCTGTCATTAGTTTAAGTTTAAAGGACCTTAGCAAGCTGTGCGATAAAATAAAAACAAAACTGTCAATTGAAAAGAAAACAAGAAATTCCTTAATAAATAAAATATCTTAAAAGTCTACCTGAATCTCTCCAGAACGCATCTGATTTAAAAAAAAAAAGTTGTGGATTGAATTGAGTGTGACACTTATGATATAATTTACAAGGCATTAGCGCCATTTTAAATTTTTTTTTTTATTATAGTCTTTAATAAAATTAACAAAGCTTTTGCTAATAAAGCTTTGTTAGTAAGAACTTGAAAAAATAATTATATATTAATTCAAAATTATTATTAAAAGTAAAATTTTTCATTATTTTTTTTTATGTGTAAAAACAATACCAGCTTAAGTCTTATATCAATATTGTTCGATATCTTATTTAAAAATTTTCAAACGTTATATAAGTTCTATGAAAGCTTCATTGATTTTTGTTATAACATTGGTTTGGTTCATGTTAATAGCTTCAGATTTCGTGTATATATAAAGATATTCTCGAGGAATATAGTAACATTAAAAACTCAGTTTTGACAGAAGTCGCCTAAAGCGATTATTGGTTGTGAACAAAGAATTATGAAAAATTTACTTAATAAACTTTTTATGAAATAAAATTTACTTAAGAAAACTTTTACTTAATATATAAAAATAAAAAATTAAAAAAATTAGTAAAATTTTAATAAATAAATAAATAACTAAAAAACAAAATTAAAAAAAAAATTAATAAAAATTGAAAATATAAAGAATAAAAAATTAAAGTATTTAAATAAAGTGGAAAACATAATAATTTAAGAAATGTAATAATGAAAATAATAAGAAAATAATTTTAAGAAACATTTAAAAAAAAAAATGTTAATTAAAAAACAAATTGAAATATTTAAAGGGAAATACTTATTAAAAATATGTTCAAAAATAAAGTAAACTAAATTAAAAAATTAATTAAAAAAAAAATGATGACTAAAACATTACTCGTATAAAAAAAAATAATTCCAAAAACCTGTAGATTGCATTGACATTGAACAAGTGAATTAAATTTCAGAAAAACTTTTCAAGACTTCTACATAAAAATTTAAATATTAGCGTTCCAGCTATGAATTAACTAGGATGAGTATTAAAAAAAAAATTCAAAACTTCAAAAAGACTTCATTTTTATTAATTTATGACCAAAATTAAACAAGGTCTGATAATTTAAGAAAAAGTTAAAGTATTATCAATTTTAATAAAAGAGTAAGAAAACATTCCTCTTGACTGCGGTAGAGGGCGTCATGCAAAAAGTCTGTTTTAGACTGTAGGACACTTGTGGATTTCCTGTAACAAATTTTCTTAAAATTAAAAAAAAAATTTGGTTTATTAAAATAGTTCAAGTAGATTCGAAGAAAGATGTCCTACCAGTTTGAAAATTGTCCTACCAGTGGACGTCGTTACAAATAGAAGTAGACTTTTTTCTAGTGAGAATTTCTTTATTAAATTTAAGGAGGTAATTTTTGAATGTAAAAGGAATCAATATATGTAAAAAAGAAAAATTAGTTTTTGGAAAATTATTCATAAGTGCCCTTAATATACAGTGTTGCGCAAAACAAAAGCAACAAAATGTACTCCAGACTATAAATACATAATTTTCATAAAAACAAAATATTTAAAACAAATCTTACTATTTATTTTCACAGAGGTATTATTAAGCTATAAAACCAATACATTACAACAACAACAACAACAACAACAATTGCGTTTAAAACAAATATGAAAAAATGTACAGCAGAGTCGGAATTCACTTGCGCAAAACAATAGCAACAAAGTAGAGAAAGAAGAGAAAGAAGAGAATAGGTTTAAAAAGAATGCGATCTAGCGGAACTTTTACAATGTTTTTGAGAAGCTGCTGTAAAATACTTTCAATTTCTGCAATATTTCATTCAGTTTGTCAACGATCTTTGCATATTAACGACGTTAAGAACATGGCGAGGGAAAAGTTTGGAGACAAATTAAAAAGTGAAATAATTAATGACTTTTTAGGTGGTATGAAGCAAGCAGAGATAGCAAAAAAATTAAAAATTAATAGATCGTGCATTTGCCGGTTGATAAAGAAGTATCGGCAGACAGGAGAAGTAAAAACTAAACATTTAGGTGGAAGACCTCGAAAAACTTCAACTCGGACAGACCGTGAAATTGTTAAGATGATAAAAAAAGAACCGTTTATTTCGTCAAAAACAATTGTAACATCTTTAAAACTGAATATTCATCACAGTACAGTACGAAGACGGGCTGTAGAAAACAATTTAAAAAGTTACAGACCAGCCAAAAAATCATTGCTTACAAGAAGGCATGTAAAAAATAGGTGAGTTTTTTTTTTAGTGTAATGCTTTATTAATATTAACATTATTTCTTTGGAAAAGGTTAAAATTTGCTAAAAGACATCGCAATTGGTCAGTAAATAAATGGAGTACAGTACTGTTTACCGATGAATCTAAATTTAATCTAATTCAATCGAATGGAATGCAGACCGTCAGGCGACACAGAGGACAACGTCTTAAAACCAAGAACATCCTCGTCACTGTAAAGCATGGTGGTGGAAATATAATGGTGTGGACATGCTTTTCGGCTCAAGGACCTGGTCCATTTCATAAAATAGATGGCACAATGAACGGTGAGGGATATCGAGCCATACTAGAACACCAAATGCTACCCCATGCAGAGTGGAATATGCCACTTCGATGGGTGTTTCAACATGATAACGACCCGAAACACACATCGAAAGTGGCAAAGGAGTGGCTAACAAACAATAGGATTCAAACTCTTGATTGGCCGGCACAATCACCTGATTTGAATCCTATTGAAAACCTTTTTGGCATCCTTAAAAGGAGAGTGGCAGGACATCGGTTTTCCAACAAAGAGGAGCTATTCAACAAGTTGAAAACTGAGTGGGAAAACCTTCCGGAGGACTGTTTTTATTCATTAGTTGCCTCGATGCCAAAAAGGTGCGAAGATGTTATTAAAAACAAGGCCGGATACACAAAATATTGATTTTGTTGCTATTGTTTTGCGCAAGTGAATTCCGACTCTGCTGTACATTTTTTCATATTTGTTTTAAACACAATTGTTGTTTTTGTTGCAATGTATTGGTTTTATAGCTTAATAATACCTCTGTGAAAATAAATAGTAAGCTTTGCTTTAAATATTTTGTTTTTATGAAAATTATGTTTTTATAGTCTGGAGTACATTTTGTTGCTTTTGTTTTGCGCAACACTGTATTTCGAACAATCTTGCTTTAAAGTTTTCAATACCCATACTTAAAGTTCTATGAAAGTTTTTTTGGTTTAAACCTCTAGATTTGCATTTGGTGCAAAGTTTTGTCTAAAGTTGACTTAAGCTATTATTGCTTTTGAGCACAGATTTATTAAAACCCACACAATCAACTTACGTGATTTTGTGCATTAAAGCCCAACCAAGTGATGCAAAAGCAATCAGAACTATCAGAGAGAAATTAACGAAAAGTATCTTAGTTCCATAAAAACTTGAAAGAAAAACACTTTTCCGTGCTCAACAAAAAACTTAGTGGGCACGAGAAAATGAATCAATTTCAATATGAACCAATTCATTTGTTATTGTTGAAAAATTCATGATGTGAATTTGAAAATATGTTATATTATTAAGTTTGAAAAAAGCTGAATTTCACAGTGAAATTCACCAAATTAGCTAAAAAGTTAAATAATAAAAAAAATATTTAAGTTATTTTATTAAAAATTCGAGTGAAAGATAATGAAATCAGTATTAAAATAATTTATAAAGTAGGCTTTCACCCTATTCTCCCTAGTAAACTCAAGAATGATACAAACAAGATTACGCGTTCCGCATTCCCGTTATCTAATGCTCTCTTTTTTAACTGAGTTCATGACGTCACACAGTACTTTTGCTTGACAAAAACGTATGCAAATGAGCGATCTCTTAGGCAAATTGACGAAATTGAAAATAAATTCTTTCGAAAAAGTAAATTAAAAATATCTACTCTTCTGTATAAAAATATGAATATTTTCGTACACGAAAAATATGAATATTTTAAACTTTCAAGATTTTTATCTCCTAAACTATTCGAGACTGACAAAATTTTATTTTACCAATGGGTTAAGCAGGTCCATATACATATTATAAAAATAAAAAAAAAAAAAATATTTAGGCGTAGGTGTGGGAGTAAAATAATTCCCAAGTCTGACAATATCGCTTGTGACGTCATGCGCTCTCTCTCTCTCTCATTCGCGGAACGCGTAATCTGGTTTCTATCATTCTTGTAGTAAACTAAGGAGCCGAGTGCTCTTTCTCAAGTTCAGCAAAGTAAACAAAATTGAGAAACTGAACGAAAAGAAAGCTAACGCAAAACTTGGACGACTTACTTACTTACTTCAATTATAAGGTAGGCCCAATTCGGAGATAAATAAAACGAAAAAGCAAAGCAAAGCAAAGCAAACCAAAAAAGCGTAGGTATAATGTCACTTTTGACAATTAACGTTTTATTGTTATCCATAAAGATGTGTAATTTACTTTTAAACGTATAAATGTGGGTATTGGGTATTGAGTACCCAGATTTTATGTGGAATAATGCAAAAACCCAAAAAATTTAACAATTTAGCCATGCTTCAAGATATAATACAGAATGAATTGTATGTTAGCTTTCAATGAAGCAAATAAAAGTTTACATTTTATACAATCTTCATTCGACTACTTCGTTCGATTGTTCAGTAACCAATTTATTTGCATCGCTTTGTATTGTATTTTGACACATTGTCGTCATAGGGAGTGTTTTTTTCCTGAGCCTACCTTATAATTGTATCATGGGACGACTCCATATAATGCCGCACAAGTTCGTACTTTTGCTCTCTTGCTTTTGTTTGCTTACGCATAACTTGGTTGAACCTAACTCTCTGCGAGCTAGCATTTGTGTGCTTACTCATAACTTGGTTGAGGCTTTATGTTTAATTTTATATATTTTACTAACTTTTATAAAAAAAAGAATTATAAAAAGACAATGAAAAAAACAAAAACTATTTTTTAGTTACTCAAAAGGATTGCATTTGATTTAAAATAAAAATGTTACAACAAATTTGAGTGAAAAATTACCTAAATCACCCAACGAAAGCAAGGAATCCATTGTTAGTCAGCAGAGATCACAAAGAATTATTGGTAGTTAAGCAACACGGAACGAACATTTATTTGCGGCACATTCAGGCAGGCATGCAAGCAAGCATGAGAGCGAGCGCTGGCTTCCACTGCAGAAGCTTTGGCCTAAGGCAGCATTACTTTGAGTTGCTAGGATATTTTAAATATTTTGTGTTTTTTTTTTGCAAAATTGTTTTATTTTAAAAATTAAGTTAAATTAAAAGCTCAAGATTTTAAAAAGAGTAAAAATTTCAAGTGGCGTAAGGATGCCGGATAAAGCGAATTGAAAACAAGCTATGAGCACAAGCATCAAAAAAGAGCCAGTCAAAATCATAGCTCATCAAGTTCAAAGCAAGATCAGTTATTATTTCAAAACAAAATCTGATTTGTCAAGACGAAAAGAGTAGGAAAAGGATAAGCTTACAAATGTTGATAGAGTTTTTGGAATGCGTGACCTATTGAACAGCGCTGCAGACGTTGCAGATTTTGACAACAAGTACTGTTGTTGCTGCTGCTGTTGATGCTGCTGCTGATACGCTTGCATTTGCTGGCGTTGATAAGCGGCAGCAGAGAGTGAGGAAGACATGCCGGCAACAGCAGCAGCACCAACTCCACTTGTACCAGCACCGGCTCGACGACCGCCGTACGGATTGTACGAGTCCAACAGATATGATCTGTAGGAATTGTTAAGCAGATCGTTTTGATATTGATATCTGCTGGAAGTCGTCGTAGCTGCAGGTGTAGCATCGAATTCGCTGAGGACAGCTGCTGTGCGTGACGATGCTTTGGGCTGATAGCGACTGCGCCCAGCGGCAAGACGATCGCTTATGCCACCGAAAGCCAAAGCGCCCGAGCTGGACGAGTGCATAAGACCGCCGCTTCCGGCGCCGCTGCTAGAAGTCGGTTTGGAGTATTTGGAAATATCATTGTTGTTGCGATCCGAGCGAAGAAAACGACTAGTGTTTGTGGGGGTGGAGGGAGCAGCAGCGTTAGACGTGCTGGTAGCGGTAGTTTTAGGTGTAGTGTTGGAAGTTGTAGCAGTCGTCGTTGTTGTTGTTGTTGTCGTTTTCGTCGTTGTGTTGGGTTTGGTTTTTATATCATTGCTACTTGATGAGGAGCTGGTGGTGCCAGAGCTACTCTCTGAGGAAACACTTTCACAGGGGCTAGTTACTTTTTTTGATTTAGACTTTTTCTCCGCATCCTTGTCATTCGCAACGGCGGCAGCAACTGTAGAGGCTGCGGTTGCTTCAATATCTGCAGCTGCTGCCGCTATAGCTGCTTCTGTTTCCTGTCTCTCCTTTTCTTTTTCCTTAGCAGCTTTGATAGCTTCTTGCTGTTTCTTAGCCTGTTCTGCCTTTTCGTATGCCTCCTCGTCCTGGGCATATTTCACCATACGATCCTTAATCTCCTTCCGTTTACGCATGCGTTCCTCAAACTTTTTAGCTTCAATGTATTGACTATCCTCACGCAGCAAAAGTAAAATGGCCGCATTATCGGCCGATGAACGATCGTCTGCCAGCAACTCCTGCTCCTCAGAGTCCAGCTCTTGCGGTTGTTGGCGTGGGCGCTGCACATCGGCTTGACCCGAGTTCTTGCGATTGGCTAAGCGAGCAGCTGCCCGACGTTGATCTTCATGTTGTTCGTAGCGTGAACGTCCTGGTGCTGCATCGCTGCTACTAGCAGCATCAGATTTAGTTGCTTGATTTCCGCCTGTCTTGTTGCGTCCATATTGCCGCGGTCGTCGTGCCGACTCATCAGGGGCATCTTCATGATCTGCATAGATTTCGCCGGGATCATAGCGACTCTTGTAGTTGTCACGAACACCACCTGCTATGCGTGACCCATCGTAGTGGTTGCTGTAGTCGAGCCCACTACGCGGTTTATAGCTAGAGGCATAATCGCCTGTGCGTCCATAGCGGCTCGAGGCCGATGGATAGCCAGCAGCACCGCCAGCTATTAAACGAGGATCGTATTCGTTTTGCGCCTTATCGCAATGGCGTCCCGATCTATAGCGTCCACTGGCGCTGCTATAGTCCAGCGGATAGTTATCATCGAGCATCGTCAGTTCGCCCCGACTGCGAGGTCCATTGCTGCTGGTGAGATAGCCGCTGTCATTGGAATCACCTAGATAACGACTGGTTTTATTTTTAATCAGCCTGTAGGGTGTACGTTCCTTGCGGTCGGCCGCATTAAATGAGCTGGAACTGAGTTTTGATTTTCCTCCTGCGGCCAACAGCTGATGTGTGGTCGCTGAACGTGCGAGCGGGTTGTAGTTCTCATCGGGTTCAAGTGTTTTATCCCGATCTTCATTGTGGTTGCGACGGCGTCCAACACGATCTAGGATATCGGAATACTTGGATTCAAGGCGGGAAATAGTGGAGAGTTTACTGCTGCCCGAGGTTGCGGTCGGGGTTTTGTCTTTGTCGATGTCTTTTCTCTAGATGAGAGAAAATTATAATTAATTTTGTACTAAAGATCGTACAACTATCGATGTTTTCAAAGATCATTTCGGAAATTTCTTTTATAGATCAGATAAATTTAAATTGTTTAGTTTCAGAGATCTTCAGATGTGTTAAACAAATCATATTAATATAAGTGATCGACAATGCTCCTTGAATATTTTTGCATTCTTAAAAGTGATCGTGAGCGATTTAAACTCTATGAGAGAAAGATAGGCTGAATATTTGTTGGCATTATCTATTTTAAACTTATCGATTAAATCAAAGAAGTGATCGTTAGTCATCAAATTAAAAGATAATTCTCAAATTTTTATCAATCGTTTTAAAATTTGTAGTGATCAAGACCACATTTAGGACAAAATTTTAATTCAAGTTTAAACAAAATGTATTGCAATGTTATCACAAAAGTTCAACTTATTCATTTTGTCAACTTATTTCCCTCAACTTCAATTCTCTAAGTGACCAACAATGATCGAGTTCAATTCAATCAGAGATAATTTTTTTTTTTTAAATTTTTACATTTTGGAATATAAATTTGGAATTGTCTATCAATTTTTGCATTTATTGACAACCCTCTGCTGATCTGCTTTACGATTCAATATTGATCATGCAAGATCCTCTAAACTTTGATCTCTTCGACTTTTCAACAATTTTCGACTGATCGTTTAAGACGCTTAAAATAATCATCAATGAACGAATTGCAAAAATTCAAATTACTCTGAAATTTATAGTTAAAAGATTTACTTTAACAGACATTTTCCTATAAACCTCTGATTCTTTTTAAGTGATCGACAACAACTAAGTCGATTAAATCAGAGTCGATTTGAAAACCATAGATTTTTTCATTTGCGTTTTATAAGTGCTTTTGTGATTAAAGTGAGTGTTTTTATAAAAAAATTTTCAAAAATCATTGTATTCGAAAAGTGATCGCGTGGTATCTTCTAAAATAACATAGATTATAAATCGAAATATCGGCGATCTTGCATGATCATTTTAAAAACAACACGAAAAATATGAAAAATGTTGAGCTAAAGTAGAGAAAAACTATTCTTATTACATCCAATACTATAATATTGCTTAATTAATAAATGCTGCGTGAGAATGCGTAACGATCGTGGCACGACCTTGAAGATAATTAAATATCTAATGAAAACACACAAAAAGAAACACAAGTGAGAGAGCTTTTCTTATCACGGCGGCGCTGATGAAAGAGCTGAGGTGTTGACCAAGAAAGACATAAAACAAAGAATATAAAAATATATGAAAATAAAGAATAAAAAAAATTTTTAATTTGTAAAAATTTATTTAGAAAACCGCGATGGTTTTCGAAAAATTAGTAAAAATGTTTATATCGTAAAAAAAATTTTGAAAATTTTGAAAAGTCTCAATATCGGCCACGATCGAAGAGACCTTTGTAGACAAACTTTTATAACAACACATGAATTTGTAAAAATTTCAAAACACAAAAAAAAACAACAAAAATCATTAATATTTAAAGACAAAGATACAAATTCACGTTCTGCAAAGGAAACAAAAGTTTTCTGGAAAACTTCAATGATCAAGCTGTTAAGATGAAGCGATCGCATTTGGAAGAAACTCATAAGAGCAAACTTTGAAATAAACAAGTAAAAACTTTAATGAAGATCCTTAAGACTTGCTGTTTTGGACACACAAAAAATCCCAAGATCTCTTATCCCAAAGAAATCTATAAATTTTGTTTTTATTAATATTTGTCAAATATTTTTAACGATAAAATTATGGGCAAGATCGCGAAAGATCACTTAGGAAGTTTCATCGAAATTTTTACAATTTTTGTAAAATTGTCAGAAAATAACGCGAGTATATGGAAATGTTGAAGATAATTTTAGAATATTGTACAAATATCATGTGGATCATAAAATTTAAACTCGCCGTTCATCAAAATTCAATAAGAAATAATTTTGTGATTTTGATCCAGCAGCAGAAAAACAACAACGTTTGCCAATTAAAGTGAATCATTTGGTATAAATATCGCTATGATCACTTAAAAAATATGAATAAGTTTATAAATTATTTAGACAAGCAAAATAAGAAAATTATATTAAAACTTCCGAAAATGATCTTGAGGCAAAAAATCTACGATACTAACATCGTCATCAATGCCGCCACCACCACGTTTACCAAAGGTACGCATGAGTGGCTTATAGTAGGAAGTAACTGGGCTTAAATTCGAACGCAAACGATCGAGCGCCGAAGCGGTGGTCGAACTTTTTTGATAACGTCCGCTGCTGCCATAGCCACTACTGCCGGATGCATTGTAACGTCTGTGTCGATCGCTCATCGAATCGGCGGGTTTTAATTCGTTTTCTTCGTTTTTGTTGCAATTTTTGCTATTTTTTGGGGCAGCTTTATTGTTGTTGTTTTTATTGTTGGTGTTGTTATTATTACTATTATTGTTTTTGTCTTTTGTTTGTTGGACTTTTGCTGCAGCTGATGGTGGAGCAGTCAAGTTATCGTCATTGGTTGGAGTTTTACTGGCGCTGCGCTCATTGATCGTCGCAGCAGGACTTTTTATATCGCTGAAGACGAAGAAAATTTAGCAAGTTTATTATTTTAATAAACGTTTCAGGGGCACAAAATTATAAATAAAATCAAAAAAAAAATCACAGCACTTTCACGATCACTTTATTTTTAGAGCGATTCAAACTCGCACGATCACACGCGTTTTTCAAGTTTAAATATTTTTCTCTTCGTAAATTCTTTTAGATTTCCATTTATATACTATAAAAATTTGGAAATATTTTTTTTTTTATAATCATATTTAGACGATGCACATAATGAAAATTAAGCAACGTATTTGCTTGATCACCGCCGCACGGAGCAAGTTTCTGTCGAAATAGCAAAAATTAACTGATCGACAACGAGGTGAGTAAATATTTTTTTCCTCTAGGAAAAACGAACGATTTAAATAAAGAAAATTTATACGTGAAAAAAGAAAAACTTTTTGTGAAAATGTGTGAAAATCGACAAAGTCTGCGCCGGCTGTAGATAATTTATGCAGGCGACTGACATGAAGGCGAAGAGGCGAGACAAGATCAGCGAACGAGGGTCGAGAGTGATGTTATACGAACAACTGTAGAAGAAGCAGATGAGTGTGCTAGAGAGAGAGAAAGAGAAGGGTTGGGCGGAGGAAGTCATTTTTGGCATGTGTGGGCGTTTTATTTAACAAAATATGTGAAAGTCTTTTTTTTTTTTTTTCTTCAAAAAGTATTTCAATGGAAACTTTAGAAAATCGAAAAAAGAAAAGGTGGAAGAAAAACAATCCGCAGAGGTGGAAACTTAGCAAGAGATGGTAACAAGAATTGAAAACATGAATAAGAAAAGAATTTGTATGGACAAAAATAACGCATAATTTGGTCTAAAAACCTTAAAATATAATATCAACAGTGTGTTCAACTTTTGGTCAAATACCACATATCACACACCTGTGCGTTTATATTTTTGAGGTATATATATGTTTTTTTGGTTTGCATATGTATTAGTGCGCATTCACATTGAACTACTTTGCATATTTGAGCAAATTTTGAAAATATTCTCACGCTGACTTATATTGTTGGTGCTGTTGTTGTTTGATCTTTGTGAAAATTTGCGTTTATAACGCGCCGAATATTTTATATGTTTTTAAATATAGCAAAACCTATTTGCAAAAAAAAATCAAAAATTCAACATCTTAACATCTAAATATAAGAAATGCACGAGCGAGTGTTGGCCGCTCTTGTTTAGCGACGTATAAACAATAACAATACCAACACTAGTTGGTGGACTAGTTAGTTGATTACATGTGTGGGTTAAGCAAATAAATATTCAAACACTTTATTTTATGTGCCGTCGCGGTGGTTCTCAATAATGAAAGAAATTCAAGTTTGTTATAATTTTATATCACTAGCTGGCTGTTGCATTTATTTTGTGTTTATTTTATATTCTGTTTTTTTTTTTTTTTGTTGCATTGGCAACACTGCCAAGTTTATTTTCAAATGAATTACTAAATTATAATAAAATACATTATTGAGCGTGTTCTTTTGGCATTTTCTCTCCGAAAAGATTAATAAAAATTCATGTAAATTTGTGCAGTTTTGAAACAAGTTGTTTTGAAACATATAAGGAATATATAGGTCATTGCTTTAAGAAAGCACAATATTTATGCTTCGCTCTAGTTGTCGTATATTAAAGAAACAATGATTAGGCGAACTTGGTAGTGCGAGTGGTAGCGCGTTTGCCTGTCACCCAGAGGTTGCTGGTTCAAATCCCAGTCAAGTCCATGAACCTACGCTCTTATCTTTTTTTTTTTCATTTATCTTCTTAATTAATTGAAATCAAGTGAAATAAAAATTCATAAATTTTTCAAAAAGAGTCACTTACCGAATGGAAGGGTCTGAGATAAAGGCATAACACATCGCTCAAGGTGAAATTTACATGTTTCTACACCACTTCGCCACTCTTAGAATATCCTACACATGCTTCACTTTATTTTTCTTTTCTGTTCCAATTTATTAAGCATCTCCTGAAGACCCAAAAAAGGCTTCAAATAGGTGTTGGACTTTTCAAACCTTTTTTGGTCGTATGGTGACCGATTCCATCTATCTATATATATATCAAAGTTAAGTTATATAGAGAGAGTCTCAATAGCATTGCTGTTAAAGCCTCAAACTTGATTAACTTGATTACCCTTAAACCAACTTTAAAAAAATGTTTATGCTTTTCTAAGTTACCATTGCTTTTAGAAGTTATGGGTTTACGAGTATAACCTTTTGTTTTTGTAAAGTTGGGAAGACCGAGGTCAGTTGGTAATATTTATATCTCACAAGTCATAACGATTTTAAGGCTGATTATCTGCACCCTATTCTCTCATTTTTCTTTAACAAACTGCCGATTATTGTTTACCTTTTTCAGTGACTTATCACAGAAAATTATTGAAAATGTTCCAAATTGAATATTGAACTTTGATATTAAAGTTAGTAGAAACCGATAATGTACTTAAATCTCAGTGAATTAGAAAGTTTAGCAACTTGGCTCGATAATAATACTTTTCTAGAAAAACTTTTTACGGTGATTCTACGTCTATACCATAGTTGAATAAATAAGGTTGTCTCGTGGCTGATCATACTCTCTTCTCAGTACCCATAATTGTCAAAATCAATGAAAAGCAACAACAACAACTTCAACGGCTTTTCATGTTATTAATTTTCGTTTTCAGATTTTGTATGAGCTGTCAACTTCGATTTGATATTTATGGGAACTCGCTCTCACCCATGCGACAACCTTATTTATTCAACCATGGTCTATACTCAGTTTTTTCCTAATAGGTCAAATTTTTGATATATAGGGTGATTTCCATTTTTTAAACTTTTATCCAGTTTTTCTACTCTAGAAACTAAACTATTTCATGTAAAGTAATGATTTGTATGTCATTTGACAGATAATTAAATAAGCTATCCAATGCCGTATTAACCACTTGTATGTCTTGTATATTTTTGGTTAAAAATTTAGAATTTTGACCGTCATTTCCATAATGTTTTGAAATATTTTTAAAATATGATTTAATTTGATGTTTTTTTTACATTAAATTCTTTTTATTAATTTGCCAATAACAATATGATAGGAAAAAAATTAAAACAAGTTTTAAAGCCATTTTGCTCAATCAATTTATATGAAACCCAAAGAACATTTTGTAAAAAAGGCAAATTTTTCAGACATAAAATTTTTTTTTTCGAAATGACGTTTTTTATATATTTTGGTAGACCACTCTCAAATACCCCTCAATTTTAAAAAATGAATGTGCTTTTTTTGGTGTTGTTGCCTATTTAAAAAAAAAACAGCATTCCGGATTTTATTCAGTTCATTTCTTCTCCTGTTTAGTAACAAAAATCGAGTTACGCCTTTTCTATATTAAGCCATCGATATACACTACACCTATATTATATACACCTATGCATACTCTGCTTTTTTTATTTTTTTTTTATGGTTTAATATCGGCCGACACTTAATAGTTCTACGTCGCAAAAACCGATTTTATTGGCCCATTTTACTCCATTTTCGAGGTATGGCATTTTTTTCCAAGTTTTAAGGCCATTATATCGTCCGACCTCTCTATATGTGCGTTGAGTTCGAGACCCCCGTAAGGTGACCCAAATCTAGTGTTATTTTTGACTATCTTGCTTCGTTTTCGAGATATGGCGTTTTTTCCAATTTTTAAAGCTATGATACCGTCCGCCCCCTTTATTTATCGAGTATTAGGCAGCCCAAATGGGTGTTATTTTTTACCTAACTTGCTTCGTTTTCGAGATATGGCGTTTTTTCCAAATTTTTAAAGCCAACATGTCGTTCGACTCCTCTATCTGTGCGTCTCGAGTTCGAGATCCTCTTTAGAAAACCCAAATCTGGTGCTATTTTTGGCCTATCTTACTTCGTTTTTCGAGATATGGCATTTTTTCCAATTTCGTATTGTCCGACCCCCTCTATCTGTGCGTCTCGAGGAAGATTTATGGCCTTTCTTTTTTTAAGGCTTTGAACCAAGGATTTCAGGTGTAACACCTATTCAGTCAAGTATGCCTTGGTTTGAAATAGGGTGTAAGTGGGAGAATAGTAATCAAGTGAAACATGTGTAGAATGTTCTAAGTGTGGCGGAAAGATGTAGAAACATGTGAATTTTAATCTCTGGCAAGTGTTATGCCTTTACCTCAGTCAATTCAAGTTATAATGCAATCTCATCCACAAACTTCTCTACCACCAACTACGACTACACCAAGCCGTAAATTTTGATGAGTTCTCAATTTCAGTGGATTAGAAATGAGGAAAGAAAATTGCAAATGCAAAAGGTTAGAGCATACTAATATGGCCAGGCCGGGATTCGAACCCGGGACCTCTGGGATGGCAGTCAAGAACCTACTCAAATACCAAAGCCGCTTCTTTTCGAGATATGGTATTTTTCTTTAATTTTTTAAGGTAAATTATGTTATCGTCTACCCCTCCATTGTTACTTCAGTGTCGCTCTATGATTTGATATATTATTTCATATCAAAATTTTCAAAACACAACTATACTATCGAAGACCTTTCAAGACATGACAATAGTCTTTAATTTGGCTTCGCTTCATACAAAACATTTTTGCTTGATTTCATGACTACACTGAAATACACTGCACCTTCATGGTGCACACTATTCAAATACTATGAATAGAATGTTTTGTGCAGCTTTTTAGTACGAACAAGAATTACTCATCACATCGAAACGATTTGAATGGAGGAAAAAACACAATTTGACAAAATTTTCTTCTTAAAAAAAGTTTATTGGAGAAAAAGCTTCGAAATTTTTAAAACCTAAATAGGATTGCGAATGTTCTTATTTACAGCAAAACTACCAGAGGGAATAAATTAAGGGAGTCTAAGAAAAGATTTGGAAGAGGTTATCTTCATTCTTAGATAAAGATAGTTTGTAGAGCATTGGGAATGGAATAATATCGTATAATTCATTGTTGAATTAATAAGGATGTCTCGGGGCTGATCGTACTCTCATCTCAGTATCCACAATTGTCAAAATCAACGAAAAGCAACAACAACAACTTTATCAATTTTCGCTTTGAAATTTTGTATAAGCTGTCAACTTCGACTTGACATTTATGGGGTCTCGCTCTCATCCTTGCGATAAACTTATTAATTCAACCATGGTATAATCCATGAGTCACTGAGAAAATTTTAAATAATGCTCAAAATTCAAGATTTTTGAGTAAACATTTTAAAACCAAGTTATGGTATCAAAAAATATCAATGGATGAGGAAAATTTAATAAGTTTTTTTTTTAATTCTTTCGCAAGGAAGTCGGGAATGTGCTCAAGTTACACAAAAACTTCCATTAATCCACTGAATTTAAAAAAAAAAATTTATTTATAAATATATTTATTTTAAAAAGTGTGTAGTTAATACTGGACAGAATTTTTATTTTAACAAAATTTATTGTTTCTAAGAAAATTATTGTTGTTTTTCCGGCGCATTTGAAACCAAAAACACAAAAAGACCTGCTTCAAGCAAAAAAGATGCGAAATCCAGGAAATCAATGAAAAACATTACGGAAGAATTCAAATAAATAAATTTATATAAAAAACAAAAACAATTTATATGCAATTTTAAAATAAAAATAAAGAATATAAGATTCTTTCCGCATATTTTGTTAAAGAAAAGGAAAATATATAATGAGAAGAAATAAATCTATACAAAGGAATCTTGTCACTTCCTTAGCGCAAAGTGTGAAATGCAAAACAGTCGGAACACAAAAGACAAGGTAAAAAATCAAGTAGAATGTATGAGTATAGAATGAATATAATTGTTTTTGCAAATAATCAAAATAAAAACAAATTAAAAAGAGAAATAAAGGTAATTTTATTTAAGAAGAATAAATTTTAAAGCATTAAACTTAAAGCTCATTAGCTCATAGAGTGGGGGAGAGATATGATAAAGACCAACATATGTACACATAATAAATGATTTTATTGCTCCTCTCTTGAGAATAAAAACCTTGAACTCGTAAAAGAAAACCGCATATCGCACAAAACTATAAACAGAGGAGGAGGAGAAGAAAGAAGAGAGAAATCATAAAAACAAAAACGAAAACTCGTGTGGGGAAAATTTTGAAATGTACGCACCGAAGAGTAAATAAAAAAAACGAATAGTGCGCAACTAACTGTATAGGTTGAAAGCTTTCAAACAGCTGTTGAAAGCTGTAGCTAGGAAAACAATGTCGCCCAAAAGTGGGCGGTTGAGTGTGGAAAACTTTTGGCAAAATTTCAAAAATAAAAAATTATAAAGTATCAGCTGCGCAGTAGAAAGATTGTTTTTCTGTTAATTGCTTTTCTTTTGTTTCTTTTTTTGTTTCTTTTTTTCTTTTTTTTTTTTTTTCTTTTTTTTTTTGTTTTTATGAGAATCAAGCTTTTCTTGGCAAAACGAAATTGTTACTCTGAGGTTAAAATACTGCAAATAAAATAAATTGTTTAAACTTTGAAGAAATAAAATCGCATGCGAGAGAAAAGTTATTTTTAACACTTTACATTTTTATTATTCAATCAATTTGATTATTTTAGCTAATAACTGGCAGAGTGGGCTAAAGAGCTGTTTCCTCAAAATATAGGGTGTTTTTCACAAAAAACGACGAGAATTTTCAAAAAGAAAATTAAGTGGGGAAATAACAAAGGGTAATATTAAAGGTTAACTTATATTGAAGTTATCAGTTTTGAAAAACCTAGGAGGAGGTTTGTAGTAAAGAAGGGACGAATAGAATACTACTAAGAGAATCAAAAAATGTGGTTTGTTCAAATGATAATGGTTCACACTATACGGAAGTGCTTTAAAAAGAAAATGGCTAACAAAGAACTTTAAAAAAAATTATAGAGGTAAGGAGCAAGAAACCCAAGAAAGCGAATAAGGATTGAAAAAAGTTATAAGGCCTACTAAAAACAGGCACATTTTCACTGATCCTCGTGCAATTTAGCTCAGTCGCCTTCATGTATCAAGAAATCTTTCATTATAGATCATATTATTATAGAAAGAGAAGAATGGATTGTTTCCTTTTTCCTCTGGTAATGTTTTAGTTTTATTTTCTTTATATCACAAATCAAATTTTAAAGGATTTTCACACACTACACTATACAGCTTCTTTTTTTTTAGCCAGAAGTTTGGTACTTTGCAAAAAATTACGTGGTTTTACATAATTTCGACGAGCACAACGCGTAGCGCAAACGGAAAAATCACAGATACTAATTAGATAGTCGTCAATAGAAGAGCGAAAAGTGCTGCGATTTTTTTTTTCGCTTTAATTTATTTAAATTTAATTCAATTCAAGTCGATTTGACCGAGTTTTTCAGTGATGACAGTTTGCCATTTTTTCAGTTTGTTTTTATTTTTTTTTTTTTCAGTTTGTTGTTGTTGGTTTTGTTTAGTTCACTTTCCAAAACGTTCTATTACCGTTTCTGTTGCTGTTGCTGTTGTTTATCCGGTCGTTCGCTTGGATTGCGCCGAAATCGCTGCAGCAGACTGTTGCAGCTATCGGACAATAACTGAGTAACGCTGGCCGCTGTGGCACTGCGCATGTAGCGATGTCGTGCACGCGGCTGTTGCTGTTGGTGATTTGTTGCTGCTGTCGCCTCATCTGTTGCTGTTGTTGAATCTGTGCTATTTGTAGCTGATGAGATCGCAGAGGACGACTGTGTTGGCTGTGTCGCCGTCGCTCCTAGTGTCGTTGCTATTGAGCTTTTGTTGGCAACAACATCGACAGCGCCGTCTGTCGTTGGCATTTTGCAGTATTTTGTTTGTCGATCGCTTTTATCGCGTTGAAAACGATTGAGAAATGTTGTTGCCATTGCAATCAATTTTTCATTATTAAGGTTTTTCTCCTTGTTGTGCTTTTTTGTTATTTTCTAGCACTTATCTTTTGAGTTGTTGCGTTGTTGAGTTGTTTTTTGTTTAGGGAATTTTAAGTAATCTTTAATTTATTTGGCGAAAGAATTCTTTTTGTATTAACTTAAATTTTAGTTGGTGGGCGGCATGTGCGTGCGTTGGTAATGTTTTAATTAATTTATTTATTTATTTTTTTATTTTTTATTCCGTGATTTGTAGAAACTGTATAGAAAAAAGAAATAACCAAGTTATTTTTAACCATATTTTTTATAAATCGAATTGGCAGACATTATTTATGTTATATTTTAATCTTTTTTTAAATGTTTAGTCTTAATTTCAAGCACTTTGAGTTTATTCTATTGTTTATTTTAATTACATCTCTTGCTCTGCTTTGGCTCGATTTGTTTACTTGTTAGTTGGAGATTTGTTTGTTTCTTTTTTTACAGTGTGAAAAGAAAACTTTATTTGCAAATTTTAAGATGTAAGGTTTTTGGAAGCAATGTTCTTGGCGCAAAAAAAAATTTCTGAAAGTATGGAAAATATTCAATTTCAAGTTTTTGTTTAAGATTTAAAAAAAATTAAAACAATTTTTATTTTAAAAAATTTATTCAAATCTTATTGGAGGTGTCAGGGTTAATAAAGTGCAAAGCACTTAAAGGAATAAATGGTACCAGCACACAAGTAGGTAATGATTTATTTATTTTTAATAGGAAGGTAATTTACGAACTTTTTGCATTAAAATCATTTCTTAAATCAACAGAAGGAATTATCTTTTTAAGGACTGACTTCAAGGACGACCCACAGATCTAACTGGATCAAAGAATAAACTGATAGCAAGCTAGTTACAGAGTTATTTTCTTATAATGTCTCTTTTCGCGAGAAACTTGCTGAGTTTAGAATTGAATTGTTTGACTTTACCGCCGAGCGTTGCTGCGCCCAGCAACTATATGAAAACATAATAAGAATATCAAAAACTTTTCTTAAACCCATATATATGACACCGCTCTCGTTCTCCAATACCCGTTACAATTTCCCAGTAGCAGGACATCACCAAATAGTAACTCCATTCTGAGTTGCAATGTAAGTACTGTAAATTTTACTTCCATAGCTATTCGATATCAAAACTTTGGCATGTATGGGCGGAGCCACACCCCCTTGACCAATGCCTGTCCCAGTTTTCTAGTAGAAGAATATCACCAAATAATAACTCCATTCTGAGTTTAAACGTTCTGTGACTTTTACTTCCAAAGCTATTCGATATGAAAAAGTTTTAATTGTATGGGCGGAGCCACACCCTCTTATGCAATGCCTATGCCAGTTTTTTATTAGATGGACATTACCAAGTGGCAACTCATTTTCATTTTTATGCGGTATTTAATTCCAAAACTATTCGATATCAAAAATTATAACTGTGTGGGCGAGCCACACCCCCTCAGAGACATCTTACTTTTCTCGAATATAACTGCTGATTGTGGCGTTTTGGTTTATCCAATTTATGAACCTAAATCTATTCTCATAGATCCCCATCACTTACAAATTTTCAGATATTTGAGGTTATCCAGGGTGTTTTTTTTAGAGGTATAGAACTTTGAATTGAAATAAAACACAAGAAAATCGTTTTAATGTCCATCAATTTGCCTTTATTGGAAGGATAATTTTATGCCATTAATGTTTAAATATGATTTCGGGCATGTGGCCGCCGCGGCTGGCTCGAATAAAGCCAATTCTACAGGTTCAATTTTCAACCACTTTTTCGAGCATATGGGGCCGTATGTCGGCAATAACGCCACGAATGTTGGCCTCCAAGTCCCCTAACGTTTCTGGTTTGTTGGCGTAGACGAGCGACTTCACATATCCCCAAAGAAAATAGTCCAATGGTGTCAAATCACACGATCTTGGTGGCCAATTGACAGGTCCATTCCGCGAAATTATGCGCTCATCGAATGTTTCCTTCAATAAATCGATTGTGACGTGCGCTGTGTGGCATGTAGCGCCGTCTTGTTGGAACCACAACTCATCCACATTCATGCCATCCAATTCGGGAACAAAATAGTCGGTTATCATGGCTCTATACCGGTCTCCATTAACGGTAACTGACTCTCCAGCATTATTTCGGAAGAAGTATGGCCCAATGACTCCACCAGACCATAGAGCACACCAAACAGTCAGTTTTTGTGGATGTAATGGCGTCTCAAGGATCTCATGTGGATTCTCTTCACTCAAAATGCGGCAATTTTGCTTGTTGACGTAGCCATTCAACCAAAAATGAGCCTCATCACTGAACAAAATTTTGCGATGAAAATCAGCATCGAGATCAATCTCATTTTCGGCCCATTTGCAAGCGTTGTTCTTTTGTCAACCTGTTCATGATGAAATGGCAAACCAAACTGAACATAAATGACATTAGAGTTGCCAGATTTGACCACAAAATGCCAGTTTTATCTCTATTCGAAAAACAAACCTCTAAAAAAAACACCCTTTATAACCGAAAAAAATAACTTTTGGGCTGGTTTTGAGGTTATGCACAGAACGAAAACGTGGTTTTTAACTCTCTTTTAATTAACTTCATCATTTAATGCTGCTCATAGTCTTCAAAATAAATGGTCTAACCGTAAGCATTACTTTTTACTTTAAAAGTTATGACATTTTTCTTTAACTATGAACCAAGAATTCAGGTATTACAAGTAAGCTTTGGTTTGGAATGGGGAGATAGATAAGTGGGAAAGAAGGGAACGAAATAAGAGGCTTTTGCTATATAAACCATAATGCGTCACATGGTTGAGGATTAAATATTTCTTTGACGAATAAACTTCTAGAACTCGAGTGATTTTTTTTTAAGACTACTTTGATGGTTTGGAAAAATATAATAACACATACTTTTGAAAATATTAATGTTTGTTTTAAAGATACTCAATGTTTTTGTTAAAAACTCGATAGCTACTTTTTATCTAAGAAAATTTTTTGGTGGAAACTAGGGGGTTTGCAAATACAAAAGTACTGCTACAGATAGCTCCGTTATCCGAAATAAGGTTATCTAGTTGTCTCTCTTAACGTCTCTTTTCCCTATATATTAATAACTCTAAAACTATACATTCGATTTCATGACTTTTTTACAGAGAGTTTTCTAAATACTTTATTTGGAAAACATTTTCAGATATGTTACTAAAGTTTTTGGCTTATATTGTAATATCGAAAGACTATAGAAATGGTATATTAGAATTCGTTACCAAAACAGCTTTTAAGGGGTTAGGGACAGTCAGAATTTTCAAAAAACCGATATTTTCTATTTGCATTTTCTCAAAGTATAATATCTTGAAAATATTCTCTGAAAATTTCAAAAGAACCTGACGAATGCTTTTCGAGTTATTCAACAATGAACGGCAGGCTCTCTGAGGATCGAGGACAGGTAGCTGGCAGATAAGGTGGCAAATAAACGTGCTAACGATAACACTCGAGAAGGCAGAATGTTACATAGACAATAGCAAATCGATATTTTTGAAGTCGGCTCAAGAACATATTTTGTGACCTCTGGACAAGTAACAGAATTTAGATACGTTTAAATGTCTGATTTTCTAATTTTATCACGTTGTCTCTCATGTAGACTGGCATACCAGAGGACTCGGGTTCGAATTCCAGCTAGTCCGGCCATCAACTGAAATTCCACCAGGTAGCCTCAAAACTGGTGATGGAGTGTCTTGACAAACTAAAACCGCTTGGGCTACAAAACCGGGTCTGGATTCTATGGGTACCGGGACACAAAGGTATAGAAGGAAACGAAATGGAGTGATAAAGTGTCTTGACAAACTTAACACGCTTGGGCTACGAAACCGGGTCTGGTCCCCTGGTCCCCATCCGATGGGTATCGGGACACAAAGGTATAGAAGGAAACAAAATTGCTGACGAATTGGCAAAGGAAAGAGCATCAACTCCCCTTGTTGGTCCGGAAGTATTCTGTGGGATAGGCAAAGGAATCTCTTTCAATAAAGAGAAAGAAAAACAAAAAGACAAATACTGGATAAATTTACGAGTATTAAGCACTCTAAAGTACTGTTAGGGGCATACGACCTAAAGAGATTCAAAGAATGCATGAAGCTAACAAAGAATGACCTAAGAATCATCACAGAACTACTGGCTAACAGGTCATTGTAGGTTGAACTACCACCTTACAAAACTCGGAATTCCTAGTGATGACACATGTAGGTTTTGCATTGAAGACGAAGAATCTGCGATGCACGTCCGAGGACATTGTCCTGCACTTGTTCAAACACGACAGAAATATACGGGTTACCACAAAATACAAGAAAACTCATTAAAATCAAGAGACATAGGATATATACTAGCATTTATCTCAGAGATTGGACTAAAAGGGGGTTCTTTAAGTCCATGAAGGAACAATAATAAAATAGTCCTACACTTTAAACTTTCTTTATTTCTTTCCTCATTTCTACTCAAAAAAAATTAAAAATTAATCAAATTTGACGACTCAAATGTTGTAGTTGGTTGGCAAAGACAGTTTATGAAGAGGATTGCTCAGTATTGAAATTGAAAAAATGAAATTGATTAGTAAGTGAGTCGATGTTTAAAAAATCGTTCATAATATATCGGTAGTTTTCATAAAAGAATTTGAATGCAAGTTTCAATAAATAAAAAAAAAATCATTACCAAATGCGTTTACTTTTCTTGGGGTACAATTGCCAGGTACTTAGTTACTTTTAGGAAAAATTATTATTTCACAGAATGTAATAATAATATGCTTGAAGTTTTTTTGACTAAAAAAGAATTTTTTTAATACGAATATTCATTCCAATAAAAGAATAACTATTCCTAAAATCTTTCGTCATTTTTGTTCCCTGAGTTTAAAAACAAATTCTTGATACACAAAAAATTGAAATGATTTCCAACTTTCAGATAGACAAACGAATTTTGAAATAGTTTTCGAAATAAAAAATGAATGAAGCGAAAGCACGCTATAGTCTTTAATTTGCAAAAATCCAATTCAATACACAGCGCGAAATGTACGTTTACGAAATATAATTAAATAATGTTGTTGCAGCCGGACAATTTATATTAGGAACAGTAATATTGTTGTTGTTATTATTTTGTGAAAATTTTTCTGTGATTTTGAAAATTTTAAATTAGCTTTGACAAAAATAGAAATAGACGAAACGACGACGAAGAGTTCCGTTTTTGTTGTGCACTTTATGGTAGATATATTGATGATGGTGATGAATATGTTGCTACTGTTCTTGTTGTTGTTGTTTCTTGTTTTGTTGTTTGTTTTTATGAGTGAGTTGAGTTTGGCAAGTTTTGCGTCAAACAAACGGAACAATAAATTAAGAAACAACATAAAAGATTTATAGTTTAATAATCTTTTTTTTTCTCATAAATTTCAAAAAACATTAGTTTTGCACAAATCATGATAAATATATTTATTTTTATTAATTTAATTTTTTTTCTTTTCATTTTATAACTTCAAAACATTTTGCTTTTGATTTAAAGTTGTTGAGTGATGCTTTTTTTTTGCACTTTATACAAAGCGCATATTTTTCTCAGTGCATTATTTCGCATTAAAAATTTCCTTTCTTTTTTTTTATTTTTTCACACTACCAAGCTTTTACATTTTCAGTAAAAAATTTGAAATTTTTTTACACTTTTTATTTACACTTTTGAGAAAAATTTTAAACTATTTTCTGCAATCACTCGTTACACTTAAAAATTTCCCGGATTTCAATTTATTTCTAGGAAATTCCACTTAAAATATATTCTATATATGCTAGGACAAAGTTTTCATTCTCAACGATAACGAATGAACGCCAAAATACAAATAATAAAATATCGAAATCGAAACGACCGCAAACACTCAAAGATGAGAAGAGCCAACCAAAGGTTATAAAAACAAGAGCAAAAGAGCAAAGAGTCAAGAATTTAATAAAGAGCATAAGAGATCCTTTAGATAGATAAAAAATATTTTCTGATATTTTTTAGTTTTTAAATCAATGTTGTATTCGACAAATCTGCACAGCAAAAATAGAACGAGAGAGTGATGATAAATCAACATATATATATGAGCATGAATGTTAAAACTACAAAAGAGAGCGAGAGAGAGAGGGAAAGTATATGAGAAGAAGTTTAAGTGAAAAGTTAATTTAAAGAAAATTTATTGAGTTTAAATGAAAAATATTCGGAAAATCCAACACAAAGTTTCGCGTTATTAGCTTTGAGAGAGTGAGCGATATAGAAAAAGATCAGAAATGATCGTGTATTTTTTTTTTATGATCGCAGATCTTGGCTGCATTTAAATCAGAGATGGTATGAGTTTGTTTATTTTAAAAAATTGCAAAAATTTCATCAGTCTCTGTTGATCATAAGGAAATCCGCAGCACATGCTGTGTGAAGAAATTGGTTGTGGTTCTCTTTAAAAGAAAAGAGCAGCAGCATGTTACAAATGAGATTTTAACGACTGCAAAATTGTTTCATTGAGCTAAAGCGAAAGAACAATTTACTAATTGAATAATGAAAAATAATATAAAATTTTATGATGGTTATAAGTATTGGCAGTAATGTTTTTATTACTATTGTTTGAATTTGAAAATAAAGAAATACTGAGAAAACGAATAATATAGAAAAAAACGACTTAATACACATATGACCGATTTTCATGACATCTGTTATAAACAGGAAGAATTTATTAAAGATATGGAAAAAAAAACATATGGAAAAATATTTATAAGAAAACCTTTAATTCGAGATGACGAAACTTGCCGTGTGGCCCGTTTTTAATTTTTAACAACACATTTTTTTAAAGGTGTGTTTCTATACAAACAATTTTGTATATATTGTTTTATTTTTTCTTTTTATATTTTTTATATTATTTCATATTTTTTTATATTTTTTTATATTTTTTATATTTTTTATATTTTTTTATATTTTTTATACTTTTTTATACTTTTTTGTATTTTTTATATTTTTTTTTATATTTTTTTTATTTTTTTTTTTATATATTTTTTATATATTTTTTATATATTTTTTATACATTTTTTTATATATTTTTTATATATTTTTTATATATTTTTTATATATTTTTTATATATTTTTTATATATTTTTTATATATTTTTTATATATTTTTTATATATTTTTTATATATTTTTTATATATTTTTATATATTTTTTATATATTTTTTTATATTTTTTCGTTCTTTTAAAAATGTTTACATTTTTTCGTTCTTTTAAAAATGTTTACATTTTTTCGTTCTTTTAAAAATGTTTACATTTTTTCGTTCTTTTAAAAATGTTTACATTTTTTTGTTCTTTTAAAAATTTTATATTTTTTCGTTCTTTTAAAAATTTTTCTATTTTTTCTTTAATTATTATAATTTTTAACTTTTTAACTTCTTATTTTTATTATTTTTTAAATTATTGTAATTTTTGTGCTTTAATTTTGCCAATTTTAACAAAACTATATTTTTATTTTTTATATTATGTATTCTGTTTACCTTACTTATTTTTTATATATATTTTTAAAAATTGTATCTTATATAATTATTTTTTATACTATTTATTTTTTATATAATTTATTTTTTATATAATTTATTTCTTATATAATTTATTTTTTATATAATTTATTTTTTATATAATTTATTTTTTATATAATTTATTTTTTATATAATTTACTTTTTATATTATTTATTTTCCATATTGCTTAGTTAATTATTTCTTTTTAATATTTTATTTTTTATGTTATTGGAAATTTATATTTTATTTTTTATTTATTTTTTGTATTATTAATTTTCTATTATTAATTTTTCTACTATTAATCTTTCTATTATTTTTTTTATTATTAATTTACTTGTTATATATATTTTTAATTTTATTTTTTATATTTGAGTATTTATTTTTTATTTTCATTGTTTTTAGTATTATTTTTAGTTATTATGTATATAATTAATTTTTATAATTATAATTATATAATTAATTGCAAATAATTTTTAATTCATATATTATTTATTTTTTTATTATTTTACTTTTATGTATTTTTTAATATTATTTATAAATTTTTTTATTATTTATATTTATATTTCTTATTAATTATTTATATTTTCATTATTTCCTTGCTATTATTTATTTCTTATTTTATTTATTTTTAATGTGCATTTTTATATTGAATTTTTGTATGAATTATTTTTTATATTAATTATTTTTTTATATTAATTATTTGTATAATGTTTATTTTTCGTTTAATTTTATTTTTTCTATTAATAATTATTTATTTTTTATTGTATTTGTTTTTTACATATACTTTTTGATGAATTTTTTGATGAATTTTTTATATTGAATTTTTATATTAAGTTTATTTATATTTTTATTTTGTTTACTTTTATTTTTTATATTAATAATTTTTATATTTATATTATTTGTTTTTTACGTATATTTTGAATGTGCATTTTTATATTTAATTTTTCGATGAATTATTTGTTATATTAATTGTGTTTTTAAATTAATTATTTGTATAATTTTTATTTTTCGTTTACTTATATTTTCTTTTCTATTAATAATTATTTTGTTTTTATTTTATTTGTTTTTGACATATTTGTTAATGAATTTTTTATATTGAATTTTTATATTAATTATTTATTATATTTTTATTTTTTGTATTAATAATTATTTATTTTTTATTTTGTTTAATAAATATATATTTTTTTAATGTATTTCTATACTGAATTTTTATAATAATTATTTGTTAGATTTTTTTTATATTTTGTTTACTTAATGTTTGTTGTATTAATATACATTTATTTTTTTTTTTTTTTTAATGTGGTTTTATATTCATTCTTTATATTTTGCTACATTTATATATTTTATATTATTTATTGTTAAATACTATTTATTTTTTAATGCTTATTTTTTGTGTATTTTTTATATTATTTCATGGTTTACATTATTTATTTTTTATATTATACCTTTTAAATTTATATTATTTATAAATATGTTTTATTTAGGTATACATTTTATTTTTTTAATATATATATTAATTATTTTATATATTTATTTTTTATAATTTGTTTTAATAATTATATGTTTGAATTTATTGTTTTATATATTTTTTTTATTTATATATTTTTTTTATTTTTTTTTTTATATTATATATATTTTTTAGGCAAGGGCTTTCACCTAGTAATGAGTTAGGGCTGTTATTGTTTTTTTTTAACTAACAACCATTTACTGCAGTTTTTGAGCAGTTTCGGGAAAAATTGGTTGAAAATTTATTTCCTCTAAATAGGGCCAAATTGAACCACTAGCTGGGCATTACAGGTTTGGATAGTGAAGCTGTGGAAAATCACCGCTTTCATTTTGTTATCAACGTTAATTTGAAATTGATAATATTCTAGATACTATAGTCAGATTAACTTAGCACCGAATTGAAATCATAGCTAAATTTCGAACTAGAAATTAACGATGTTTTTTTATATACTTGGTCGACTAGTATCATTCTGTCGAAGGTAATAGATTTTTTACAACTTAAAGTTTAAACAAGTATTTAATGAGATAATTAAAAGAATATTCATCAAATCAAAATTTTATATAGTAACTTCATGGATTTGTGGAAGAGCGAAAACAATGGAACAAATTGTTCAAAAAATTATTGCAATTTTAATTCCATGAAACACGAAAGTCTTTGATATAAAATCAATTTTGTAAAAATAACCTCAAATAAATAGATGCTAATAAGGCGATACAAACACATCAATGATTAATCAATATAAATGACTAACACTTAAGACCAACCTTGAAGAAGTGAATAGAGGGGGGAGGTTCGGCTTATTGGCAGGCAATAACAAAACAAATATAAAGAGCTTTGCAAAGCTTCAGCTACAAGTAGCAATGCATAAAATTGTTTAATAAACCACTACAAGTAGTCACAAAATTAAGTGAAAAATATAAATTCCACTTGTGAGAAATCACTTCCGGTTTTAAAAATTCATACCAAAAATTAAAGGCAAAAGAATAAATTGGGAGCAGTTGGAACAATAACGCGCGGTGTCTTCCATTATACAAAGTAAAAAATTTATTTATGTTTTACTTTTTCCATCTTTATGTAAACAGAAAAGATTTTAATTGAGAAAAAAATATATAAAACAATGAAGGTATTTAAAAAAAATAAACGACGTTAGTGAGATAGTACAAAGGAAATATAAACAGAACTGCACCTATAAAAATAACCCTCATTTAATGGCTTCAAAAAAGGAAACGTGCTCATAAAATTACACAATATATTTATCATATTAATGTAAAAAAAACATTTCCTTTAATTTTATTAAATTTAAATGTGATTCCCTAAAACGTGACAGAAATAACGATTTTCTCTTACGTTTAAAGATACAGCCTAAAAATATGCTCGGAAATACTTTGGTGGCAGTATAAATTCGATTTAAACACTGCTCTCTAGACCAGAGAAAATGATTTTGAATCGAAAGGAGGCGAAAATAAAACAAATTTAAGAAAATCTCAAGATCGTTCGCACAACTGAATAAACACAACCAAACAACCGGAAAGCATAGAAAAGTGACGCACACATAGAACAAGGAATAAACAACAAGAAGACAAGTTCAACAAAACTTTCAGAGACAGACAAAATGCCGACAGACACATCTCAGCACATGATAGTTTATATGAAGAACACACAAACGCTGGATATAAAAATACGTAAAAATAAAAAAAAATAAATAAGTAAATCAGATGTGTTTTCCGAATTTTCCCCAAAAAAAATCTTTTCTAGATCTATTTGTATATGTTTAAGACCTAAAAGAGGGCAAAGATGATTTTGCACAGGGTTTGAATGAAGGCGTTAAGAAAAATTTTAATAGATAAACAGAATATGGAGCACAAATTTCAAACAGAAATGCGAAATATACTGAACAGAAAAAAAACGAGGTGAGCAGAAAATAAAATTGGAGACTGTATAAAAAATAAATAAAGAAAATTTGTTACACTTTTGCCTAATTATAGTTAAAATTGACATTGAAATCTAAAGCTATTGATTCAGTTTTTAGTTTATTTTTATTATCTTCGAAATTTTTTTTTTTTTTTTTTTTGCCTTATGTATATAAAAAAAATTTGTTTGTAAGCAAAAAAACAAATTTTCACACCACATGTTTCCCAAATCAAAGCCATAAAATATGAAATTTTGCTAGACTTGTGGAAAAGTGAATGAGTAATCGCGCTATTTTGGTGCCAAAATTGTATGCTTTTGTTGTTTTAATGTTCGCGTTTTTAGGGCAAAGCAAAGGCATGGATAAATGGGGAGGATAAAGGAGAAGTGGGGAGTATAAAAGTTCAGCCAATGCTGACATAAAAAAAAAACAACAAAACAAAATGTTTTACTACATGTGTCGACATTTGTCTTTATATATGATATATGAAAATAAATTTTGGGTGCCTCAGTGCGTATGAGTAATATTGCGAGCGACCATTTCTGGTCTTAATTTTGAGCGAGCGTTCTATAACATTCATAATTTTCTGCATTATCTAAATCAATTTTAAATGAATACGAAAATGTCTTTTCACTTTACTATTAACATCGTTCATAAATGCGAAGGGACAGTCGCATGCGACTTAAAGCGGTTTGTGTTCATTAAACGCGGCAGTTCATTTAATATAATTGATTTACTAGATAGCTATTATATAGCAAGGGGTATAGGTATTCAATTTTTGTGTGTCCCCGAGTGTCGCAATGGCCTGCGACATTTTTGAGGAAGCAGAAATTCTTGAAAAGCCATTTTAAATGCAAAATAGAATTATATTTGAGCTTTAAACTATACATTGCAAAGTGAAAATCGCAATCATCAACAACACGACAATCATCTGAATACATATATAACGAGTACAGACTGAGTTCTTATGTTTGATTTATATTGCTTGTGACAATATCTTGCCATGCGGCAGTAACATTTGAAATTTCAAAATTTGCATTGTCATAATTCCGAAGCATCAGTCCCATGCGACTTAAAGTGATGTGCCTTAATTATACCGTATCTTATTTGAAGATATAGAAATTGACAAAATAGCTATATATCATCTAGGTGTTAAATTTTCAGCATCTCCGACTGTCGCAAAGGCTTGCGATATTTTTAGAGACGCATTAATAACTTAAAAAAACATGTTAAATGCAAAATAAAATTCAATTTGAGCTTAGACTAGATATTTCAATGCGACGACTGCTTGCGACATACATAAATGATGCGACAGTCGCCTGAATTGATTTAACGAGAACTTATGCTTGAGTTGCATTGGTTAAAACTACATGAGTGAGTTGATATTCGCGTTCAGAATCGCCTAATATTAAAATTTCAAAATTTGCATTGTCCTAATTCCGAAGCGTCAGTTGCATGCGACTAAAAGTGATAAGCCTTAATTATACGCGTCTCTAATTTAAAGATATAAACATTGAGAAAATATCTAGATATCTAGGTGTTAAGTTTTGTAGAGTCCCCTAGTGTCGCAAAGGCCTGCGACATTTTTAGAGACGCAATTATTGCATAAAAACCCTGTTTTATGCAAAATAAAATTTAATTTGAGCTTGAGACTACATATTCCAATGCGAAAATCGCCTCCGACTAATATAAATGATACATAACAACGCAACAGTCGTCCGAATACAATAAAGGAGACCAGACTAAGTTGTAAAGCTTGAGTTTTATTGCTAGAGACAATATTTGGCTATGCAACAATCGCTTGCAGCTAATTTTAATGCGCTTAAGAGAGTTCTAAATGTAAACGAAATTGTGTTTTGGTATGAGAATTCGGATAATCCTTATAGCGAAGCAACAGTCGCATGCGAATTAAAGTTTTGTGTCTTAGTTGGACTCAACAGTTGTCTAAGTAAAAAAAAAAAGAAAATGGACTAATTAACTATTTTAATGGTGTCCCCAGTAAAGTGTTTTAAGTGCTTGCGACTTTTTAAGAAGTGAAAGAGTGTTTAGAAAACTATGCAAGCTGTAAAATAAACTTTAAGCCTATAATTTAAGCCACAATATGAATTCTGGCTCGATAATCGAATACGACAAATCTAAATGGGACTTGAAATAATGTTACAGTCGCTTCATTACAATAAAGGAGACCTGAGTGCGTTGTTATGCTTAAGTTGTATTGCTGGACGAAATTGTGTTTTAGTTTTGGAATTTGCTGGAATTTTTTTTTCTGGAATTTTGTGACGTCCGTGGCGTAGTTGGTTAAAGTGCGTGGCCGCTATGACAAAGACCCTGGAGACCCAGGTTCGAACCCCAGCAGCGACAGAAAATTATTACAGAAATTATTGAATTAAAATAATTTTTCTGTACGGCCGCCACCTCTCTGCAGACAATGGCAAACCTCAGAGAGTAATCAAAATACCATGTAAAGCTTCTTGAGAACGAGAACATTCCGTTCATCGCCGTTCGGAGTCGGCGTTAAGCATGTAGGTCCATTTCTCAGTCAATTGTGTACAAACTTAATAAACACGCACAACACAATTGATCATAAGAAGCTAGGCCAAAGTCCTTTCAAGGGCTGAAATGGCCAGTTATTTATTTATTTATTTTTTTATTGCGAAGCAACAGTCGCATGCGACTTGAAGTTTTGTGTTTTAATTGGACTCAACAGATGTCTAAGTAAAAACAAAAAAAAAGGACTAATTAAAAAATGTTTCATTTTAATGGTGTCCTCATAAAAGTGTTGAATGTGCTTGCGAAATGAAAGTATTTTTGAAAAACTATGTAAGCTGTAAAACAAGCTTTAAGCCTTATAGTTCGAACATTTTTTTTATGTTTTTAATCAGAGAAATAGTAAAAATTCGTAGTAACAAGCTTTGTGAATGGGCCTTATGGTATTCTTGTATCGTTTAGGAGAAGAAGAATTGCAATAATATTTTGTTTTTCCAAGAATACTTATGAGAAAATATTAATAAACCCTATGAGAATTGTAATCACCAGTACAAATTTTTTGAAATAGTTAAAATTTAATTAGTTTTTGTTTTTTTTTTTATAACTAGTCGAACAATTGTTTTTTTTATATAGTTCAATTTCAGTTTTAACAGACATTTTAACGACTAATGGATTTTAAACTATTTAAAGAACTGGTTTTATTTTGGCTTGTAGTATTATAACTGGTAAAGAAGAAGCGTTTCATCGGCCCCTACTGAAAATAGTTTAAAATATATGCAATTTAATTCTTACGCCCATTCAAACTGTTCGAGAAGAGTCATGACAATAATGATAGTTTTTATTTTAACTCAAGGGACGACGGCCCAAATATTGCGATACAAAATCTCAATTTAATACTTCTAAAACTTTTGGGAACAAAAATTTTTGATCTTTGATCTTGAGGTAAGAACTGATCCATCAAGCTTTTCTCTTTTTTTATAATATAAGAGAGATATGAATTATGAGGAAAGTCAAAATTTTTAAAGCGCATATAACAAAAAGTGTGCTTACATTTTATGTGTTGTGATGCCCAGAACAAAAGTTATGGACAGTAAAAATGATCACTTAATTGTTATTCAATTGTCGTTTTAGACTGAGACATAATTGCACACAAAATATATGAACTGCCAACATTTTATAGAATATGAAATTAAATAAATAACATTTTCGACACCACATCAACAGGTGTTTCATTGAAACAAAAATATATACACCATAAAAAATGTTCACAGCAAACCGTTATGTATCTTAAAAGGAACACAACAATCGTGTCCAAGAGAAATAAGTGTTTTTTTTGTTTTGGTTTATGGAAGCCATTTAAGGATGGCAGGCAAATTTTTCAACGGCTGCGAGTTCAAAGATATGCAAATAAAAATACAAAACCTGTAGAAATTCGGTTAGTATGAAAAAAACAATACAATTGAAATGCAATAAAAAATGGCAAAGCTTTATTAGTAGACAAAAATAGTCAGCAAATATATTCTTAGCATGCTTGAGCAACAACAGTAAACTTCAAACAAATTAGTAATAATTTGTGGGTCTTAACAAACGTGAAACAAGCAATACACGCGGGGGGCAGCACCGATCACAACGACTGAACACAATAAAACAACAAGAAAAGAATCTACCTCGAGATAGTGAAGAGGTGCATGAGCAGATTTCGACATTAGATTGAGATTCGGAGGATTACTTTGTTGCATCGAAGAGGAAGAGGAGGCGACCGCGTTAGTGTTGGTGTTGGAGGCGGATGAGGAGGCTGCAGAAACAGCTACGATGCTATTTTGTTGCTGTTGCTGCTGTTGATAGATCATTTGCTGCATGTTGCCAGCGGAAGTGTTGCTAGGCTTTGTATACAAATAAGGATCAAATGTTTGCAATACTTTGCGTTCATGTTGTGTTGCCGTAGGCGCCGTTGGAGGATGTTGATTGGTCACAGTTAGGGGAGCAACATGTTGCGGTATGTTATAGTAATGCTGTCCAGAGGTACCGATGTGCTGCTTGGGCTGTTGACCCAGCTGCAAGTGCTGATTAAAAGGCCGTTGCACGGCATTAAATGAGGCCGAGTGAGCCAGACCAGGCCGTGTTGGCTGCTGTTGTTGGTAGTTAAACTGTTGCTGGTGCTGTTGTAGTTGTTGCTGATTTGTTGGAATTTGTTGATAAGCAGGTATATATTGTTGCTGCTGCTGCTGGGTGTTGGCAGCATATTTATTCTCCTTGTTTGTGCTTTTCTGTATGAATGAGGTGAGTCCTGTTGCTGGTTTCAATTGCTGCGATTGCGGTTGTTGCTGCATGTATTTCTTGGCAACATTTGAGGCGGAAGCTGTTTGTTGCAGCTTATTTTGTTGCTGCATAAATGGATCGGTACTGCCGCTCATGGCGGAACAGGCGAATGAGTTCCAATTCAAGAAAGGACGCTTCTGCTGCGGATAAGGTGGTTGTGGTTGTGGTTGTTGTTGTTGTTGTTGCTGCTGCTGTTGCTGTTGTTGCTGCTGTTGTTGCTGCTGTTGTTGTTGCTGCTGTTGTTGATGTTGTTGTTGTTGTTGATGTTGTTGTTGTTGTTGTTGTTGTTGTTGTTGTTGATGTTGTTGATTTTGCTGGTGATGTTGTTGATTCTGTTGCTGCTGGTGTTGATGTTGAAGATGCTGTTGTTGTTGCTGTTGTTGATGTTGGTGTTGCTGTTGTTGTTGTTGCTGTTGACGGAGTATTTGTTGTTGTTGTTGCTGCTGCTGCAATATTGCTTGGCGCTGATATGCCAACTGAATTTGCGATGTTGAATTCGATTTGCCGATTGGAAAACATTTGTTTGTCAACTGCTGCTGCTGTTGTTGTTGCTGTTGTGTTGGCACAGGTATTTGTGACGTCATCGCACCAACTGCATCGTTGATGGCAGTCGTCAGTTGTTGACCCATAACTGTTGATTTTTCTTGTTTGGACGCAGATTTTGGCTCGTTTTTGGCCGTCGCGTTGGGCTGGGTTGTTGTTGCTACTAGTGTCGTCGTTTTTGTTGTTGTTGGCGCTGTAATTATTGCGGTCTTTTGTATGGCATTTGATGTGGACGCTGCTGCTGTTGTTGTTGTAGTAGTAAATGCCATGTTGTTACTTATTTTTAACATGTCGTTGTGGCATTTCTCAATCTTGTTCTCTGCATCTTTTTGACGCTTCGACAGTTCAATGTTGGCCGCACTCTGAGCCTTGGCAATTTTATAGCCAGCAGCAGGTTGCTGCTGTTGTTGAGTTTTGATATCTGCTGCTATTGCTGGTATGTGAAACGACGACGTAAATTTTGTCAGATGCGGCAGATGTGCGCTGCAGCAATTTGTTGCTGCAACGCTGCTGCTGCTTATTGTGCTGTTGCTTTTCTCCGATTTTCGTTCCAGTGATGGAGAATCCGTTATGTTGTTGCTGCTAATGTTGTTGTGCGCAGTGTTGCTATTCAAATTATTAGCGGCAACGCTATTGGAAGTAGTCGCAGTTGAGGTAGAAGCATTCGTTTTCGTAGCAACATGTTGCACATTGTCCAACTGTAATAGTTGTTGCTGCTGCTGCGGTGTTTGCGAGCATTGCTGTTGTGTTGTTGACTGCTGTTGTCTGACTTTCGGTTTCTGCATTTGACGCAATAACAACAACTCATCCGTCACCGCCGCATTCGTTGGCCTTTCATGTGGAGCTGCCGCAACCACCAAAGATGTTGTCATCGCAGGCGAAGCAAATGTTGTTGTTGTTGCTGTTGCCGATGACTCACCATTACACGGCGGTATTTGCTTCATTAAAAATGGACTATATTTAGGCGCACCAGCACCGTAAACACTTGAGCTCGACGAACTCTTAAGCAGACAACGATAGGGATTTACTGTTGATGATGATGATGACGCATTCGTTGCTATTGACAACATGGGAACGAACGATGATGTTGCTGCCGCCGATTTCGCTTGATTTGCTGCTATAGCAGCTGGAGTCGGTGCTGCTGCTGCGTCCTTAGACGTCGGCGAAGGCAGGAGTATCGCCGTGTTTGATGTGCTGCGACTCAACGAAGGTAGATGTTTCATGTAGCAGGGTATGTGTGTTTTGCTAGAGGCGCGCACTAAATTATTAGTAGTTGGCAATGAATGTGGTTGCGGTGTAGTGCGCCCCAGAGCCGTTGGAATACCTGTTGCTACTGAGCCGGGTACATGCGATAACGAGACACTCTTATTAAGGTTAGATTGCTGCGATGATTGTTGTCCTGTATTGATTTTAACAGGCACGCGACTCGTAAATTGTTGCTGTTGTGGATTGACTCCTTGCACTGATGCCGTAGTTGGGGAATTTTCATTACAAATCAACTTGTAGAGATCGTCTCGCGTTACCGCCTGCCGCACTTTCATATCGAGATGGGAGAGCGAGGCATTCTTCTGTAGTTTATTAGGTTTGTGGAGTTCTTTTTGAGCGGCCTCGGCTACGGTAGGATCAAATATGGCGAGCTTTTTCGCTGTTTGGGCATCCACTTTGAGGGGTGCTCCTGCGCTGCCCACCGAGGGCGCGCAAATCTTCTCATAGTTCCAAATGGAACGTTTGGGCGTTTGGCGTTTTTGCGAAGTTGCCAAATTATCCGACCAGAAATCATTCATTAGCTGTTTGTTGAGAGAGAGATTTGAGCCAGATGTATTGGAGTTCTGCGATTGTTGGCAAAGAGCGTTGTTTGCGGTAGACATTTGGGAAGGTTGCATTGCTGTGTTCAGATATGAGTGAGGAGATTGTTGCATCTGTTGTTGTTGTTGTTGCGTTATATACGGCATATGCGAGCTAGATACGCTGCGCTGCAAAGAAGACGGCTGAGTCGAGGCGCCTGTGGCAGCAAATATGGACGGATAGGCAAAACGTTGGTGTTGTTGCTGTGGCACTTGAAAGCCGTTGTTATTCAAATGATTGCTGGTTAGAACAATGTTGCTATTTACGGGTTGAAACGAAGCCGGTTGCTGTTTCATCTGGTTGTGCGGCGTGGAATAAACTTCTGCGGGTTTTGTGACCATTACACTTTGATGCGAACTTGACTTGGTTAGTGGCGGTTGCTTACGTTTTAGGCGATCGTAGAGGTCTTCGCATTCCTGAAACTCTTGATGCAGCTTCTTGTCCAATTCGCTATAGTCAGGCAGACTTTTAAGGTACTTATTCATCATCTCAATTTCGGCATCATAAAAATCTGCATCTAGCTTTGAGTCGCGAGCAACAGCCACCGTTTTTTCATCCAAAACCTTTTGCTGGGCAATCAGCTTGTCCAAATCGAGTTCGGGAAGACGTTGTTTTTGGCGACTAGATGCAGCTGAAACTTGCGTTGTGGGCAGCGTGGACAGAGGAGTTCGATATTGATTGGACGTTGGTATAGCTTTGTAATTCATGCCAACTTGAGTCTGTTGTTGCTGCATCTTAGGATGCATTATATGCGTTGCCGCATCTTTTGGACTGCCTCCCGTGGCATTAAGCAGTCGATTAAGCGCACCCGAGCTTGAACTATACTTTGGCGCACGTATCGGTATCGGTGGCGGTGGTGGCGAAGAAGATAGCGACGATGTGGATGAGGATAACGAAAGACTTGACACTGGGCTCGAGGCCAGGGCTGACATCATACGTGCGGGCACAGCAGGTATGGCTATAGGGGTAGTTATGGTGCCGGTGTTGACATTATAGGCGAGTGGATTATTTTTTCGCGCCAACGGCGGTGTGGAGTTTGGACTGCTGGTTGCTAGAGCATAATTTTTGCGTGCCAGCGGCGGAGTAGAATTGGGACTGCTAGCAGTTATTAGGTTACGATGTTTACGCGCCGCCAATGGCGATGAAATAGGTGAGCGAAGACCACCCTTAGTATCGGCCATGCTAGAAGACATAACAGTGGCCAATTGCGGTGACATCATCTGATAGAATTGCGCATGTGTACCAGGTGAGTGTTGGGTTGGTGAAGCTGTTCCGAATGATGGCGGATGCTTTTGTTGATGCATATTAGAAGTGGATGTTGACAAAACTTTGTTCGTCAGTTTTTGCGATGAGTTAGCGTCCTGGTGACTGCCAACGGACTTTACAACATCCTTAATACTGGCAACCTCTTGGTTTTCATTAATAGGTGGAAAACCAGAAGTCGTTGTTGTGGCTTTATTGAATGTTTTTAACGGTGGTTGGTTTGATGGTGCAGGCTGGGATGCGGACAAATCTTTGTTGGTCAGTTTTTGCGGTGTGTAAACTTCCTGGGAACTGTAAGCAGACTTTACAACATCCTTTACACTAGCAACATCTTGGTTTACATTGTTGGGACAGCTAGTTGTCGATTTTGTTGTAGCCTTAATAGATGTCTTTGCTGATGGTTGAACTGCTTGGGTTATACTTGTTATAACTTTGTTGAGTGTCGACGATACTGGAACAGGTGCTGTTGGCACAGCTGATAATGTCGACTGTGTTTCATTTGTTGTTGTGTTAGGTTTGATGGCTGAATGTGCTTCAACAAGTTCATTTTCATTCATTTGGTTCACAAACACAAGGAATCACCCGAAGTAATAACCATACACTAAATGTTTTCGAGTGCAAAAATAACCTGTTTCTTGTTGTTGTTAGTGAGCACAATACAGGCTCCAGCACAAACTAAAAATCAAAGATCACTAACAATTAATAATCACACAACTGGATATGGAAAATAAACCAAAGGCATTAATTAAAGCGCTCGCGCGGACACTTCCAACTAGCCACGTTCAAATGAATTCACTTGATCGATTATAACAGTTATTAATAACGATCGCTTGCGTTGATTTGGAAGCAGTTGTTTTACGCGTTGATTACGAAATCAAAAGATGAAAGTTGCACTCGCGACGATTCACAAATGATGCAGTTTCTTCTCCCAAGTTGCTTCGTTAAGGATCAAACACGGGGGGTTAGTTAGATAAAGTTAGTGGTTAGGTTAGAGTGATGGAGAGAGCTAAAGCGAGGTTAAACATACAGAAACACAGGAGTTGATAACTTCATTACCTGACACTGGACGATTGACACCAGGCAAATGCATATCAAACATTGACCAATGCTTACTACATTCACCAACCTTAAGATACTGCTCCGGTATTTTACCATTTTTGGGTATTTGTATCTTCTTGATTATGATAATTTTATCACCTTCAATCTTCTGTATGGTTATGGGCACACCGGGTTGAGGACGCTGAGGCCTAACTGGAATCTGTTGACCTGGTCTAATAGTGCGTATAACTTGTGGTCCAGTTAATATGCCACCAGGATTAGGTTTTTCCGGTACAGTTGTTGCTGTGGCAGACTTTTGCAATGCTTTAGGTTTGGGCTTTGGCATCGGTTTGTGCTCATCGCTACGCACAATTGAGAGATGATAGAGCGGTTTGTCATCGTCAAGTATGCTCTTGTGCGGCTCGGTCTTCTTCTCAACACGACGAAGTACGAACATGGGACCCTCGTTCTTCTTGACCGTTATATGCGTGCGTGGTGGTGAAACTTTCTTCAAGTTGACACCAAGTTTAACACCTACCGGTGGCGGAGTTTTAGTGCGATGCACAGCTTTTCCAGGTGGTATGACGCGTTTCATATCTTCTTCTTCTTCCTCTTTGGGTGCTGTTGGCAGCGTATGCGAGGCTGGATCAATATGCACCAGAAGTGGAGGACCGGGAAAGAGTGAGACTAAGCTGCTACGACGTCTCTCCAAATTCGGAACAGATGTAGTTTTGGAGAGTGGAAACGTAGGTGCGGTCGGTTGTGATAATATTTGGGGAGAGGCGGGAGAATCTGGGGTTGATGGGGTAGCTGGCGCTGGAATAAGAGCTGCAGCTGCTTCTACCGCATTGCTTGAGGTGCTACCATGACGGCTAGCATTCATGCTAACGCTGACGGATGCCGAAGCTGAAGCAGATGTCGTAGATCCAACGCTGCTCATGCTGGCACTGTGTAAACGATCTGGTGCCGCACTGCGTTCGTGTTGCTGCTGCTGACTACGCAGCATGGCATTCATGTCTTCGGGGTTTCTAGACGGTGGAGAGAGTGAACGTTCGCGATTTGGTTCTCGATAATTGCGCGCTTGAAGATCACGTTCACGACGTTGCATGCGAAGCAACTCAATTGAATCTGCAATTTTATGAGACTTTGACGATGATGCAGTTTCATCATCAACGCCGTCATCTGGAGATGACTTCGAATTTGAAGAACACTGACTGACTACAGGGGATAAAGCTGCAGGAGATAAGCCAATAGCCGGAGTTGAGCGCTGTTCCGAACTTAACAGATTCTCTGCAGAATGTTGTTCCAGTTGCGTATCGGCATCGCTAACGCTGACCGTCAACAATTGCTGCTCCATACCTTCGTCTAGCAAATTCATAGGCAACGAAACAGTACGTTCACGCGGTGCGGATGAACGAGGCATGATTAGTTTTTCCGGTGAATGAGGCGGCGAAGAACTGCTTGCTGAAGACGATATAGAGGAGACCTTTACAGTGACAGAGTCAATGGAAACATTACTGATAGCTTCAATTGGTGCCGAAGATTCCATTTGAAGTGGTGGCTTGGTTGACAACGACGTCATGTTAATGGAAGCCTGAGCCGCTTTGGCAGCTTCAGCGATACTAGCCGCCTTGGCCAATGCCAATTCAATTTCAGCGGCGGCAACAGCTCTAGCAGCGGCCAGCTCCGAGGCAGTCATCTGCTTGACGCTCAGACGACGCTCCGGGTCCCTTAGCGTTTGAATGCCATTGGATGCATTGAGATCAGGGCAGCCCATTGCGATAACTTCGCTGAATTCGTGCGACATGCTGACTCACAAACTGCAGGTCTTCAATTTTAGTCAATTTGATGCTTATTAAGTTGTTAGGATAAAGTTGCAGGATTCTTGGATTATAATTAAGACACTTGACTAACTTTAAGTTAAAACTGAAGCTTTAAAGCGTTTTGTTAAGCGAAGTTTTTTTTAATTTAAACCAAAATCAATTGATTATTCAACAAAATGTATGCGAGAGATGCTCTTCACTTGGCAATTTTTTAAGAAATGCGTTTGAAATTCATTATCTATACAACTACGAAAAGAAACGAAAAAAAAACTTAAAAAAAACCCAACCTAATTTATAGTGAAAAAAGCTCTAAGGGGTGGACTTTACTCTTGTTCAATGTCAATGAATTTTAAACAAGAACTTTTGGTATTTAGCGGCTATTCTTGATGTTGTGCCATTGTTTGGCAATCGATAGAATTTATTAATTAATTGTTTTTACGTTGATTACAACAGTATAAATGCGCTTGAAGTGAATTCTTTGGCAAAGTTAACAAAATGGCGGCAGTAAAGGCAACGCTATAGTCTACACAGAGCGCCATTCAGTATTCGCCATCCGAAAATTTAAAAGAAATGAACAGATATTGGCGTAATTTTTGTAGATTTTGTAATCAAGAGATACAGATTCTAGAGTTTTTCAAGTTCAAGTGATGACAGTTATTCACTACATGGTATGTAAAGATGTACCTATATAAACATGAGTTCATATTTATAGCTGTACACAAAGAGACGGCTTTAATAACAAACTATGACGTTTCTGGCAATGCTGCCAACTTGTTAAAATTACATTTTAGTTTATATTGAAATGTTTTTGGCTCTCTTGTAGCAGCAACGTTTAATTCTTATTACCGCAAGATAATATACAGAAAAGAATAGATTTTATAAGCACTCAAGTTTAAATGTGTGCTGGTGGAGATAGCAACTCAATTGCTAAACATTCAAAATTACAAAAACAATTAGCTGTACACCAACACCTTGAACTCAAAGATATGTTAAGATTTTCGTTTTGTTTAAAATATCAACTTTATAAAAAAAAAAACTCAAAAACAAAAAAAAAAAAACTGAAGAGAAAAAATATCAATGGAAAAATCTTTGCGTTTGTCACAGCATTTCAAGAACAGCCATTGGTTTTTTAACTTATGAAGTGACGTCAATTACAATTAAAAAATATTAAACTGTCACTTTTTAAACCCATAAGACAGATGCAAGTAGCAGTGACAAGTGGATTTCCCAGGCAAATTTAAAATACAATTTATCACAAATTGATTTAAAAAAAAAACATAGAGGGCATCTTAGAGAAAATTACTCGCGTCATATTTAAGTCTTTAGGCCGCTATAGAGCCGACTTATACTTAATACTCTCATATGTTTTGGTACACGACTGAACGTGCTCACTATGAGTGAACTACTGAACGCACTCACTTCATTTTAGCGCTTTTTTGACATTTAAACTTCTTTTCGCGAAAAAGTTTTCGCCGGCAGTTGTTTATAATCATGGAATGGGGCTTGCTCGAAAATCGTGTTGTTATAGTTGGTCTAAAAAAATGTGGCAAGGAAAAAGGCGATATCTTTTGGACCTTTCGACCACTCGGAGTCACTCGTAGTTTTGTGTATCGTACTGTGAAGTTGTTTGAGGATACTGGTGGAATAATCGAACGTCCAAAATCCGGCCGTCCGCGTGTTGCAAGAACACCACAAGCCAACAAGGCGGTGAAGTCTCCAATCAAGCGAAAACCGCTGCGAAAGCAGAAAATCTTGTCGCGGAAGATGAATACCTCGGCGCAATCGATCTCTCGCATTCTTAAATATGACTTGGGGCTCAGAGTATACAAAAGACACACTGGGCAGAACTCGTTCCGAAAGTTCAGAGGGGTCACCACTCAAGTTCTGTGATGGTTTGGTGGGGAGTCGCCTATGATGGGGTCACCAAGCTCCATTTTTTTGAAAAAAGAATCAAAACTTCGGCGAAAGTGTATGAATCCGATGTTTTGATATTGGTTGTGAAGTCTCTTAACACGACATTATTCCAAAACAAGCTGTGGACCTTTCAACAAGATTTTACTCCGGCCCATAAGGCTAAAATGACTCAAGAGTGGCTCAAAACCAATTTACCGGACTTCATTTCCATGGATCCGTGGACAGTGGGTAGCCCAGACCTGAACCCATTGAATTACAAATTATGGTGCAAATACTCGACACCCAAATATCGAGTGTCTAATCTAAGTTTCGAAGTGCGAGTCTCTAAGATCGAATGTCTAAGAGCTAGCCTCTGAGAGCGAGTCTCTAAGAGCTAGTCTCTAAGAGCGACTCTTTAATAACGCGCTCTTGTCCGAGCAGTGGAGAAATTTCCTATGCATGTCATGCGTGCGTGCTGCGATCAATGACTGGCCGGATCGACTCCGCTTGTGTATCACTTCGGGATTTTTTACTAGGGGCTTATACAAAAAAAAAAAAGAAAAAAAAGTTTAATTTTCGAGGTTATGTAGAGGACTTACATCATTTTCTACCTATAGCAGGATTTATTACTACTCTTTCTGGTCAATATTAGTTGTTGAATCATCAACGGTCATCATTGATTTTACTTTAAGAAATAAAAAAATACTTAATATTTTAAAATGGCTTGATCAATTTTTTTTGTTGGGCTTTGACGGCGCAGATTTTGAAATTTATTATTTTATCTTAAAAAAGACAACATTTTTAAATTTGCAAAATAAAACATAACAATTTTGTTGATAGATATAAGTTAAAAACTGTAGGATTTGCTCTAAACACAGCTGTTGTTGTTGCTAGTTGTTTCTTTCTTAAACATACTTGGCCTCGAGCTCAACTATAAGTTTCAGTATAATTGTATGAAAAGGACACTTTCAATTTAAGTCATAAGTTTAAAAAAACATTGAGCATCCCCTGTTCTTATCCTCAAACCAAAAAAAGACATTTTCTTATATTTAACCTAAACTATCTCGAAATCCTGACATTATAAATCAGTTCTGATTTCAGATTTGGATTCTTCGCCAAAAATTATAATGACGCCCACTTGCCCAAAAGTAAAACCTTGAAGAATGTTGTTCGAATAAAAATTTTCAAAAGTTTTCCAAGGAATTCTAGTTACTAGTAAAGAGGTACTAGTTTCTACAATTTCAGTTATTTTATTTCCATGATTATTTCCATAATTTTTATCAACATTTTTTATTCAAATTGTACTTTTTTCTATTAAGAATGATATAGTCATTATGAATAGAGTAAAGTTACTCGCTACTGGCCAGTCAAATAGAACTTATTTTATCCAGTATGTTTTATTATTATTCGCAGCGGACTTAAAATTGAAATTGAAATTTAGTTGGGAAAAGCGGTTGGTAATTTATCGAGTATTAAATGGCGAAAGTGGAGTATACCAGTGGTACTCTGGTACTCTTTAAAATAGTTAATTTGAAAATTAATTTAAATTCGAAATGCAGGGATATATAGAGAGTAAAAAGTGGACTATTTAAAAAAAATTGCCAAATGAAAATAATAATTTTCTAAGAGTTATTTGTAAAGTAAAATAAGGTTAAATGAAAGCAAAGCGTGCACGAGAGAAATGAAACTGCTTTAAATATGGAAAAGAAGAAGTTAACTTCTTTTCAGGGCCGTGAAAAAAAACCGTTTTAAAGAAAAAAAAAAACTTGAACCGTGGCGTCAAATTTTCACTTTTCGAATTTTGCAAAGTTTTCGTTGTTTCTAACAGTTCATTTTTTAAAGATGCCAAAATTTAAAAATATCACAACAAAAAAACGGCCGAGAGTAAAATTGTTTTATTTTAATGCGAGCAAATTTCAATAAAAACTAGAACAACAACAAAACAAAAAAAAAACAACGTCTTTCTTTTTTTTTTCGAACACAGAATTATGTCGGCTTTGCGCAGTTTTTAATGTTTTTTTTTTAGTTTGAGTGTATTTTTGACTTTGTTGTTGCAGTTGTTAGTTTCTTGGATTTTCATGTGCTTTTGATCTCTGCTGCTGTGCTGATGGTGCTGTGTGTTTGGCTCTAGCAGCAACTTTTTTGTTGTTTTTGTATTTTAGATTGAGAAAAACTTTTATTTTCCTGCATTTGTATTTGTTTGCTTTTATTTTCGCGTTCGTTTCGCTCGTTTTTGTATTCAAACTCAAAATAGAAGCGATTTGCGCTAAAAATAACAACGCCACAAATTTTCTTGCGGTGTATACAGGGTGATGTAGCGCCAACAAAAACAACTGGAAGTCGACGAGGGGCAACTACGCGTAAATCCAAATAGTTTGTAATGTATTTTTTTTTTATTTTGACAATCTTTGCCGCTCATTCGCCAAATTAAAATGGAAGTAAATGAAATTGGTTTTGTAAAAATTTGCTGCAGGAACCAAAATGCAACAGATAAATTTCTTTTGTAGCAGCAAAAAACCACACACACACACACTTTTGGTATAAATGACACTTTAAGAAAACAAACTTGTCGAGTTATTTGTTTGAAATTAGACAGTAATGCAAAAGTTTAGATGCTTGGCCAATGTTATATCACAGTTTTTGATTTTATTTTTTTTCGTTTTTGTTTTCTTTTGACAATTTTCTTTATCGAAGTCACAGACTTGCTGCATTTATTGCTCAAAACTGCACACTTTGCATAACACGCAAAGGTTATGAAGAACCCATCAACACGAAATTATTACTTAAAAAAAAAAGTAACTCAAAGATACGTTGACTAAATGCAAAATTTTCACACGTCACGGAGAATCCAGCAACAAAGGTAGGCTAAATATTTTTTACCTATACCACACAACTAGAAAGAACACACGCCGACGACCGTTCCGTTTAGGAAAAAAATTAAATAGCCAATGGACAAAAACAAAAAAAAAAATAAATAAATTTGTATCTACAAATTTAGTATCTATATAAAATTGAAACGCACGGATACTATTCTGCTCGCGCAACACAACCGTCGATTTAAGATTTGAATCTTCTTCTGATTTAGTTTTCCGAAACGAAAGTGTTTCAAAACTCACAAAGGATGATCGTGAAAAACTGACTTTCGTTCTGTAGCTCCAACCAAAGTAATGTTGTCTTTGTCGTACTCGTTTTCCCATAAGCGACGACGTGCTCAGATACAAAAAAGTATCTTTAAATTAAACAAAATAGCACGATGAAGAAGAAAATACCAAGAGCAGTATAAATAAACAAAATATTTTGAAATGCTTCAGATTTTCCAATTGAAAAGAGAAGAAGGGAGAGTAAAATGTTGCACACAGGAAATACAAGAAAAGAAAATGCGCACAGAAAATTAAAAGCTGCGCGCGCAACTTGCAACTTTTTGACGTTTTCTTTTGTGTTAATGTCAATAATTTTGAAAGTCCTTACTAGAGTACTTAAATTCATCAGTTTGACGTTTGGCTAAGTGATAGAAGAAACATTGAGTGATAGAGAAAAAAGAAAGGAAAATTAGAGGCCCTACAAAAAGCAGACCAAATAACTGAAGAAGAGCGCGATTAAGAGCAAAGTTCGCACCACACACACACGGGATAAATAAGAGAAGCAAAATAAAATACAAGCACGTGACTTTACAAAGAGAAAGAGTAAGAACAGTGCATATGAAATGTCAAACACCATGAGTTATATCCACAATAACAACAACATCGAAAACAATAATTAGTCAATTTCTGTTAATATCCATATTTAAAAATAGACAAAATTGATCACAATAGTTTTGTGTTACAACAACAATAACTTACAAGGAAATCCTCATCATGATTAGCAAAATACTCATCCACAATCCAGTCACCCTCAAACTTTCGATATAAATAATCATTTTGAATGACTAAATCAAAGTTATTCCGATGACGACGTAAATGAGTGAAACGAGCTAACGACAATTCGGCGCTGGAATCATCAACAACAACATCGTGTGTGGATGTTGGTGTTGCTGTAGCTGTTAAGGTTTGCAACACATGCTGATGTTGCAGCAGCACTATCTGCTCGAGTTTTTGAAAGAACTGAATTTTGAAAGTATTAAAAAATAAATTAATTTAAATGCAATAAAATATGTCACGCTCATTGACTAACAACTGAACAACTAGTTGGCATCAACTCTAGCGCAGAGGTGCAGCGCTTAGCAGTCAGCAATAGTTTTTTTTTTTAACATTTAATTAAAGAGTAGCATTAGTTTATTAAGAGTGTAAATGCAACACTCAACACATATTCAGTGTCCATCAGCAGAGCACAGCAGAGAATTTAAAATTTTAAGCAGGTACTCTTAAAAAGAATATTTGAAGTACTTTTCATATAGTATGAACTGTATTCAAATATTTAAAGTAATTTTTTAATTACTTTTGAAAATTATTTTTTTATGATTAATAAGCGCTTTTTTAATAACTTAAAAAACTTAACTCTTCAATTACATTTGAAGTACTTTTAATCTACTACTTTTGATATTATATTTTACTCTATTTTTGAAGTACTTTCGCAATAACTTTTTACACTACTTTTGAAGTAATTTTTCAAAAAGTTTTGAAGTACTATTCAAGTAACTTCGTTTGTTTATTTTTTTCAAGAATTTTTTTTAAAACTTTTCCTTTGCAATTGAAATTTATTTAAACTACTTTTTATGCTTTTTTCGAGAAGCTTTTTCAATTAATTTTGAAGTCATGAAGTCAAAGGCTTTTGAAATACTTTTATAATTTCTCTTAATCTTCTCGTACTTTTTCACCTACTTTCAAGGCAATCTTCTTAATTCTTCTTCGGAATTTATTTTCTATAACTTTTGAAATACTTTTAAAAAACTTTGGAAATACCGTGTGAAATACTTTTGAAATACCAAAATATTACTTTTGAAGCATTTTTCAATTGCTTTTTAAGAAGGATAGACTGGGTACGGTTGAAACAAAGCTAATATCTCTACACCGTGCGTGATGAGGTGAGGTACAAGGGAAGAACGAAGCTAATTAAAAATAATGTTACATTGTAAGCAACGACTTAAATATTAAAAAAAAAAATATGTGTGATGTTCAACTGTGCCATTACGAGGCGTTAAATGTTATTAAACGATGAATAAAACATGTTAATTTATTATATTTTGTATAATTTGCATGTGTTTCAATTGACCCCAGGAACTGTTTCAACTGACCCCAGGCACTGCTTCAACTGACTCCAGGCACTGTTTCAACCGACCCTGGTATGGGACGATTGAAACAAATTAATTATTTTTAAATTTGATTTTCTAGCAAAAATACAATACAGTGATCTCAAATAACATTGCCCATTACTAGACAGATATATGGTGTTTTATTAAATATAATTCCGCCATCGCTCGCCTTACTAATCCCGATGCAATGGACGACAAGCCCTTAAATGTTTCAACCGCATCCAGTTCACCCTAATATTCAAGGAATTACTTCTGTTATTTTTCTTCAATTTCTTCAAAAACTATTTCAATTACTTTAAATGTTAATTTGTAAAGGTTATACTTTTGAAGTACTTTTCTATTAAGTTCTAAAATATTTTCATAATTTATCTAAAAATATTTTTCAACCACTTACAAAGTGTTTTTTTAATATTTTGTGAAATAAGTTTTTAAATTACTTTTGTAGTACGTTAAAGTTACTTTTGAAATGCTTTAAACATTTCTCTTTATATACTTTCTTAATAGCTTTAACATTATTTTTGAAGTACTTATTTAATTAATTTTTAAAATGTATTTATGTATATAGATTTTAAACGTATTATGAGAATTTTTGTTAAATTACTTCAACTACTTTTTCAAAACTATTCAATTGCATTTGAAATGTATTTAAATTGTTTTTAATGTTACTTGAACTATAATTGAAAAATTGAGTATAAGAACTTTGAATAACTTAAACTGTGATTATTTTAAAATAACTTTGGTAAATTATTTGAAGGAGTTTTTTCAGAAATGCGAAAAATCATTTTTGTTTACTGAGTAATAATTAAAACTTAATGAAAATCTTCAAATTTCTTACATAATTTTAATATTTTTATTTTAATAAATTGTTCACTCTATGAACATTTATGAAGTTATAAGAATTTTAGTTTGAAAAAGTTTATTAATTTTTAAAATTTTTTTTTTTGAGAAATTTTTTTATTAAGTTTGTTAGTTTTTAAAAAATGATCTAATTTTTATTTTTTTTATCAATTATTTAATTAAGTTTAAAAAATAAATAAAATAAATAATTTAACACTTACTTTTATTTCTTAAGTATGTTTTAATAAGATCGCTTAAAGCCGCTATATTCAAAAAGTTAAAAAAAAAAACAAATCAATTGATAAATTAAAATAAATCAAATATTCATTTTTGATGAATATCTAGTCTTTTTTAGATTAGTTTATTTTTTTAAGTAATTTTTTAATGAATTTATCAGTGTTTTTAATTATTTTATTTTTGAAGTAATTTTTTAGTTAAGAATCATAATTTTTAATTTTTTAAGGATTGGCTAAAATTAAAAATGTTTAAAAAAAGTTCCTTAAACAACTTTTTTGTGTAACTCCAGTTAAAGTTTTCATTTTAAAGTAATGTTTTATAAGTAAGTTATTTTATTAAGTAATTTTCCAAAAAATATTTGTCAGAAATGTTTTTTATTTAAGTACATTTTTTAAGTTATAACGGATATATTTAGTAATTTTATTATTTAAGTAATTTTTTTATTTAAGTTATTTCATTACTTAAGAAACTTTATTATTTATACAATTTTAGAACAAACTTTTTTTTAGTAATTAGTATAATTTTTTCAAGTGTTTAAATAATTTTTAATATTTTAAATAAATTTTTGCTTTTTTGCTAAGAAATCTTGGCCAGTAAATTCATTTTAAATATTTTTTTCAGTGGCGTCCGTGGCGTAGTTGGTTAAAGTGCGTGGCCGCTATGTCAAAGAACCTGGAGACCCAGGTTCGAACCCCAGCAGCGACAGAAAATTATTTGAATTAAAATAATTTTTCTGTACGGCCGCCACCTCTCTGCAGACAATGGCAAACCTCAGAGAGTAATAAAGCTTCTTGAGAACGAGAACATTGCGTTCATCGCCGTTCGGAGTCGGCGTTAAACATGTAGGTCCGGTTCTCGGTCAATTATGTACAAACTTAATAACACGCACAACACATAAGAAGCTAGGTCAAAGTCCTTTCAAGGGCTGAAATGGCCAGGTATTTTTTTTTTTTTTGTATATATTTTTTTTAGTAATTTATTTTATAAGTATTTTTTAAAATAATTTTTAAAGTAGTATTTAAATTATTTAATATTTTTTTTTTGCAAGACATTTCTTTCAGTAATTAATATAATTATTTTGTTAGTAATTCTTGATTTGAGTAATTTTTTAAATATTTTTCAGAAATGTTTAAAGCAATTTATTTGTAAGTAATTTATAAAATAATTTTATTTTAGATTATTTTCAGAAATTAATGTAATTATTTTTTAGCAACTTTTTTTAACTTTTTAAGTTATTTTTTAAGTAATTTTTTAAGTATTTTTTTAAGTTATTTTAAAAACAATTTTTTAAGTAATATTGAAGAATTTTTTGAGATATTTTTGAAATAATTTTTTAAGTACTATTTTTAAGTAATTGTTTAAGTAATTTTTTTGAGTAATTTTTTAAATAATTTTAAGTAATTTTTTAAGTAATTCCAAGTGATTTTTTAATTTCTGCTTTACGAAAGTTTTACAAAAGTTTATGAAATAATTGAAGATTATTTAATTATTTAACACTTTGAAAATTTTCAAAAAGTACAATAAAAAAAAAATATATTCAAAATTTCTAGATGAAAGTTAACATTTCTAGATGACTAAAGTATTTCTTAAAAAAAAAAAAAAACAATTCAAATTTTTAAGGTCGAAATTTCAAAAGTGTATCCGTGCTTGTTTTTTATTTTCATTTTAAACAACTTCCATTAACTGTGAAATTTTATAAAAATGTGGAATGAATGTGACAAGTGCAGCATGGATGAGAGTGAAGTTAAATGATTTGCAAAAGAAAATGCATGCACGTTACTTGCCTCCTCCACCACTTCAACGACTCACAAGATAATCTTTGCTGTGATCCACAAAATATTCATTCACAATCCAATCGTCAGTGAAAACCTTACCAAATTCGACCGAACAACGCCAAATTAAGTCTTGCATGTTGTCAACTTTCTTGGGAGCCAGCAGTTGGCGCATTTTAAAATAACATGGAATTTTGACATTTTCAAAATTTTCCGCAACAGCTTGGGATTTTTCCAAATAACGCTTAAAGAACAACATTTTAGCGAAGCCACACAATAAAAACTAAACTAGTTATAAGAGCTACTAAAAAAAAAATCAGCACTTAGCTAGAAAAAAGAAAAGCAATTCTAGTGAATGTGTATCAAGGTCTTTTCTACCTAGAAATAAATCACAAGAACTTGATTACAAATTAAAAAAAAAATACTTGGCAACTAAAAACTTAGTCGATTTGTTAAACTTGAACTTTTCGCCGTTAAAAGTGGGAAGAAGCTTGATGACGAGTTATATTGTCTCATTCAGTCAAATTGTTTAAATGTCATTAAAAGGCGAGAGCAGACAAGAGTGAAGGGCAAGGGCGAAATACTTTAGTTGTGACAAAGTAACAGCTTGACAGTGGGCTGCAAATATTACAAACAAAATGATCATTTAAATAAAATGTAGTCCAGGTCAAATACTATAAAAATACTCCTTGACATAAATAAAAAAATTTAATAAATTTTGTTTAGATCTTTTAACTTAAGTTATTAATTTTATCTGCTAAACTTATTCATGTTAATTAAAAGAAACTAGATTTTTGTTTAAATAAACCTAACAAACTTTATTTAAAATAACGGTTTTACGAATATTTCAACAATGCATACATAAGAAAAATTTTATATATTTTAATTATTATTTAATAATAAAAGCTTCTTTAGCTTTGGTAACGAGACGCGTTAATTCCAAAAAAGCTTTGAGCTCTTATTTCTAAAAGCTTTTCGGATTTATTAAGGCTTTGTATGCTCTATGTTGATAACAAAAGCTCTTTAACGCTTTTTTAAAGAGATTTGTTTATCTAATGTAAGATTTGCCGTTTTTGGATCTTTTATTTAAAATTAAAAAAAAATAAAAAATAAATAACTGGCCATTTCAGCCCTTGAAAGGACTTTGACCTAGCTTCTTATGATCAATTGTGTTGTGCGTGTTATTAAGTTTGTACACAATTGACCGAGAACCGGACCTACATGCTTAACGCCGACTCCGAACGGCGATGAACGGAATGTTCTCGTTCTCAAGAAGCTTTACATGGCATTTTAATACTCTCTGAGGTTTGCCATTGTCTGCAGAGAGGTGGCGGCCGTACAGAAAAATTATCCAAGTTCGTTGACATAGCGGCCACGCACTTTAACCAACTACGCCACGGACGCCACATTATTTAAAATTATCTCGTTAAAAAATTTCTAAACGCTTTAACATGCTTGAGAGTAACTTTGCAAATAGGAACTTCAAATTTGAATTAAAATATTAAAAAAACCTTGGCAGTCGTTAAAAAACTAACTGGCTTAGTAGAAAGCTATATCTATAATAAGCTTTTATCACTTTTTTCTAAAAGCTAAATTCTCGATTCTTACCGTTACATAACTCAATTCAATCCACAATTTAATTATTATTTAATATTAAAAACCTTAAAAGCTTCCTTGAAAAGACGTGTTCATTTAAGAAAAGCTTTTAAGTTTTTGGAACCTTTATTAGGAACGCTTTAATAAAAATTATATGCTTATTATATATTTTATGAAAAATAAAAACAAAATGTATAAGCTTCGGCATGCCTTGAGGTCCTGAATGAAATAGGAACATCAAACTTGAAGAAAAATATTAAAATCTTTAAACAAAAAAAAAAAAAAACAAAAAATATGACAGCCACTAAACAACTAGAGAATTTTTTTTTTTTGTTTTAGTTGAAAGCTATATCTACAAAGCTTTTATCTCTTTCATCTTAATTTTCACTTCTTAAAGCATGTTCAAATCGACTTCATTAAAGAAGTTACTCGAAAAAAGCTTTTTTTTAACACGGTCGTTCACACTGCCTTAAATAGTTTCAAAATGTTAAGTTTTATTTGTTTACATTTTGAAAGAAATAAAAAATAGTTTTCTAAAAAATATAAAAAATTGTTTTTTAAAATATATAAAAATAAAAATTTTCTTTTTAAATATAAAAAAAAAATAAAAACAAGTTTAAAAATTTGTCAAAGAATTTATTTGTTTACATTAAAAACTTCAAATTTAAAAGCTCTTTTTTGATTCGGGTTCATTCCAAAGGTAAAAAAAGCTTTTCTGGAGTTAGCAAGAACACACACCAGTGATTTAACGTGTTTCGAAACGTGTTAAATCATTTAACACGTTAAATTGCCAACAGCTATTGTATGCATTAAACTTCATTAGAAATTAATGTGAGAACTCGTTTTTGGATTAAACTTCAGTAAATTGATTTGCTCGGTTTGAACATGATATAACCGTTACATAACTCAATTCAATCCACAACTCGATTATTATTTGATTATTAAAGCTTTCTTAAATAGACGTATTCGTTTAAAGGGGCTTTTATGTTTTGGGAACTTTTCTGTTAAACAATATTTCAACACTTTATGTAATGCTATAAAATTAATGAATAATTTAAGTAGCTTGTTCATACCTCGAGGTCCTCTAAACGTAATAAATAGGAACTTTAAATCTGAGGCAAAATTTTAGTTAAAAGCTATATTTACAAATCTTTTCCTCATTATGTATACCTTACACTGAACTGGTCTTTTCCAATCTGAAACGCATTGAAAAGCTTTTTTTTTCTCCTAAATATATTTAAAGAGATCTAATTTTGTAAGCTTAAAAGGCATTATATTTGAAAAGCTTTTCAAAAGCTCATAAGAGGAGAGAAATAAAAAGCGCGAAAATTTAAACGTATTTTCCTAAAAAATACAATGGAAATTTTTAAATAAAAGTTAAAGGAATTACTACTAGTTGTTGCACTCTTGTAATGGTTAATATTAATTTTGCAGATGGAATCTTTTAAAAATGCTTTTCTTTTTATTTTATTTTTTTTTTTTTGTTTTTGTTTAGTTAGTTTTGTTTGTTTTGTCTTTTTCTTTTTCCTGTATTTATAATGAAAAGTTTTTACCTTAGAATGCGAGCGACGCGTCGCATTGCGTCCACTGTCCCGCTCGTCTTTGGCACGATCGCGATGACGTCGGCGGGAGCTTGAATTTGAGGCTTCATCTCTGTAACGAAACTTATGGGCACGTCGACCAGACGTTGGAGACTTACGGTGAGAACGTTTGGAGCGTTCCTTGCGACGACGAGAAGAACGGTCAAAGCTGCAATAGTGACACGTCAGTCAAAGTGCACAGGACAAATTAAGCAAAGAGCGCGATAATGAAAAAGAGAGTAAAAGATAAATATACACAATTAGTTGATAATTAGTAAATATTAATTTTACAAAAAATTGTTGATGGTTTTTTTTTTTGCACAATATGACCTAAAATCATTCGTTCTTTTTGGATATTTATAACTATTTAGCATCAGAGGATCAAAACCAAATCGTTGTTATGTGAAGATCGCGCCTTTATGATATTGTTTCTGACTGTTGTTCCAACTTCTGAAATCGATGAATCCCAATAAGTAGCTGGTGATGGGCAGAATATATTTGGCTTAGATTCTTATGTTTATTTATTTTGTTGTTTTGTGGCTTGTTTGTTTTGAAAACAACTTTTTGTTTTGAAAACAACTTTTTGTTTTTATTTTGATTATAAAAATTTGACACATGAATTTTTTTTTCGGTATTTGGAAAAAAGTTCTGAGAGTATAAAAGTATACTCTCTCATTCATCTACCTTCCCAGTCGGAAGGTAGGCGAACACCTCTCTAAAGCGATCTATCTTTTCTATCGATTGCGATCTATTGCCTCAAGTATTGGAAGAAGACACTAATACCTTAGAACATAAACACGGCAGCTGCAAAACGATGTGTTGGAAAGAACCACCACTTTGTTCCACGGGTGATTCTAATTTCAAAAATGTTCTAAATTCTGGACGTTTTGTTTTCTCAGAAATTAAAAAGAAAAGAATAAAACTGTTTACAAAAATTTATGTTAACACAAAAGAATTTTTATAAATTAATATTTAATGTTTTTTTAACATAAAACTCATATAATTCCCCATTTTATATTTATATCAATGAGCAAAAATCACTTATGAATTTAATAAATAAAGAAACGTCCAGGAATTAGAGCCACAGGTTCTAATTCTCAAGGGTTAATATGTAAAAAAAACTAGTAAGAAATGATCTTCGACTGGGCCGAAGTTAAAATACCCCCACGTCCGAACCGAAGTATATTCAAAGTCTTAAGCCGTCAATAAAATGTTTATTTGTATAAAACATTTTTGTTATACCTACATAGTTTTAACAGAAAATATTCGCTTTCATTTTTTATAAAATCACTTTGTATGGGGGGTGGGTGTGGTTTTCACTCGATTTGGTTGAATTTTATACACAAAGTGCATGTTATATATCAAAGCTAATAAGCAAAATTTCAAGTCCATGTATTATTTTTTGTGGAATTTAAAGAGATTTTACCTTTTTGATGAAGTCACTTTGTATGGGAGGTAGGCGTGGTTTTTATCCGATTTGATTGAATTTCATACTTAGAGTGCACTTTAAATATCGGAGCTCATATGCAAAATTTCAAGTCCATATATTAATTTTTGTGGAATTCTAAGAGATTTTACCGTTTTGATAAAGGCACTTTGTATGGGAGGTAGGCGTGGTTTTCATCCGATTTGGCTCATTTTCGAACTTGACCTTAGTTTTTTAGATAAAAGCTTAAATATTGAATTTCGTGATGATAGCTTGAAAATAACGGCTGTAATCGTGACGACAGACGAACAGACGGACAGACAGACGGACATGGCTAAATCAACTCGGGTGGTGATGCTGATCAATAATATATATACTTTTCTATACCTACCACGCCTCCTTATGGGCGTTACAAACGGAGTGACAAAATTAATATACCCCCATTTACGTTTTTTAACGTGGGGGTATAAAAATATTGTGAAAATTTAGCATGATTATGATGATTAGTGCAGATTAGTGCGGTTAAGCAAGATTCAAATATGTTTCAGAAACTGTGAAAAAACGCGATTCGAATAAAGGAATCTGGAGTATAGAATTGTAGAGATAAAGTCTATGACACATGAAACATGAACACTTGTGTTTATTTCAATTCAAGTTAGTTTAAATAAACAGTTCATGCGTACAATAAAAAATTGTTAGTGAACGCTTTAACTTCAGAAAATTGCCGTCCAAGTAGATGTGAGTACTTCCAACACATCCTTCTACAATGATTAGATATCGTCGTTGCAACGATTTTAGTTGTTCGATTTCCAACTCATTGCAAATGTTGCCGTTCATGCATTACTGTAGCTTTTTTGCTGTCTGGTTTACGTCTAGTCTAGTGAATTGTTTTAGTTTTTCTTTGTATTATATTTTATTACTCTGACCACCCGTTACACAGGCAGGGAATGACGACGTAAGAAATCAATTTAAACACTAAAATTTGAAATGAAAAATTTTAACTTTATCTCTGCCAGAGCATTTAAAAAAACACTTGCAAATTTTGCAATTTATGTCGAGCAATTTGCAAAGAAAAGAAATTTAAAAAATGCGCGCAAAAATTGGTACCGAATGTTCGAAAATATGCGCTGCAACAACGCGACGACGGCAACAAGTATCGGTAAAGTTATAAAATAAACTGAAAATAAATATGTTGCTGCTATTTTAGAAGAGAGAAAACTAAAAAATAAAATCTAAGATAAAATTTGCCAAGATCGGTAGGAATTCTTTGCATAAAAATGCATAGAAGCACAGAAATTTATTTACATGATTTACATATAAACAGAATTAAATGAAGAATAATAAAACAACATTCGAATTAAGAGAAATATCAAGAATGATGACGCACATAAGGGTTAATAAATGAAATAAATAATTGCTGCAAGTGGCCATTTAATAATAATAAAAAAAAAAATGCATTAAAATGCATGTACGCAAGAACACAGAATAATTCGTAAGTATTAAAATTAGAAGTAAAAAATTTAAAAGAACCATTTTTCTTTTAAAGATCAGTTTGTAAGCGTGTCTAGAAGAGAATCAATTACAAATAACTTTAAGGCATAATTAACTGAAGATCACTTTAATTAAAATTTTTTTTTTTACAAATCCTTGAACCGCAAACATGTTATGTTTTCCTCTTTGTTTCGCTTAGAATGGCAAGAACTTTAACTTTCACATTATTTTATGTGTCTTGAGACAAGTTCAAAAGATGTTGGCGCCGCTACGGTGAATAAAAGTATAAACAGTAATATATGCAGATCAAATACAGCAGATTTTAATTTTTATCCGGAGTATTTAAGAGAAATAGTGCATATATTTAAAAAAAAAAAACACCGTGCGACAAAAAGTTTGCATTTTTGAATGGCACATAGTTGTGTATCCCGAACGTACAACAAGTTCTTACCTAAGCAGATTTTCGCTCAACCAAAAGGTTTTCGAGACGGAATTAAAGCTCATACATATCTGGAAAAATTCATTTATTTTCGCTCTTAAAATGCGCAAAGTTGCAGAAAATTAAATCTGTTCATGGCACATTGCAGCACAACTGGAGTATATCACAGCACAATTATTGAATTGGTGATCAATTTAAAAGCCAGGAAGAACTTTTTATACTTTTTGCAAATACACGGTGTGACAATTAAATAACCGAACTTTTTATATATAGAGTAAAATACACATTGAATTATGTTTGAAAGTTATTATTTATTCAAAGTAGGTTCCATTAGAGTCAATACAACTTTTGGCACGATCAACTAATGCATGCATCGATTTTTTTTATATCGAAATCCGGGATTTCGATCCTTTAGAATTTGAGTCACGACTGCTTGAATGGCCGAAATATCATCGTAAAACGCTACTTTCGTGGCAGTTTTCAGTTTCGAGAACATAAAACAGTCACACGTTGATAGGTTAGGCGAGAGTGATCGATGACACAGATCTGTTTTTTCATCAAAAATTCATTCCATTTTTTGGTCTTGTGAGGAGGTGCATTATCGATCGATAAAAAAAGCTGTTTTCCCTCTGGCAATGCAGGTCTAACACGAACTATTCTCGACCACAAACGATGTAAAACTTCTAAATAATAATCACCATTGACAGTTTGACCTTCTGGAACAAATTCCTTGTGAACACTCATCGAATCGTAGAAAGTGATCAACATTGACTTGATTCTGGACTTGTGAAAATGAAATTTGTTAGGTTTTGGTTCGCTTCTCTATTTCTTCATTTCTTCGGCATTTACAGTCCGATCTTAACGAATTTGTTTCGAGGAGTGCAACTTTTTTGCTCTAACGGTCATTCGGGTCAAGCACCTCGTTCTAAATAGTACCTACCCATCAGATCCCAATTTTTACCACCCTAATGTACCATTCTAAGGTCATAAACTTAAAGCTCACAAAAAAACATTAAGCTCTCCCGAAGAAAGTATATCGATTATCTCAGTAGAACTATTTAAAAAAAAATTTTAATTTTATTGCCGAACGTAGGGCATTTTTTTCTATTCTTAGTCATATCTTCTACATTTTCAGTCCGATTTTAAAGAATGGTATCTCGATATTTTTGTCTTGGGAAGACCAAATTATTTGCTCTAAAGGTCATTGGGGTTAAGGACTCCGTTCTAGTACATACCCAGCTGAAAGTATATGGTGTGTAGAACTTACTAGTTTTATATGTCAAAAAACATACTCTTTTATATGTGAAACCTCAAACCAAAAACATTGATATATCATTCTTTAAGACTGTAAGTTTCGAAGATATGACCCTAAAATGCGCAACCCCTACGTATTTCGAGGCAATCAACATAATGTTGAATGAACTTTATTTTTAGTTTGAGCTATTTTTAAGGTATTCAGCTATTACACCCATTTAGTCAATAAGGCCACGATTTGAAAATTGGTGGAAGATTAGTGAGAAAGAAGGGAAGGAATGATTTTATACATCAATAATTTTATTTTATACAAATTGATGTAAAAAATAATATAAAATGAGAATTTTGTGCCGACAATTTTGCGTTTCTGAACAGCGTTACGGGTTCAACGATCGATATTTTCTGGGCAATTTAAAATGGTTTAAAACTGCACAGAAATTAACCTACACTACTGACTAAAGAGTCCGGCATTTTGGTATTGAATTAATAACAATCGATATCTTGCTACGGAATTTTCAACCGACTTTGTATTTTGAATAAGATACAGTGCGTCAACTTTGACTCCAGTACTCTTCAAATTATTAATCTGGGACTTCTTAAACTGTTTGGGTTAATTTAATAGTGCTTGTCAAATTGTTATTCCAGACCTATAGAGCTTGTCAACTTGTTATTGCAGCACTTCTCAAATTATTCAAGTAGATTTTTTGTGATATTTCTAACTGTTACTTGTAAGCAATACAATACGATCCTCTCGAAATAGAATGGGCACTACAAAATGTCAGTTCGACCCGATATTAAAATATTAAAATCTTAAAAATAAAATGTTAAACTGATATTATAATACGTCTAAATTCTTACTTACTCGTCTAGGTCTCTACTCTATTACAAACTACAGACTATATTCGACGGAACTTTATTTCGAAAACCGAACTAAAAACAAGTATTTCTTGATTTGTAGACTTGCATTTTTGTAATAATTAGTTTTATTTCCATACTAATCATTTTTTAAGAATTAAGGAGTTTGATAGAATTAATATTCAAACCCCTTCACTAATCTTACTGTGACAAATGTTTGCTTCTATTTGAAAGTAGGTATTAGTTTTGTAGCAGAGTGTAACAATAAATGAGTTTATATATTTTAATCAATCATCACTTGCAACATTGCCAAGTTTTACGTACTTGTTATAGACTTGCATGGCTATGTGTGCAACATGTGTTTTGCAAAAACAACAAATTGTAGTTTATTGCAAAATAGCTACAAATATACATAATTTTATTTTTCTCTTAAATGCAATTAATTTTCTTTACAATTTTGGAAATCAAGCGTGAAATAAATTTGTTTAAACTAAGGCAAAATATTTTAATGGCCGTTAAAAACAACTCGAGTGCAAGCAATGCAAATAAATACGAGCATTGATCAACTAGATAGCAACATGTTGCTCCAGTGAGTTAAGACAAAGATTCAACTGGATTGATTTTGCTAAATTGATGAAAGACAGACATTGAGATTTGAAATATATACGACACAAATTTGTTTTTAAAAATGATAGGAGCTAAATGTGCAATTGGAAGTAATTGCAGACATTTAAGGATATTAGAATTTTTAACCTGAACTTTTTCAAAGATTTATGCTATATTTCAACAATTTACTTTATCAAAATTAGCAGATGATTTTCTGTAAGTGTAATTTGAAATGTGTTTTGCAGCCAAGTGAAAAAAAATCTTATTTGTCGTATATGCGCCTTAATTACAAGTTTAGCAACAAGTTGCTAACACAGTGCTAAATGTTGTGTAAACAAAATCAAAGGCAATAAAACAAGACTTTAACCGACAATTAATAACAATTTAAAAACCAAATAACTAAAACGAATGCAAATAAGGCAAGCAACGAAGAAATTACTTTAAAAGTGAATAAACTCTAGGCGCGCAAGAGAGTGAGCGAGACAGACAACAGACGATGAGGACTGATTGTGAAAATAGTAAAAAAATATAGACAGATAACTGATGATTCATATGCAAATCGTTAAAATGTTGCAGCGGCAAAATGACCAAAAAGCTATCGCGACCAAATTGGATAAAAATAAATAATAATGTTTAGACAAGAGACTTACGAGAGAAAATGGCGTCTGGCGCCGGCATAGTTTTTGTTAACCTTAAAAGCGCACGCGTTCAAAAATCAATGTCAATTCTTACTGAAATCATCAAAGTTGAATAGGCCAGCGATAAATTATCGATTTATAAAAAGATAAAAATTCTCCAAGTTAACTTACAGAACACAGGTGAACAATAATTTATATTTTTCTTTAATTGAATAAGCTTAATTAATTACAAAAATATATAAAAAAAACAATTTAAAAAGTCCTTGAAAAAGCTTTTGAATTAAAATTCTATACAAAGTGGTTCGTTGATAAATTGTCCGTCTGGAGTGCTAGTTTGTGAAGAGTTTGTTTTTTTTTTTTTTTTGTTAACTACAAGTAAAGTATTACTTGAATCCGTACCATCGGAATGTCGTTAAAACAGAAAAACTAGTTTTATTTTTTGTTGTTGTTCTGCTTCAAATGCATCCCACACTGTTTGCTTTTTTTTCTCTCTCTGTCAATTAAATGAGTTGCTAGTTATTAATTGGTAGCAATTTTTATGTATTTCTTTCTTGGTGAGCAAATTCGTATCAAAAGAAAATATAAAAAAAAAAAAAAAAAAATAAAAAACTGTGAAAATAGCACAGTTGGCATAAAAAAAATGGTGGGCGGAGTTAAGACCAGATTTACAGAAGAACGTTAAGAATTTATAGATATTTAAAAAAAAAAAAAAATTAAATGAAATGAAATATTTAGACATGAAATCTATCGATAAATTTAATGATATCCCAGCAAACATTATGACTCTTAAAAGACTCTTAAGACTCATATAAATGAGTTTTTATCGTTATAATGCGCTCAAAAAAGACTCTTATGTTCTTAGGTTATGGGCTTCAAAATATGATTAATAGTAATGACTGCTTTAGGTCTCTATTTCGACTCAAAATTAAGACTCTTTTAAGACTAATATTTAATACTCTTTTAAGATTCATAATAAAAACTTTTTAAGACTCATAATACTCTTGTCGAACTCATATAAATTAGTTCTTTGTACTCAAAATTAAGACTCCTTTAATAGCCATATTTAATACTCTTTTAAGACTCATAATAAAGGCTCATAATAAAGACTCATTAAATACTCATAATAAATACTCTTTAAGAACTCATATAAATTATTATTTTATGTTAGACTCAATTAAGACTCTTTTAATAGCCCAATTCTCTTTTAAGAATCATGTAATGGAATCTTTAAAAACTCATAATGAAGACTCTTTCAGAACTCATAGAAGTAACAATGATCCGTTTAGGTTAAAATATATTGTTAGATTAAAATTTATTTAAAATATTTTATAGTTGCAAAATAAAGTAAACAAAAAATGACAAAAATATTTAAACATTTTTATATCATATTTTTTATACTTTTCATAATTTTTATAGTTTTTATATTTATTATATTTTTTATATTTCACATAATTTAGACTATAATTTATAACTTATTATTTTTATATTTTTTATATATTGTGGCGTCCGTGGCGTAGTTGGTTAAAGTGCGTGGCCGCTATGTCAAAGAACCTGGAGACCCGGGTTCGAACCCAGCAGCGACAGAAAATTATTTGAATTAAAATAATTTTTCTGTACGGCCGCCACCTCTCTTGCAGGCAATGGCAAACCTCAGTGAGTAATAAAAATGCCATGTTCAGCTTCTTGAGAATAAGAACATTCCGTTCATCGCCGTTCGGAGTCGGCGTTAAGCCTGTAGGTCCATTTCTCGGTCAATTGTGTACAATCTTAATAACACGCACAACACAATTGATCATAAGAAGCTAGGTCAAAGTCCTTTCAAGGGCTGAAATGGCCAGTTATTTATTTTTTATTTTATATATTGATATTTTTTTTTGTTATTATAATTTTTATGTTTATATATTTTATATTTTTTATATTTTCTATATTTTATATTATTTATGTTTTTTATTTTTTCATATTTTTTATACTTTTTATACTTTTTACACTATTTATACTTTTTATACTTTTTACACTTTTTATACTTTTTATACTTTTTATACTTTTTATACTTTTTATACTTTTTATACTTTTTGTATTTTTGATATTTTTTATACTTTTCATATTTTTTAAATTTTTAAATTTTTATATTTTTATATTTTTATATTTCTTATATTCTTTCTGAATTTTTATGTTTTTTATGTTTAAATTTTTAAATATTTTTTATATTTTTATGTTTTTTATATTTTTTGTATTTTTTATATTTTTATATTTTTTGTATTTTTAAATTTTTATATTTTTATATTTTTAATATTTTTTGTATCTTTTATATTATTTATATTTTTTTTATTTATTTTTATATTTTTTGTATTTTTTATATTTTTTATATTTTTTATATTTTTTATATTTTTTATATTTTTTATATTTTTTATATTTTTTATATTTTTTATATTTTTTATATTTTTTATATTTTTTATATTTTTTATATTTTTTATATTTTTTATATTTTTTATATTTTTTATATTTTTTATATTTTTTATATTTTTTATATTTTTTATATTTTTTATATTTTTTATATTTTTTATATTTTTTATATTTTTTATATTTTTTATATTTTTTATATTTTTTATATTTTTTATATTTTTTATATTTTTTATATTTTTTATATTTTTTATATTTTTTATATTTTTTATATTTTTTATATTTTTTATATTTTTTATATTTTTTATATTTTTTATATTTTTTATATTTTTTATATTTTTTATATTTTTTATATTTTTTATATTTTTTATATTTTTTATATTTTTTATATTTTTTATATTTTTTATATTTTTTATATTTTTTATATTTTTTATATTTTTTATATTTTTTATATTTTTTATATTTTTTATATTTTTTATATTTTTTATATTTTTTATATTTTTTATATTTTTTATATTTTTATATTTTTTATATTTTTTATATTTTTTATATTTTTTATATTTTTTATATTTTTTATATTTTTTATATTTTTTATATTTTTTATATTTTTTATATTTTTTATATTTTTTATATTTTTTATATTTTTTATATTTTTTATATTTTTTATATTTTTTATATTTTTTATATTTTTTATATTTTTTATATTTTTTATAGTTTTTATATTTTTTATATTTTTTATATTTTTTATATTTTTTATATTTTTTATATTTTTTATATTTTTTATATTTTTTATATTTTTTATATTTTTTATATTTTTTATATTTTTTATATTTTTTATATTTTTTATATTTTTTATATTTTTTATATTTTTTATATTTTTTATATTTTTTATATTTTTTATATTTTTTATATTTTTTATATTTTTTATATTTTTTATATTTTTGATATTTTTGATATTTTTGATATTTTTGATATTTTTGATATTTTTGATATTTTTGATATTTTTGATATTTTTGATATTTTTGATATTTTTGATATTTTTGATATTTTTGATATTTTTGATATTTTTGATATTTTTGATATTTTTGATATTTTTATATTTTTATATTTTTATATTTTTATATTTTTATATTTTTATATTTTTATATTTTTATATTTTTATATTTTTATATTTTTAAATTTTTAAATTTTTATATTTTTATATTTTTATATTTTTATGTTTCTATATTTTTATATTTTTATATTTTTATATTTTTATATTTTTATATTTTTATATTTTTATATTTTTATATTTTTATATTTTTATATTTTTATATTTTTATATTTTTATATTTTTATATTTTTATATTTTTATATTTTTACATTTTTATATTTTTATATTTTATATTTTTATATTTTTATATTTTTATATTTTTATATTTTTATATTTTTATATTTTTATATTTTTATATTTTTATATTTTTATATTTTTATATTTTTATATTTTTATATTTTTATATTTTTATATTTTTATATTTTTATATTTTTATATTTTTATATTTTTATATTTTTATATTTTCATATTTTTTATATATTTTATTTATTTTTACTTTATGTTTTTTAATAATCATTTCTTTTTTATTTGGTTTTTAATTTTTTTATGCTTTTTTATTTGGTTTTTAATTTTTTTATGCTTTTTTATTTGGTTTTTAATGTTTTTATGTTTTTTTATGTGGCTTTTAATTTTTTTTATTCTTTTGTATTTAATTTTTAATTGAAATTTATAGTAATCTTTATTTCCTTTTATTATTTTTTTTTATTATAATGATAAAAACTCTCAAGAAAGTATCTGAAATGGGAGGTCAGCCTTATGAATACAATAACTTCATTATCAGCATCGCAATGACTATCAACTGAACGTCGTCGTCATCATCGTCAATAATTCAAATTGACACATTAATTGAATTGAAATTGAGATGAAGACAACATATCAAAATAAGAAAAGAATTTAACCAATGCAAATAATTTATAAACTTGATAAATCCAACACTGATTGAGGAAAAAGTAAAAATTCAAAAATTAATTGAATAAAATTAAATTCTCTCAAAAATATTTCCGCTATTTGCGAAACAATTCAAAATGTTTAAAATTCTAACAGCTAAGATGAAACATAAATCATTGAAAATCGATCAACTATTTGTTGTTTACAATGATAAGGCCATAAATATTTTGCAAATTAAAGCCAAATAAGTAAACGTAACGGTTTATTGGAAATAATTGTTTTTTTTTCTATATAACGACCAGACAAGCAGACGCGAGTAAAACGGTAAAAAAAAGATACATTTGTTGTCACAGATATCACAACAATCCTGTATGTTGTTGTTGTTGTTTTTGGCTTCTATAAATAAGACTGAGTCAATGCATTGTATAACCAGTTGAAAATAATTTCAAATAAAAGATCATTTAAGCGACTTTACTAAAAAAATGCGTGACTTGAAAATGACTTCCAGTTAAGAAACAGAAAAAATAAAAATAAAATAAAAAAATATCACTAGAAACATTTATCATGTATTGTACATACACTGACTGAACATACCAGTTTGGCAGATTTTAACCATTTTTGGGCAAATGTGCAAAAACAAGAAGAAATAATTGACATAGAGCGGGTGAGCGAAGCGCGGTGTAAAATCACGGCAGTGACAGTTAAACAGACATTGCCGGCAAGCATCAAGTTTAAATAAATTATGGCAATAATGTTGGAACAACAACAGACAACAACAACAAGTCGAGCACTTGCAAGATCTTTTCTGGTTGCCTACTTCTATAACATTCTTATTAAACTTATACGAGGTGTGCTCAAAAAGTAACGGCAATTTTTAAATTTTGCGCAGTGTGTTGGTCTGATTGACACGATTTTGTTGTTGCATCACAAAGAATAACATTTGTTTGGTACTATTAGAGATTTAGAAACTATTTTCGTGAGTCCTGTAGCTCAGAACGTAAAGCGAATGCTTTATAAACGCTAGGTAGTGAGTTCGAGTCTCGACAATGTTAACGAATTTTTTGTTTTTTATGAAACTAATTCAAATTCACCACAGAATGTGGAGAAAATATTGTAAAAAGTAGTTTGTTTGATTAATTGCTATTTAGATGCTATCTTTAAATGGATTCTGTAGCTCATAGCGCACGGCGATTGCTTTATAGTCGTGAGGTTCAGGGTTCGAGCCTCGACAATGTCAATGAATTTCTTCAGTTTTTTTTTTTAATATTTATGGAACTATCTCGGTTTTAAAACAAATCTTGTACTGATAAAAACATAAACCCTTTAAAATCTCTTGTAAAATTTTACACAAGACTAAAAACCAGAAAATAATTTATGTAAAAAAAAAATTTTTAATATGCCACGTTTTTAAAAAGAACTAAAAAGTATAAAATAATTTTGCTGGAGTGGGGCTTTTAGTTCTCATAAAAACGTGGGGCGCATGTTATTTTTTTTACTTAAATTATTTTTAAGATTTGTTTTAAAAGAAACTATTACATTTATTAACAATATTCCTTTTTGGCATTATTAAATATAAATTTAAATATAAATTTAAATATAAAAAAAACAATTTTTTGCGATTTTAAATCCTCTTGACTGCTGCAGAGGACGTCATGAAAAAAGTCTGTTTTAGACTGTATGGTACTTTGTGGATCTCCTGTAACAAATGTTCGTGAAATTCAAAATGGATTCTATTTTTAAGACTCAAAACTAGACAATAAGCTTTTAAAATACACACTTCATTATATTTTGATATTTTTATATGAATAATTCTGAAAAACAGACTCGCGTGGACGTCGTTACAAATATAATTATAACTTTTTTGTGAGAATTTTTCAAAAAAAAAATTTTAGGAGGAAATTTCGGAGGAATCGAAATATATAAACAAAAAATTGATTTTTTTGAAAATTATTCATGAGAAAGTCCCCTTAATTTTGTTATAAAAATGGTAAAAAGTGCAAGTAAGTCTCAGAAATGTTACATATTGCTGTCGGTGAATCTGCCATGACGATAACAAGAGTTTACGAGAGGTACAATCGTTTTAAAGATGGCCGTGAAGACGTAAAAGATGACGAGCGCACGGGTCATTAAGCAATAATGGACAAAAATGGGAACAAAGAGAACGTTGCGTTTTGTGAAAAATTCACACTTCATTGTTTGTTCGTGATTTTTAAAAAAAAAAATCTTCAATCATGCCCTAGCCTCTATATTCGCCAGGCATAGTCCCGTGTGACTATTTTCTGTTCCGAAAATTAAGAAGAACTTTGAAGGCCCGTAATTTTGCAAGCATAGATGAGATTTAAGGTAAATCGCTGAAAGAGCTCAAGGTATCTCCAAGAACTAGTTCCAGGAGTGTTTTAGACATTGAAAGCATTGTATCTGATGGGGACTACTTTGAAGGGGGATAACGTTAATACAGATGAATTAATAAAAATTTCCGGTATTTTTTGAACAAACCTCGTATATGTGATTGTAGTTACCGATTATTTAAAAAAAACTATGAATATTAACTTTATAAAAGTTCTCACTTCAGAAGCGAAAGAAAATTTTTCGTTGCAAGGACGTTGAATAGCATCGAATAACTATGAAGAATTATAGCTAAAAACTACCTTTTTGTTTAACGCAATTTTTTTCAAATTTAAATAGTTATGCTTCGTCCGAATAATACACTATTTTTTTAGAAACCCATTGAAACAAAATTTCCAAAATCATTAATCAAATAATTTATCCTGCAGTAAAAATCGCCGCTTTTTGATGCTAATCAGCGTTAAAGCATAAAACTTTATGACAAAAAAATACTTTGTTGTATACAACGAAAAAAATAAAAAAAAATTTACAATTAAGCAACCAAGTGTTGCAACACTTCTATCGACAGCTGTTCGCGACGAAAAATATTATAAAAAAACCAGCAACAACAATTACAATTACAATAACAATATTAGTATAACACCAACACAAAAGCGCGCAAAAACCGCATGATTAAAGCAAAGCTCGACAGAAACCACAACAACAATAACACTTGTGCTAGACTATTGCACATAGGTGGCAACGCTTTGCAAACACAATTCGAAATTAAAGCAAAAAATAATAAAAAAAAACAAGAAACAAAAAGCAACAAACAAGAAAAAGATTGATTTTTAAGTTATTGAGTAATCAAGAAATCAGAAAATATTGCGGTAATAAGTTTTTAATGATTTGTTGTTGTTTTGTTTTTGTTGGTGTTCAGCGCAACAACATCAAGAAGCAGCAGCAGTTCACAGATCTGAACAAGGCTTAATTTTGTAAGCAAGCGTCTAACAAAAAAAAAAATATATAATTTTACTCGTAAAAAAGCATTGGCCATTTAATAGTTGGTTGGAGAAGATAACCACAACCACCTTTTAATGGTTAAGATAACCATAGATATTTGTAGCATCGCTTCTGTTGATTTTACGGTTGAAAACTTGAACCTGGTTGGTGTAATGCTCATCGACACGGATTGAGCCTAATTCTTTGTTCAAAAAAAAAATTTAAACACTAGTTGTTTTAACTTCGATAAAAAGGTTATCGAACAATTTATCGATAATCTAACTTTAAATCAAGGATTTCAGATGTTAAACCTTATTAGTCAAGTCTGCCGTGGTTCGAAAGTGGAGTAATAGATAAGTGGAAAAGAAGCCGCCATCAAGCACAATGTGTAGGATGATCTAAGCCGTAGAAGCATGTGAATTCGAATTCACATAAGCCTTTACCTAAGTCGATTTAAGTTAAAAGGCCACAACTCTACATCCACAAACCATATCCAGAGAAGAAATCAACAAACCACAACCACAAAATACATCCACCAACCACATCCACACACTCCACTAACACCAACTATTACTTTTAAGTGGTATACCACCTTGATCAAAAAGCTACCGGAATTTATTCAGGAAATTAAAAATACAAGATTATTCATCAAAATCGATATTGTCCCCTTCAAAGTATTCCCCATCGACTGCAACGCACTTATCCAATCCTCGAAACATTTTTTATATTTAGTTTGCGGTATTGCCATGAGAGCAAGAAGGTGGTAACATATATTGTATAATTTTCAATCTCAGTTGATCACAAATGAGGAAAGATGTGTAGAAAGGTTAAAGGTTACAAAGAAGAAAAAAGTTAAGTGGTTAGCATAAAGAAAAAGGATGTTATCTTAATGAAAGGATGATCAATATACGGCCAACATACCCGGTACGAGGATTGCTAAATATATTTCATTAATATAAATACATTGTTGCATGCCTTCGTACCTTTTCTCATATTTATCTAATTGCCCTTAAGACACCTCCATAACATAGTTTTTAAATGCATCAACGGCTTCTTCTGGCGTCGAAAATCGTTGTCCACGCAATTTGTCCTTAATGTGCGGGAACAAAAAGAAGTCATCGGGTGTCGAGAATCAGGACTGTATGGCGATTGACCCATTAATTCGATGTTTTGAGTGCGGAAAAAACGCCTTTGTTTGAGCTGATATGTGGGAGTTCACATTGTCTTGGAAAGGAATAATTCGTCGGTCCTTGCTTGTTTTCCTAATTTCAGGAAATATTTCTTATTTTTCTACGTGTCTCAAGTGGTACCGTGGCAGAAATTTAAAAAAATTTAGTTTTTTTTTCAAAATAAGAAAAAATAATTGCTCTTTACATTTATTCCCGAAATATATCTAGCAACCTACGTAAGATTTGTTGATATTTAAAAAATCTTTTCCAAATTTGAATATATTTAATGAAATTAAAGAGATTAATTTTCATTGTGACATAATTTATAAAAAATTTGCTGACATTGAATAAAATTCTTCAATACAACAAAGCATTATTCAATCTGACGAATTTCATTCTTCATATTAACCCTTAGGTTGGCACATGGGTCCAGATAGACCCATTTTAAAATTCAATGGTAATTTTACTGAAACGGCTTTTAAACTTAAATTTATGTAATTTTTGCACTTTCAATGTGGTTTTACACGAAATTCAGACGTGTTGGATTTATAAAGGAACGAATTTCAAACCTCTTGAGCTTTTTTCACCGTTGTACCATGTTGTACCATCGGAACATGTGTCAAACGGAGGGTTAACAAAATATTATTCAACATGACTTATCTTCTCCACCATGTTGATAAAATATTGCTCAATATGACTTACTATTTGTATTATTCTTGTGTGTTGAAAGTTCTTTCTGCCAACATAACATTAGTGCACTTCACAATCTTGTGAACACTTACTTTGCAACACTTCTTTTTGCCTTTAGTTTTTTGTTTTCCCCAATCAGCTGTCAGTTCGCAATTCAGTATTGCATTCGTATAGTAAATTAAAAGCTTTTGTAAAAGCGTAAGTAGTGCATCTCTGTAAACTTTGGTAGTGTCGAGTAAGAATACACTCTACCACTTTGCAAATGCTATGATGCAAGACCATTTGCACAAGATTGTGGATTGCCCTATTGATTGCTATAAAAATTTCTAATTTTTTATTTACTCGTAGTAATATTCATTAAATTTATTTATATATTTCAACTATTACGTTATTAATTAAAAGTAATCCGAATAAAAAGTTAAAAATAAATAAATAACCATTCAGCCCATTGAAAGGACTTTGAACTAGCTTCTTATTATCAATTGTGTTGTGCGGGTTATTAAGTTTGTACACAATTGACCGAGAAATGGACCTACAGGCTTAACGCCGACTCCGAACGGCGATGAACGGAATGTTCTTATTCTCAAGAAGCTTTACATGGCATTTATTACTCTCTGAGGTTTGCCATTGTCTGCAGAGAGGTGGCGGCCGTACAGAAAAATTATTTTAATTCAAATAATTTTCTGTCGCTGCTGGGGTTCGAACCTGGGTCTCCAAAGTTCGTTGACATAGCGGCCACACACTTTAACCAACTACGCCACGGACGCCACATAAAAAGTTGCATGAATTTAATTTCGTACGGATGGGAATATGGGTTTGTGTCCCTGCTGCTAAGTTATCTTCGGCTTTTTTAAACACATAAAACAAATTATAAAACAAATTATAAAAAAAATTATAAAAAAAAATAAGATAAGTCAATTCACACCATAAGATGACGGTGTAGAAAACAATTAAATTATGCAATGTTTTAACCGACATCAATAGAACAACAACAAAAAACAAGGTGTATCCGTCTTTTGAGGCCTACACAACAAAAGTAAAGTTAAGAAAAAAAAAATTTTAAAAAAACTGTAAATAGTAACAGCTGACAGGTAAGAGATTAATCACACTGCAAGATAGACACGAATGTCGGGGAAAAATATCCGTCATGTGTGACAATCGCGCAATAGACGTGATTCTTGCAATTATTTTTTTTTCCAATTATTTTCTACATAGTAATGAAATAATAAAAAATAACAAATAAAAAAAAATTTAAAATGTTGCGTTTCTAATGCAATGGAAACAAGCAGCGACTTCATCAACATTGAGTTGTATTGACGAGGTAAATCAATTTGGCCAACATATGTAATGACGTGAGACAAATAAAATTACATGACAATTTTTAGATGAATTGCAAAAGAATCTTTTTATAAAAACTTTATTTGGTCTTTGCACAAATATCCGTAAAACTCGGGTTCAATCAATATGAGAAACAATGATTGAGAAATAAACTTATGACAAGGTAGTAAAAGGTGTATCCATAAGAGGTGTAGGATTTGTTTTTGAATAGAATGAAGAATTTTTTGGATGTATAGTTAAGACACATGGAGATTATATATGAAACAATATTTTCAAATTTCCTCCTCGACTGAGCATACATTCCTTAATTGTTTTTTCCGAAATTTTTTCGAAATCAGTCTTTCGCATAATTGGGACTCTACTTCAGCAATGGCGACTTCAGTGTTCTCTATGAGCGTTGGCAATAATTCCTGTTGATTAGCATGGTTCTTAAGAGCAAAGCAACTCCGAAAGAAAAAGTTTAACGGGGTACAATCTGTGAAAGACTACAACTCTTGTTGGTACACCACCATTTAATTTTTGGAGTAAATTTGGATAGTAAAAAGAGAAATAAATTTTAAAAAACCAAGAATTTTGAGCATGTCAACAGTTGTTTTTTTTTTTATAAATTCGGATATCAGAACTGATGACGCCCTAGTTGAATCTGGTGATAATCAGAACATCTGGATTCAATTTAGTATTTCTGCTTTGCAAAACATACTGATCAGGCAATCGATACTGTTGTTAAACATAGCAGTTGTTTGACATATGTGAAGATCACTGGAAGATCTGTAGACGATTAATGATGAACAAAGTTTTTACCCACTAACAGACCTAAACTGATCAATATCAAGTTCTTAAGATCAGCTCACGATCAATTACCAACTAATCAATATAAAGTTCTTAAGATCAGTTCACGATCAATTTTTTTTTTTTTTTTTTTTTGGCATGTTAGAGAAAAAGCTTTTCTCTACTGATCTTGCTCATCGTGTCATTTCAGTATAATTAATGATCGTCGCTATCATTGATCGGTTTGCTTATTTGTTGTGTTGGCTCTTTGTATAAATTGTAACTGTCATTTATGTTGAAAACACAAAAAAAAAAAAATGCAAAGTTGGCTTGACTTTGAAATATGATGCCAATTAATATGATCATCATGATCAATTATGTGGATTTGGTTTTCGGCAAAAATTTAAGAATATTTTTTACATAATTTTTGCAAAACAGAAATAAGATTGATCATCATTGATAAAGGCAGTGAACATGGCGAAAACATGAGCATCTTAGAAGAGAATATTCAAGAGTTATGAAAAACATAAACCAACACTTATCGAGGCAGTCTTTAGACAAAGACCAGAAATTATACGTATTGCATCATAGTTTGACAGGTGGTAGGTACATAAAGTATGTTCGTCCGTTGTTTTTTTTTTTCTTTTTTTTTTAAATTACTGCCTCGGATGATGTAGGTACTCAACACCTTATCAGCAGTCATAGATCTTTAATTAGTAAAATTAAGATTTCAATGACTTCAAAATTGAGTTTGGATAAGAACCAACACTCAATGTCAAAAGATTTTGAAGGAAAGAAGAAAAAAACCTCGTTTTTTTTTTGTTAAGATAAATATCTGGCTATAAGAAATAATCCCATCAAACTTAAAAATTGCTCAAACTGCCAGTTGAACAGCGGTTTTATTTTAGTTATTTTTTTGTTATAAAGCTCAAGTGAGCACAAGTTTTATACAAAGTTGGCGATGGCGCGCATGTGTTCAATACTTAAAGTTAAGTATTTTTAAAAATAATCATAAAAAGCTATTCGTACACACGCAGGCACACATGTGACTTCACGAATGTCCGTCCTTGTCAAAACACCCAATAATAACGCCTTTTCAATTGGCATCAGATGCGATTACATCAAAATCAAGAAAGTGTTGGTTGAATGCCGTTTTTGTTTTTAATGCTATTTTAACAGTCGACAGTGAAAAAAAAAAAATTTTAAAAACCAAGAATTTTGAGCATGTCAACTGTTTTTTTTTAACTGTGTCCGTTGGTGGACGTAACACAATTTTCCAGTACTTGTTTGGTCAGGTTTTCTTCAGAAAATCGTCTGTCTTGACTATTAATTTGATTTCTGTTAGCCAGAATTTGACTTGGCTTGCAGCCAAACAAGCAACAACATGGACGACCCACAATGTTCATTTCCGTTGCTGTTACAACAACAACAATGATAGTGGAAGTTGACTAGCTGTGTGGCTCAAAGCTGCCTGGCTTTTCGGTTTTGAGACATGTGCTCTTGCGCGTGCGCGCTGCACCACATGTGGCCCGATGTTGTTAACCTGGCTCGGTGTTGTAATAACCACCAGTTGCTACTTTGCCGCTGAAATTAATTGTTTGTATTTTTATGTTTTTTTTTTTTTCTTTATATAAACTTAAGATTAACGCTTTGAATTTGCGTTTTCACTGTTTCGATTTTTTTTTTTTTTTTTCTTGCAAGCGTCGGCAGCAACAGCGCCAGACACTTATTTTATTATAGTTTCTAAAGTATTGTAATGTATGCTTAACATACGCGGAATAAGAATGAGATTATTGGACCATGAGATCATTTCTAATTGTTGAGCAGAGCAAGTGAAACGACCTCACAGACGACGACTAGCTTGATCTGTCTATCTATCAGTTGTTAAGAAAAATGTGGGACTCGCACTATGAACGCCGAAAGCCAAATATATGAGCACATTTTCATTTAGAAAGTTCTCTAAAATTTAAAATTTCTTGTCAGTAATTTTGAAAAGCAAAAAACCCAAGTAAATATACAGGGTGGGCCAAATACAAGTTTTTTTTTTTTATATGCAATAAAATTAACAAAATTATAAATTTTCCATGTATTATGGCTTGATTAGTCAGAGTAAACAATCCCATTAATTATGCAACACAATGTCGTTCAAGTGGCTGCCTCGGCTGGCTTCGCAGTAGCGCATTCTGTCACTCGAATTTTTCAAGACCTTTTTGATGGTTTCGGGCTGTAGCTCACGGATTGCTTAGATGATATTGGCCTTAAGTGCATGAATGGTTTCCGGATTGTTGGCATAACATCGGTCCTTCACGGTTCCCCACAAAAAAAAGTCCAAAGGGGTTAAATCGCAGCCCCGAGGCGCCCAATCAACATCGCCAAGACGGCTGATAACACGATTTGGGGATTTGGTGCGCAAAAGATCAATTGTGGCATGGGCTAGACGCGCCATCCTATATGAACCAGAGGTCGTCCAAATTTATGACTGCAATTTCAGTAATAAAAAAAGTCGGTTAAATGGCTCTGTAACGCCCACCGTTGACCGAAACGTTGTTCCCAGCCTCATTTTCGAAGACAAATGGTCCAATGATGTCACCACTCCACAATCCGCACCAAACTGTCACTCTCTGTGGATGCATCGGCTTCTCGACAATAACGTTTTTCCGATCCCCAGATACAACAAGGGTACAGCAGGTGCGGTGGGTGCTTCATTTTGGCCAAATCTTCTTTCAAAATAACGCACTGTTTGGGATACACAGCACTCACTTTTGAAATAAGTTTCCAATATTTCCCAACGTTGCTCAAGCGCAAAGAGACTCATTTCTTTCCGCGGAGGTTTTTGAGCGGGAAACAGCTGTCAGTGTCAAAATAAACTATGATTTAAAAAGAAACCACTAGATGGCCCACCCTGTATTCACATATATCGATGCTTTATTTGTATTAAAACTAGGTTTCTTAAATGAATATCGGTATGAGCATAAAAATGACAGAGACAGGTATAAGGACCCATCAGTACCGAGCGCAATCGGTAATCGGCCACTATATCGCTAGTTACTTCACTAGTTATTTAAGCACTTAAGGCGGTCTTCTCATTCAAAACCCGTTTTTTGGACCCTTTTTAAAAAAATTCTTATTTGAAAACGCAAAGAATAATTGAAAACTTTTTTTATTTATTGTATTACAAAAGGTTCAAAGTAAATAAAAAATTTTTTTTTGCCTCGATACGTGGGCTGTTCAAAAAGTAATGAGACTTCAAAGTTGGTGGTGAAAAAAAGGTGTCGTCACGGCGGCCACGATTCCGGGTCTCCGGAGCGTCCGAAATGAAAAAAAAAAACGGGGTTATAATCAGTATAGATGTAATTCTCGGGTGAACCTCAAGCTTAATTTTGTGATTTTTTTTGACAAAATGGCGGCTTTTTCGGGTTTTTTTTTTGTAGTTTAGTGTAAAAAAAAATAGTAAAAAATTTTTTAAAATTATGGTCGAGGTTCACCCGAGAATGGTGACAATTCTGCGTCGATTCCACTTTGTTTCATGAAAATCGGTTCAGTTGAACTGGAGATATCATGGCCGCCAGTTCGAAAAACGTGGGTTCGAGATAAACGCGTTTAAAGTTTGAAGTAAAGTTTGAAATAGCTCATTTTGACGAAGACCTTGCTTCACAAAAAAGGCTGTATCTTCTAAAGTATTTCGAATCTTTAAAAATTCTTTTAGGGGCATATTCACAACTACCCAAGCTATAAATAAATGCAAAAAACAAAAGTCGAAAAAAAAAAGTTGCTCAATGAGAAGACCGCCTTAAGCTACTTGTCTGATCCAAATCGGGAAAACATTATAGAGGTGTGTTCCAAAAGTAACGGGAATTTTTTAATTTCGCAGGCTGTGTTGATCCAATTGGCACGATGTTTTTTTTTTTTTTTTTTTTTGTTGGCAAGAATGTCTAGAAAGTATCTATACATTTTTAACGATATTGATTGTTTTCTTCTAGTTAGTTGTTAAGAGTAAGAATTTTTATAATATTGACGATTTTTCATTTTTTATAAATAATTACAAATCTGGGGCGTTAGCGCTTTTGGAATCCCCCTTCGGAATTTTTTTTTGTTTTTTGGCACTTTTTGACTAGCGATTTAGCTGGTCCTATATAGTATAGCACTAGTAAAGTGGCTAGAGAGTGGTTATCTAAAAGGTTCCAATTGTATTGTAATTGTATAGAATTAGAAACGCACACCTAGAGGTGCACCCAAATACTTCAGGGAAGCGAATGAGTACAAGCCGGTTGGTTTTGTGCCTTCCATTCTGTCTTTTTGCATTGATCAACCAATCTGCAAGAATCTGAGGGTACAATTGTTAAACTCTCAATTTGAGTGTTTAGTAGTGATTAAAATATAATGATTTGATTTGATTTCATTAAAAATCATTTTATGGAAGTTTTTAACAAACTCCTTAACAAAGAAACTTTTGGTTTGGTGACCTTAAAAAACAAAAATTGTTGCAAACATTTTTAAATAAAAAGGTTTTAAATAAGTATTGTGCATAAGTATAGGAGAGCAAATCGAAATTTTTTGTAAACAACTTATAATTCATGCAACGCAAATCGCAATTGTAACGTCGCATCTTCGAAAACATGCGACTCACATCAAAAGCAACGACGCAACTTCCACGCGACGAATATTAAGGCTTTGGTGTTAATTTAAAATAAATTAAAATTTTAAGTAAGAAGTTTCTTTTGCAACATTTTTAAGTTTATACCAGGATCTGATAAAGAGACACCGCACATATATGTTATTATCGAAGTTTAGTAATTTGCCGTCTTATATTACTTTCTATATTTATCGGTGAATACATCCGATTACCGATTTTTGGTTTTCTTTTAAGTTAAAGTTTAAATTTCTTTTGGATGTTCGAATTTAATGCAACGATTTATTTTAAATTAATTCATATATTTAGAAAATTTCTCAACATCTAAAAATTTTCGACACATTTCACATGTTTTATTTTACAAACATTTATTTTATGGTCATTTTTAATTTAACGTCGAATGTTAACTCAAAAAACTTTGAATTTTTGAAAATATTTACTCAAATTCAAAAATATTCATGTAAAGATATTATTTAAAATTGAGTTTTTTTTCAATAAATCAAATCACAAACAAAAAAAAAACTTCGAAAGTTTGTAAAAACAATTTCCAAGTGAAAATGACTAATTATATAATATTATCAGCAACAAATATAACTTAGCAACATATGACAGCCAAGCTCAAAAATCTTAAACAAATAAAAAACAATTTAAAACATAATCTTCGTTTAATTAACACACAGGCACTGAAACGTGCCGAAAATATGCGTAAAAGTATGATTTCCAAAATTAGTGAGATGTTCAGATAAATTGACAAGAAAAAAAAAAAAAAACCAACAAGACAGAAATGATAAACATGATAAGCCCAACAGCAACAACAAAAAGGTATTAATACCAATGGCATAAAGCGGCGTTGTAGATACTTTTGATGATATTCTAACTGACTGTCTTAATTCAGCGGTTTTAATGGTTGCATGAAAACAACTTATGAAAAAAAGAACATTAACAACAACAAGTAAAATATTGTCAACATGAAAATCATTATTCATGCTATCCAACGGCAAGTAGCACTAGCGGCAGTAACAGCAACAGCGGCTACAACGTGTTGTAGGTAAATAAGAAATATAAACAATGTAAGATTCAAAATAATTTCAACTTAAATGCAGACAATATCGAGAGTTTGTAGAAGATGCATGTAAAGAGGATGAAGATGTAAACGTAGGATAAGATAAAGCAACAGCAAAAATAGAAAGTTCAACTAATCGATTTAAATTTACACTTTAATGCTTTGATGGCTACAGCAACTTCAACAACCACAGCAGTGACTACAACAACAACAATTGCACAAACAGAAACTACACAAACAACAACAACACAAGCAATAATGCCAACTACATAAAACAACAAAGTAATAACATGCAAAGCTTGCATTTTTCAGTCGATGTGCAAATGAATTAACCCATTAGCGAGCAATTGTGTCTAAAAAAGACAATGGGTAACCGATGAAAACTTAAAGTGTTGCTACGGGTTGACTTCAAATTATGCAGATTATGCCTTTTCTGTACTGAAATATTTTTATTTTTACATTTTTTTTTTATTTTTAAAATTGTTTTTTTTTTATTTTGTATTTTTTTATTTTTTTAATGTTTTTTTTAATATTTTTTTTAATATTTTTTTTATTTTTTTTTTATTTTATAATTTATTTTTATTTTTTTATTTTTTTTTATTTTTTTTTATTTTTTTTTTTTTATTTTTTTTTATTTTTTTTTTTTTATTTTTTTTTATTTTTTTTTTATTTTTTTTTATTTTTTTTTTATTTTTTGGTCATTTTATTTTTTATTTCCCTTATTTCATTTTATTTTTTATTTCCCTTATTTCATTTTATTTTTTATTTCCCTTATTTAATTTTATTTTTTATTTCACTTATTTAATTTCATTTTTTAGTTCATAATTTTTTAATTTTTTTCTATTTATTTTATTTTGTATTTTTAAATGTTTTATGTATTTTATTTTTTTTTTTTATTTTTTATTTTCTAATCCGTTTGGTTTAATTTTTTTAATTTTTTTGTGTTCTTATTTTATTTTTGTTTTTAATTTTTTGTTGTTATTTTATTTTTATTTCTTTTATTTAATTTTATTTTTTAGTTCATAATTTTTTATTTTTTTAATTTTTTGTTTTTTTTTAATTTTTTGTTTTTTTTTTTATTTTGTATTTGTTAAATTTTTTTATTTTTTAATCCGTTTGGTTTAATTATTGAATTTCTTTATTTTTGTGTTTTTTTTATTTTTTATTTTTTTTATTTTTTTATTTTTTATTTTTTTATTTTTTTTTTTTTATTTTTCTATTTATTATTTTTCTGTTTTTTATTTTTTATTTTCTTAATTTTTTTTTTTTAGTTTTTTATTTTCATTCAATTTATTTTATTTTTTATTTTTTTTTTATTTTATTTATTTATTTACTTTTTTTTATTTTATTTGTTATTTATTTTTATTTGTTATTTATTTTTATTTGTTATTTTATTTTTTATTTATTTTATTTTTTATTTATTTTATTTTTATTTATTTAATTTTATTTTTATTTATTTTATTTTTGTTTTTTTCTTTTTGTTTTTTTTATCTATTTTATTTTTTACGAAAAGCAACAGGAGATTAATTTTGAAGCTCTCAGTTACCCAGCGTATTTTACACACCTATATAGAACCATATAGGACTATGACTTCTTGACAAATTTTAATAACTTCTTGGTAACTTAAAAAAATTGAATCCCATAGAGGGCCTTGAAAAGTGCTTTGCAAAACTCCATCAAATCCTGGTAGCCTAGTTTTCATAGAAAGCCTTACCTCTAGTTAAAATTTACAATCACATGAGTCAGGTGATTAAATCATAACGGTCTGAGAAAACACCCAACAATTATTTTACTCCCATCAGTGTATTATTTATGTCTGTAGTGGACCGCCCATATATCTCACAGTGATAATATGTACCGGTAATTCTAGGTTAACTCATTCATTGGATAGGTGATAAAAGTTCTTGTGGACCAATCTATACCATCTATTTATAGCTCATTACAACAAAAAGTTTACCAAATAAGTACAGTTCAATTATTCTAAATATAATCAAGAGCCAACTGGTCAAAAAGGATGCCCGATTCGTGTTCAAGCGGGTTAAAATACATGGGAATATGTGGGTCTGCCTGCACGCATTAAAATTTTTTTTAGTGTGCCCGTTAAATATGAAATTATGTATGAAAAAACGGAAAAGTCCCAATGCCATACAATTTGTGATGCTTTTTGATAGAAGGGCAGGTTTTTTGTGTTATGATGTTGAGCGAAGTTATAGATAATATGATGAAAATTTTATTTGTGGAAGTAATGAGAGTGATATCGCCCAGAGTTTCCGAGAGATTTTTTGTTTTTTTTTTTTTTTTTTTTAATTTAAGCGAGTTTTTGACCCACTGTGTGAATATAAGGAGGCAAAAATGTTTGCTAATTTTAAAGGCCATTAAATTTTCAAAAATTTTACTGAAGGTCTTAAATTAATATTTTACTCAGTTAGGAATTAAAGGAAATTAACTACGGCCCCATGGTATAAAATGTTACCTTGAAAAAATCGGTTATTTGAGCTTACCCAGAAAAATCCCTATATCCCACTATATGTTCTATAGACCAATGGGTACCAGAAACCATTGGAACTTTTTCAGTTATTTCAATTGACCCTTAAAATTGTACCACAATGTTATTAGCTAAGGCCTTTAAAATTTCATATATTGTTAGCGAATTCATAATAGTTTTTACGTTCGTATTTAGTTCAAAATACTCGTATTTTTAAATGTATGTAAGTATGTTTATATATTTTGTTCGAAATAAATATTTTTGGAACTTATTTTAAAATTTCTGGTTAAAAATAATTGTCCTAAATTGACACATGAAGACCCTTTGGTTAAAAAAAAATCAAATTCATTTGAAGGTTAAAGAAAATACCGCACAGTCGGTTTATTTCTTTCTTTTTGTTTTGGAAAGTCAAAAGCAAAGAAATGAAGGAGGAAATAAATTACAAAGAATGCGCATGCATGAAAAAAAAAAATCTTGCTCACCAAATGTAAATTTTTAAGCAAAACTTTCATTTTCACTAAATATTTTTAGTGGATTTTAAAGCAGAAAAAAAAGCGAAATAGAACTAAAAAAATTACAAGTTAATGAGATATCAGCATGCAAACGCACGAAATGCAGTATTTACGGTATTACTCTACAAATATCGGCAGCATGCTTAGAAGAGGAAAGCAAAAAAAAAAGCTTTAAAGCACTACATGCATAGCTTTATTTGAGATTTCTAGCGTAAATAAAAGAAATAATTTTAGCAGCAGCTGTTTTTTTTCTGTCTGTGTTATAGCCTGAAGCTTTATTTATTTGCTTCCTAGTTTTTACTTTTTTTTTCGTTGTCTTCTGCCTTTTTTGTTGTCTCTGCAAATATTTGGCGGCAGCTAGGCAATTAGCACGTTTTTGACTTTTGTTTTTTTTTAATGTTATAAAACTGATTGACGTCGCGGTATGATTTGCAATGCAAATAAAGATGAAGTAAAGCTGTAGAAAAATATGTAAATTCTTGAGATAAAGTATCTAAAGCTATCTACATGTTACAAAACTATTTGATCTACTTTTGCATTCAATGCGCACTTGATCTTTGTATCAAATACTAGTCACTTAAGAGACTAGTTATGGGGGGGAAGGGAGTGTGTATGAATGTGTGGCAGCTTATTGTGGCTGCCTCCACACTGTCTGTTGTTGGTGTTGAAATTCTAAACTTTTGCAACGCTGCTCACTTGAAAATCACTCAAGCATTGCATTGACTGTTGAATGAACAGCAAAATTTTATAAGACCAAAATATTATATAACAAAAAATATAAACCACCTGATGACGACGATGACTCACTGAAACAAACCATCGATATTTGATTCGAATCGACAGATTTTATGATGCTTTTATCAATGAAACAAGTTTGTTGAACTTTTGGTTGATTTTTTAAATTTTCTTAAATCTCTTAAATAATTTATCAAAAATAAGACAATCTTTTAACATGTATAAAAAAAAACATATTTTATATAATAATATGTATAGCGTAATTCAATCAAATAAGTCTGTAACGGACGTTACAAGAATTATGTATAATTTTTAAACTTTTTTTTTTCATCAAATCTTCATATCCATGAAAAAGGACTTCAAAAACGTGATTACATAAATTTTGATGAAGTAAGAGCTTTGAAATAGAAGTTCATCGTAACGTACGTTACAACAATTAATAAAAGTTAAAATAAATAAACTAACTCATTCCCATATTCAAACTACACTTACAACTGATCCATAAAGTTTATACCAGTTCAGAAATATACGCAAAATATCTGATAGTTATCTGTCCACCTTAAAATTGTCAGAAATTTTCTTGGACGGATCTAAAACAACCATAGATCTTTTTGCGAATGTCTTCAGTCAGTCATTTACGAGCCACAATAATAAGACTTGACAATGAATACTTTTTTTCTGTAAGAAATTGTGTTCAAACGTCTGTCGCTAAATTCGATTAATCGATAAATTTAACGATGTCATAGAAAAGTTACGAAATGAAAATGACAATTACTTTCCTGGACTTGATGGACTGCCTGCTATTGTGATGAAAAATTTGCGAACACGTTGGCTCATTCTCTTTTCCAGCTCTTCATTCCTCAGTCAGTTTTCCCGAAGTTATAGATGAATTCCTTCATAATAACTCTAGAAATGATATTTCGTACAGAGTTACAGAGTAACGGAATGATATCATTCTATAAAATGTTAGGACCTAGAAATGATATTTTAAATAATAGACCGATAGCGAAACTGTCATGCACACCCATAATTCTCGACAGTATTATCTACGGCATTTTTTACCCTAACCAACACGGCTTTCTAAAGGGAAGATCGACTGCCACAAATATTACAGAATGTGTCGCTAGTACTCTATGTTCTTCTGAAAACGGTTATGAAGTTCTTCTGGTGTCCCTCAAGGTCGGCACTTTGGTCCTTTAATTTCCGTCTTAACAATTGCCGATGTAGATAGTACCACAATGACTCAAACTTCTCTAACTATGCTGATGATTTGAAAATCAATGTCTAGCTAACACATATAATCGAAAGAGACTTCAAACCTTTTCAAGAACTTATGATTTGTTGGGTTCCCTCAGTTATTCCCTGGCGGAACTTTGGTACTATTTTCGACAAGGAACTAAATTGGACAATATCGGTCCCATATCGATAATGTCATAAGTAGAGCCAACTCTGCAATTGGTTTTGTGAAACATTGGGCCAGAGTATTCTACATACTTTAACAAAAATGTCACTTTTGTAAGACACATCCATCTTCAATATGCTAGCAGGGTTCAGTTCCCTTTATGTTACCCGCATTCGATTCGTATCGAGGCCGTACAGCAGAGACTCATTCGTTTCGCTTTGCTCAGCCTTCTCCTGGTGCTAACAGACCCAGTCTACCAACTTATGTTGATCGGTTCATATTGATTAACATGCAAGTTCTTGCAAAGCACTAGAAAGTCAAAGCACAAAAGTCAAGTAATCTTTATTCGTCAACTTCTAGATGAAACCATTAACTATCCTGCTCTGCTCCGACTGATATCCCTTAACACCAACCAACTCACGCAACTTTAGCTCTATACCTTTATTATACCTCAACTTTCATCGCATAGACTGTGGATGCGGGGAACTTATATTTAGGATACTTCTTAGGACCAATAACACGATCACCGAATTCGAATTTTATCTCAGAAAATCTAACCTTCGAAAAATCCTTCTTTGTTCCAACATTACTTCCTCTCCCACCATACCACCATACCCTCTTTACAATTAAGCTATGACATTTGTATATATTTGCTGTGGAAAAAATTTCAAGGGATTTTTTTCAATTTTGAGGCTTTATTGTGAAAATTTTTTACAAAATCATTTTTCAAAGTATTGTCCATTGTTAGTTACAACTTTTTCCCATTTTTCTGGCGGATACCTTCTTCGGATACCATCTTGAACAAACGATGCGTCTTTTGATGCAATCCACGAATCGATCCAATTTTGGAGTTCTTCAAAAGAGCAAAAGTGCTGATCCTCAAGGGCATGCGTCATCGACAAAACAAAAATAGCAGTCGGAAAGGGCAATGTCTGGGCTATCCGGCGGGTGGGGTAGGACTTCCCATTTCAGCGTTTCAAGGTATGTTTTGACCGGCTGCGCAACATGTGGCCGAGCGTTGTTATGTTGCAAAATTACCTTGTCGTGCCTTTGCTCGTATTCTGCCAAATTTATTTCAACGCTCGTCTCAAACGTATCTATTGAGTTCGGTAGAGTTGCCCTATGATGGTTTCACCCGGTTATAGCAGCTCATAGTACACCACGCCTCATTGGTCCCACCAAATACAGAGCATGACCTTGCTACTGTGAATATTCGGCTTTGGGGTTTTTTACGCTTGGGGGTTATCGTTATGAACACATTTTTCATCATCAGTCACAATACGATGCAAAAATCCCTTTCTTTTTTGCCGTTAGAGCAGCTGTTTACAAGTGAAAAAACGGCGTTCGCCGTCTCTCGGCTTTAATTCATGCGGTATTTTATATCCTACCTTTTGGATCATTCCCATGGCTTTGAAGCGAACAGATATGGCTTGTTGAGTCACTACCAATGCTTTTGCCCAATGATCGTCTTGCGTTCAGAACGAGTCTTCATCTAAAATAACCTGCAATTCGGCTTCCTAAAACTTTTAGGGCCGTCCTTCGCGCTCTTTGACATCGGTCATCGACATTAAAATCACCACTTCTAAAACGTCTCTAGTAACATAAACATAAAAGTAAACTTTCCCGCAAATTGTGTTTCGTTGGTACAAAAGTTGACATATTCGAAAGAGAAACGAGACATATTCAAAAAGAACGAATAATGATGAGGCTTCAAAATGAAGTTGGTCGCAACATTGTCCGATTGGATTAAATACTAGTGTTGCCATCTCAAAAAACCTTTAAAACTTTTTTGTGCACCTGATAATTAAATTTGTTAGAAAATTAATTCATATTCTGTGTTCCTAAGCTGAATGTATGAGTTAACCCATTAAGGCCTGACCATAGATCATATTTAGATTAGATAGATTTTCACCTGTAAAACTTAAAGGGTTTTTTCTTCCATCCTTCCTCTATGTCCTAAACAAAAATTACTCAATAACTCTCATTTAGCCCACGCTAAAAATTTTTACGTATCAAAATTTTCTTGGTTGTTTAAATAACCATTAGGCAGAAATGGGTATTAAGACCATACCTAAATAGACTCGACTCGATCATAAATCAAATACAAACCAATAAATGATAACATAGCTCAACATATCATAGGAATGTATGACAGCTGAAGAAGTTGAGGAAGTGCAAGGACGTTTGTTACTTCTCTTTAAACAACTTTGCAGTTGTTTCCCTTATCAATCAATATCATCAATAAAGCTGCAGTCAACGTAGCTCAACAACAAATTATAAATAGAAGAATTCGCAGCTGCTTATCTAGCTTATTGTAGACGCTATAAATGATAAAAAATATATAAAAAAGATGCTCATAAAAAGGTTAAAATAAACAAAACGAAACCTTGAAAATGGTGTTTATTAAGTTAAACATTAAAAGGTTTTTAAAAGTGCACTCAACCCGATAAATAACTGAACTACAGACTTAAAACTACATTTTATAACCGCAATTAATTTATAAATTTTTTATAAATAAAAAAAAAAACTTATTTTGCATTTCGATAAATAACGGAAGTTATTCAGCTGGCTGATCCCGTCTTAATAACTTTCACACCTCAGGTGGAAAGATAAGAGGGAAACAACATTAATTCAACGACTTTAAGCATGAACGTGTCTCGACACTCGAGTATGAAACGTTATGACTAATACTTGCTATGCATTCAATGCTACGATTGACATGATTGTATGAGAGTGAGAGCGAGCAACAACAATGTTGCTCTCACTTATGACGCTGATCAAGAGGCTGTTATGGCTGTTTTAGCTGTCGGCTATTAAGGGCAAATCACGGCAATAATTATGGTCATTAGCTCTGCTCAAGTACACAGCCTTTTGAATGCATTTTATTCAATTTAAATTTTATTAAACAACAGCCAGCTGCTGACAGCTACAAACTTTGCTGTTGTTGTAAAATCATTGAGCAATCAAGTGTTATTGTTCACTATAAACTTCTTTGATTTTTTTTTTTTTTTTAATTTTTTAAATTATGGCAACTCTGCTTTTTAGCTGTGCAATAGATGTCCTCTTAAACTGCAATAAATCAAAATTATTACAATGAGCTGGTAAGTTAAGCTTAAGTTGCTATAAAGCTACCGCCACACACACTTACCAAGTACGGAATTGTGTTAATGTCGCTAATGCCGGTAGATGACGTGCTTACGTAAAATAATTATAGTAATATGTTACTATAATCATCAAATTTTATAGATATTTACTATTCCAGTTCAGTTTTTGTATAGCTTCGATTAGCAATAGCAATTAGATGATAAATGGCATAGCTTATTATTACTTAAAAAAAAATATATAATAATTAAAAACTCTTTCAAGTTAAGTGAGCACCTTAAGGTTAAATTTGCTTCTATTGAGAAACAAATTGCAATATTTCAATAAAGCAATACATGACTAGCAACAGAGCTGTATTGTTCGTCGCTACACCAACTCATCACCAGTCTTCATTGATCTTAGTAGTCCTCTAGCTTAAACAGCTACTTAAAGCAAAGTTTAAAATTTGAATTATAAATGCTTTTAAAAACAAAGTTTTGATTTTTCTGCTTCTTTGCTAACTAAACCTGTAGCTAAAAAGCAGTTATTCTATCTAAAACCTATAGCCGTAAAGAGTGCCATAATAAAATGCAATAGGATTAAGGTAGCATTGCATTTTTTTGGATTATTCTGATGTCGTTACATTGGAATATTTTCAAGAATGCAAATATAATCATTTAACACTTGCAATTCTTTGCCTTAGCTTATTAATGTATATAAAAAAAAATATCCATAGAAATTAATTAGATAATGATGCTTTACGTATGATTCACAACTTTTACTTACTGTCATATTGTGCAAAAAAGTATGGGGAAAGGGCATTAAAAATGTCTGGACTTTCGACGAAAACTTACCTGAAAATAAAAAGAAGAAAAATACGTTAGAATTGAAATTTATATATTGTTAAAAAATATTTGTGTGAATATAGTAAGTAAATTGTTGGTGTCTAAAGAGAACGCAAATAAACAAAAACGAATCGTTCTATTTTGTTACGTTCGGATCTTTCAAGCGAACGAACCAAAAACGATTCAAACAACAAAAGAACGATTGGGCGCAGTGTTGCCAGATTAGGGGAATTCCCCCGATATTTAGGGGTTTTTTAACTGGTTTGAGGAATTTTAGGGGTAATAAATCTTTAGAGGTTTTTTTAGGGTGACTTAAAATTTTCTAGGGGTTTTTAGGGGTATTTGGAAAATTTACCTTTCGAAATAAAGATTTATTACTTTTCCTTAAAACTATGCAAAAAATTTAGGAAAAATACTTTTTCCTTCATATTGTGTAAAAAGCGATTCCAGCAACACTTTATAAAAACAGCTGAATTGGCAACATTTCAAATAAATTACCAATCATTTCCCACTTCACTTCAAACTCGCTTCGCACTTAACTTGCAACTCTGGGTAAATATTAAAAACAATGCAAGTATGGAGAAAACTGACGAAAAGAAAAGGTATGCGCAAAAATTTACAAACAAATTGGAGACAGAGCCTGCTTTCAAAGGTAAAACTAAATTTTAAGGCCAATTTCAGCTTGGACAATTGAAAGCTACACAGCAACTTCCTGAGCTTGTTGAAGACGTCCAACAGCTCAGCCCTTTAAATACATAGGAACACATTAAGGGTATTCACGGGTTGGTGCAAAACGCAGTTGCGACGATGCGAAAATGCCAGATTGCGAAATTTCGCATCATTCTAACGACAAACACATTAGAAGCCATTTTGTAACTCTTCTTGAATTACACACTGCTCAAACCTATTGCGAAAGCGCACTAACAGTGATGCAAAACAGCTGATTCATGTTATGGTTGTTATCAAGCATAATTGCCATCAGGGTGAAACTTTTAAAAAGGCTAAGTTTGTACGTTGATTTTAATAAGTTTTTGTTATTTTGAAATAAGGTGGCAATATATTTCTTTCAGTTATCGTAAAGTTACAATAATTATGTTTACGCGTTATTGCGAAAATATGTTGCATTTTTGCAATTCGCATCAACCCGTGAATACCCCTATTAGCAATTTGCATTTCAGTTGCGCTTCTCTTCAGCTGCCCCTTGAAGCTGAAGTTTTAACTCAATAAATTTTAAGTTATTTACAACTGTATTTTTGTTTGTTTTTCGAAAAAAAATTTTAGGGGAATTTTAGGGGGATTTGAAATCCCATCTAGGGGTAAATGGTGAGAGGCATCTGGCAACACTGATTGGGCGTTTGTTTTGTTTTTCGTTTTCTGTCACTAGCGAAACCATTAACAAAATAAAACGATTGAGCGACGAAGAGACACAAATGAAACCGAAACAAGGATTCGTTAAACGATCGTCGCATAACAACAAAAAATATGCTTTTTTACGAGTTTCAAACATTATCCAACAGTTTTTGGGGGTCGCTGATTTCGAATCTGAAGTCAGAATTTTAAAATTCAAGATGGCTGATAGGGTTGCCACCTCTTTTTTTATTATTTTTACGAATTCGATGCTGAGGCGAGCACTAGGTAAAAATGGGTCGCTGAATCCGAATCCGTTGTCAGATTAATTTTTTAATTTTTTAATTTTTTTTAATTTTTTTTAATATTTATTTTTTTATTTTTTTCTTTTTTTTATTGTTTAATTAGTTTTTTTGTTTTATTTTTTTTATTTTTTTTATTTTTTTTTTATTTTTTTATTTTTTTATTTTTTTTTATTTTTTTTATTTTTTTTTATTTTTTTTTTATGTTTTTTATTTTTTTTATTTTTTTTATTTTTTTTATTTTTTTATTTTTTTATTTTTTTATTTTTCTTATTTTTTTATTTTTTTTAATTTGTTTTTATTAAATTTTTTTAATTTGTTTTTATTAAATTTTTTTAATTTGTTTTTATTAAATTTTTTTAATTTGTTTTTATTAAATTTTTTTAATTTGTTTTTATTAAATTTTTTTAATTTGTTTTTATTAAATTTTTTTAATTTGTTTTTATTAATTTTTTTTTAATATTTTCATTTTATTTTTTTTATTTAATTATTTTATTTTATTTTTTTTTTTTTGTATATAATAATATTTTTATTTTACTTTTATATTTAATATTTTATTTTACTTTTTTATTTAATATTTTATTTTACTTTTTTATTTAATATTTTTCTTTTATTTGGTAACTTTTTATTTTATTTTATTTGGTAACTTTTTATTTAATAATATTTTTATTTAATTTGGAAATTTTGTTTTTTTGTTTTTTAGCTTTGAACCATTGATTTCAGGTGTAATACCTTTTCAATCAAGTCTGCCTTGGTTCGAAGTGGGATGATAGATTAGTGGGAGGGAAAGGGACAATCAAGTGGAACATGAATGAATGGAAAGCCGTAGAAACATGTAAATTTGAATCTGAGCCAAGTGTTAGCCTTTACCTCATCCACCAACTACGACTTCAAGTCGTAAACATTGATGAGTTTTCAATTTTAGTTGATTAGAAATGAGGATAGAAAATTGCAAATGCGAAAGGGTTAAGCGTAGGACCATGGCCTGGCCGGGATTCGAACTCGGTACCTCTGGGATGGCAGTCGAACACGCTACCTACTCGACTACCGAGGCCGCTTTATTTTATTTATTTTATTTTATTTTATTTTTTTTTTTAGTTTATTATTTTTATTTTATTATTTTTTATTTTATTATTTTTTATTTTATTATTTTTTATTTTATTATTTTTTATTTTATTATTTTTTATTTTATTATTTTTATTTTTTATTTTATTTCTTTACGATATGTTTTATTTTATTATTTTTATTTTATTATTTTTATTTTATTTTTTATTTATGGTTTTTTCGTTTTTTTAAAATATTTTTCCTTTTTTATATATTTTTAATATATTTTTCTTTTTAATATATTTTTCATTTTTATTTAAATTTCTATTTTATCTATTTATCTTTTTTATTTATTTATCCTTTAATTTTTTTATTTATTGTTTTTTATGTAACCTTTTTAAATATTTTCTTATTTATTTTTTTATTTATTTTTTTCTTTATTTTTTATTTTTTTTTTTTATTTTTTATTTTTTTTTAACGGACTGCAGCTTTGGGGAACTACTAGCAACTCCAACATCGAGATTCTCGAACGCTATCAATCAAAAACACTGCAACTAATAACAAATGCACCCTGGTTTGTTACAAATATATCTATAAAAAGATACCTTGCCATACCAAAAGTAAAGGACGAGATCAGAAATTTCAGCGAAAAATACTTGCAGAGGCTAAGTGACCATAATAATCCATTTTCTTATATTCAGAAAATAACTCACTTTAACTTTAAATCTAAATTAAACGTAAGATTTATCCTTGTTTATACCTAAATTGTTAGTAAACTTGTAGTGAACATGTATATTATATTGTAATGCTTAATGAAGTTTTACAATTCCTGTTATATCTTAAACTGTTTAAATAATTTGCTTAATATTTAACACAAAATAGATTGCAAACATAAAAAAAAAAAAAGAAAAAAATTATTTGACTGAGGAAAAGGAATAATACACTTGCCTACGAATCAAATTCACATGTGTCTACGTCTTTCCGCCACGCTAAGAATTATCTACACATGTTATGCATTTATTATACCCCCACGTTTAAAAAACGTAAATGGGGGTATATTAATTTTGTCACTCCGTTTGTAACGCCCATAAGGAGGCGTGGTAGGTATAGAAAAGTATATATATTCTTGATCAGCATCACCACCCGAGTAGATTTAGCCATGTCCGTCTGTCTGTCCGTCTGTCCGTCTGTCCGTCTGTCCGTCTGTCCGTCTGTCCGTCTGTCCGTCTGTCCGTCTGTCCGTCTGTCGTCACGATTACAGCCGTAATTTTCAAGCTATCATCACGAAATTCAATATTTAAGCTTTTATCTAAAAAACTAAGATCAAGTTCGTAAATGAGCCAAATCGGATGAAAACCACGCCTACCTCCCATACAAAGTGACTTTATCAAAACGGTAAAATCTCTTAGAATTCAACAAAAATGAATATATGGACTTGCAATTTTGCATATGAGTTTTAATGTTCAAAATACACTCTAAGTATGAAATTCAACTAAATCGGATGAAAACCACGCCTACCTCCCATACAAAGTGACTTTATCAAAAAAGTAAAATTTCTCTAAAATCCACAAAAATTAATGTACGGACTTGAAATTTTGCATATGAACTTTGATATATAACGTGTACTATGTGTATGGAATTCAACCAAATTGAGTGAAAACCACGCCCACCTCCCATACAAAGTGACTTTATCAAAAAACAAAAGCGAATATTTTCTGTTAAAAATATAACGAAAACGTTTTTACAGATAAACATTTTATTGATTGCTTAAGACTTTGAATATACTTTGGTTCGGCCGTGGGGGTATTTTAACTTCGGCCCAGTCGAAGATCATTCCTTACTAGTTTTTATTATTATTATGTTAATTATAAATATAATTCCAGATTTATGGTAAACTTTTTATAGAACTATTATATTTGCGAGAACATAAGGAAACATTTACATGGCGACACTTTTGTTCTTGATTTTGAAAATATTTGCATATAAAAAAGCAACATAAGAATAAAAATGAAAAAAAAAACAATCGAGCTGTAGAGAAATTAATGCACTTCAACTATAACAAGAAGAGGAAAATTTATCTTTAACTATGCTAGTTGGTTTACAATAGATATTTATAAATTGATTGAATCATTTGGATATGTTCTTTCTTCTAAAACCAATATAGAAGCACATTAAAAGTCATGAAATAAAATAGTTAAAAGTAGTTGTTCTCAAGATACCAACATTTGAAGGTTATGTGGTGAAACAACAAAAAAAAAACAAGAAAAAAAATACCTGCAAGTGTTAATGTGAAGCCATTAAAAATATATTTGCTGTAGGCAAAACTGACAAAATTTTGCATTTAATTCAATGAGTTAGAAAAAACAAATGCAAAAGACGTGGTGGCTGCACCGCGCAAACAAGCATCAAAAACAAGAAACATTATCATCATCACCATCATCAGTGGCACAAGCGGCAACAGCAACAGCAACTAGTTTAAACTTAAAACCACTTGCGGCTATTTTGCCCCCACACGCACACACACTAAGAAGCATACACACGTTCAACGAAAATTAACTTTCATCCCACGTTTTAATTTTTTGTAGTTTTGAAAATAAATAAAAAATCGAATAGATTGGAGTTAAATACGATGAAAAAAAATTACTTTTAAGCAGACTTCCTTATTTGTATTTGTGTGTAGATTTAATTTTTGCTGCATTGACACACACTCACACACACATACAACGCCTTTGTTTGAATGACTCCAATGCAACAACACCAACTGAAGCAGGCAGCAGCAGCAACAATAACAAAAACAATAAACACAACAACATAAGGAAAAGCAATAAAAAATCTTATAATTACAACAACCAATGAAAGTTAATAATTATAAAAAGAAGGAAGAGAAACAAAAAAAAAAAACAGCTGGTTGCAGTTCCGCTGCAGTAAATAAAATCAGTACGTTACAAAGATTGCCACAGCAGCACTAACAGCAACATCAAGTAGCAACAAGCAACATGATAAATAAAAAAGTAAAAATGGAAAAACCAAACAAAAGAAGCAACACGAGCAACCAAGTGACCAACTTCAAGAGATTGGGAGATGGTGAAGGGAAACCTATGCAATCCAAGTGATCGCGAGGGTGGCATTCAAGTGATCAACACATTCTTAAGTGTTGCTGTTACAAAGTCAAGATATAAACATTAACTCCACTGCATTGAAGCGTTGCACTCGCTGCACTAGTCAGCAACGAACAACACTCGAGATAAAGGGTCAAATTCATAAATAAAATTTTAATTAAGCAGAGTTAAAGATGGAATAAGAATCATGAAGAAAGAAAAAGCTAAAGACTTGCAGTGTTGCCAGCTCGCAGAGTGGTTTGCAATAGCTCTCGAGTAGAGATGGCGTGCTTTTGTAGGTCCGATGATTTGTTGCCTTGTTAGTGTGTTAATTCGATTTTTTTTTTTTTTTTGCTACTGCGACCAGTGACTAGTCGAAGCTTCTGAATAAGCAAGCGGTGCTGATTATTTAGTTTTTACTTTTATCTACTGCTAACGACCTTAATGATGGCTTAATAGCTGCGGCAAAAAAATGACTTGTTTCAATTTAACTTCACAGAAGTGTAAATTTCGCCAGTTTATTTCGAAAATTATTTCCGAGTTATAAACACTTCATTATAGGCAATTATTTACTTTTTGTGTTTAAAGCTTTAAGTGGTAACGTTGGAATACTTGTGCTCATTAGAAAACTTCACACATTATGTTTGAATGTTATCTATGAGCACTATCATTGAACACGGTGATTTTTAAAGTAGAGATTTGTGTCGGAGATGTCCTCTTGCAACATTTTATGTATGATCTCAAATATTTGAAAGAATTTTTTTTAGTATTAATGCAAAACGAGAGATATTTGTTTTTTCAAAATAACAAAGTTTAAGGGGTTTAAAATTTTATTTCGTTTGCATTCAAAATTTCGGAAAATGTAATTTGAATGTTAACCTTTAAATGCATAGTGTGCCATATATGGCACATGGCACAGTCAAAGAATTTATCCCCATGTCTGAACGAGAGTAGTTTTAGGGAAAAATCGTTTATAATTTGGGTTACACCGATTCAAAGCTTTCGTTCGCTTCAAAAGCTTAAAATTATAGAATTCAGCTGACTGAATTATTTGGAGGAAAAGTGAATAAATAAATGTTGCATGCAAAAATAAAGGCCATGTTTTTAATGGTTAATAAGTCGCGGGTCAATATTTCAATATTTCAAGCCGTTAAAAGTCTTGAAGAAATATGTAGAAGACTCTGTGATAATGTTTTTAATAATTTATATAATTATGATGAACCTTCAGTCGAGGACTGGAAAAAAAAAATAAAAGGTTATACCTTTAAAGAGCTTTTTATTTATTGTTTATTCTTAGATGAATTTTATTTAATTATTTTTTTTTTTCTTAACTCTTTGTACTATAAAAATAATTTATTGTTTCCTACTTTTCTTTGTTTAAGATTTTGATTTTCTGTTACATTTGATTTACTTTTTTTATTCAAAATTTTTTACTTAAGATTTTTTGCTCTTTTTCGCTTTTTTAATTTATTTTGTAATTATAATTTTAACTCCATATTATCGTTTTTCATTTCTTCTTAGTTGTTTATTAATTTAATACTTCGTTGTTTTTTTTTTATTTGCAACTTTTTGCTAACTTAAGTTTTAATTTTATTTAATACTTTTAATTTTGAATTTTTTATTGTTTAGTTTTCTTTTAAAATTTTATTTGTAACTTGTAGTTTTTGAATTTTAATTTTAATTTTAAATTTAATTTTTACTTTTAAATTTATTTTTCTTTTTTAATTTATTTTACATGACTAGCATTAGTTTTAAATTTTTTAAAAATCAACTTTTCAAACTCAAAACTTAAAACTTAATACTTTATAACCTATACTTTATACTTCATACTTTATGCTTTACACTTTACACTATACATTTTATACTTTATACTTTATACTTTATACTTTATACTTTATACTTTATATTTTATACTTTATACTTTATACTTTATACTTTATACTTTATACTTTATACTTTATACTTTATACTTTATACTTTATACTTTATACTTTATACTTTATACTTTATACTTTATACTTTATACTTTATACTTTATACTTTATACTTTATACTTTATACTTTATACTTTATACTTTATACTTTATACTTTATACTTTATACTTTATACTTTATACTTTATACTTTATACTTTATACTTTATACTTTATACTTTATACTTTATACTTTATACTTTATACTTTATACTTTATACTTTATACTTTATACTTTATACTTTATACTTTATACTTTATACTTTATACTTTATACTTTATACTTTATACTTTATACTTTATACTTTATACTTTATACTTTATACTTTATACTTTATACTTTATACTTTATACTTTATACTTTATACTTTATACTTTATACTTTATACTTTATACTTTATACTTTATACTTTATACTTTATACTTTATACTTTATACTTTATACTTTATACTTTATACTTTATACTTTATACTTTATACTTTATACTTTATACTTTATACTTTATACTTTATACTTTATACTTTATACTTTATACTTTATACTTTATACTTTATACTTTATACTTTATACTTTATACTTTATACTTTATACTTTATACTTTATACTTTATACTTTATACTTTATACTTTATACTTTATACTTTATACTTTATACTTTATACTTTATACTTTATACTTTATACTTTATACTTTATACTTTATACTTTAATTATAATTTTTAATGTTAATTTTTAAATTTTAAATTTTGAGTTTTAAATTTTGAGTTTTAAATTTTGAGTTTTAAATTTTAAGTTTTAAATTTTGTATTTGGAATTTTGAAATTATAATTATAAATTTTGAAGTTTGACTTATAAATTTAGAAATGAGACTTATATATTTTGGAATTAGACTTATAAATTTTGGTTTTTAAATTTTATAGCATCATTTTATAAATCCCTGCACATCACTTCACGCTGCGTTGTTGAAATTCGCATTTTATAAAACGCAACGCTTCACGCCGTCATCTTCAGCGTTGAGTAACGCAATAGCGTAGCGTAGCACTTGAAATTTCGCTCACTTGAACTGTCACTTTCATCACTTGCTCTTGAGCTGCCGTTAGAACGAATAAGTTGGCATTAAAAGGGTAATAACTGTTTGTTTTACTCATATATTCTTAAATGTTTACATATATCGTTTGAATATAGGTTAAGGCAGCAACAACGAACCAACAGTTCAAAATGTTGCTAAAAGAAATATAAAAGCTACCGCAGGTAGCAAATGGTACGCCAGTGTTTGGCGTTTATATTGCAATTCAATTTAATGATGGCCGAAAAGAACAGCTGATATGATTGCCAACAAGTCAGAATTTAGTGAATATTAAATATTTCAAAGATTTGCAATAATGATGCTAGTTTTATTTTACATGTGACAACCCTAAACTGTTGTTGACTGACAGTTCATCGTGGTAACGTAATATAGCCAACGCAATAACGTAGTGATTAATAAAATACAAATTTTTTATCCAAGTGATGCGCCGCGTTAGCGTTGCGTTTCATCACGGTGATTTATAAAATGATGCCATTAATTTACACGTACAGAAGTTTTAAATTTTGAACTTCGAATTGAGGATTTCAGTTTAGAATTTTGTATTTTAAAAGAGTTTTGTATTTTAAATTTTAAATTTGAAATTCTGAGTTTTGAATATTGATTTTTGAATTTGAATTTTGAATTTGAATTTTAATTTTGAATTTGTATTTTTATATTTTGAATTTTGAAATTTTGAAATTTTGAATTTTGAAATTTTGAATATTGAAATTTTGAAATTTTGTATTTTCAAATTTTGAATTTTAAAGTTTTGAATTTTCCTTAAAATATTGAATTCTTATTTTAAATTTTTGCTTTGAATTTTAAATTTGAATTTTTGAAATCGAATTGATTTAATTTTTAAATCAAATTGGACAAAGGACATATCAAAATAAATATAGTTATAAAATAATCAGTGAGCTTGAACATAATTCAAAATAGATTAAAACTTTCTTTTGTGAGTCATTTATTAAACTTTTCAATCATTTAATACAACAAAAAAACTCAACCAAGAGTTAACAAAAAATAATATTTCACAAAAGGCATAACGAAGATTGCTCAAGAACTTCCGCGTCGGAAGTTGAACCCAATATACCCAAGTTGACCGATTTACCTTAAGGTATAAACAAAACATTTTTCTTAAAATACAGAAACAAAAAACAAGCAAACAATCAAAGTAATTGGCGCCTTAGAGTTATTTAAAAATTTTGCTGCACTTAAGCGACTTGAAAACAAAGGCAACCCTAATTGCGTGCACTAATTAAAGCAACAATATGATAATATTAAAATGTCTCACATAAATTTAAAAACGATGTGAGTTAAAAATGCGAAGACGAAGCGCAATTAATATAAAAATAAAAACACTCTCCTAACCTACCCGAGACATTAAACAAAAAATCCGCTTGTTTGTTTAACAAAGCCGCGTTTTAGTTATCATTTTGACACAAATTAATTAAAACCGCTACCGAAGTGCGCCCAATTTCCAAGAAATTAACAATGAGTTTGAGTTAATTTTGTACTTTTTTGCATTCTTCGAACATGAGTAATGTTGCTGGTTATTGCGTTTAACAGGAATTAAACAGGAGTTGAAGATTTGCGTATGTATCAAGAATAATAAGCAGTTAATGCCTATAAAGCTTTTTTAATGGAGCTTTTGATTTTGCATAAAGTTCAAAGCAGCAATAATTTGATTGATTTATTAATAAATAAATCAAAGCCCAACCAAAGGCAAGCCGTCATCAATCAAAGTGCATGAGTTGCTCTATAAATTTTAACAAATTATTATCAAGAGTTTACTTCCTTATATATTTTTTTTCTTTTTTATTATTATTCCATGTCTAGCCAGAAATTGACGTATTGAGAGCCAAAGTTGATAACTTGTTTGTGAAATAATGCATTGACGCTTTAGGCCATTTGTGGCACGTTTATGCAGCTATATTTTTGCTGAACGCACCTTGAACACCAGCAGCGGCGGTCAGGTCCAAAAAGCGTAACAAAACCATGGCAAAAATTTAGTTCAACTAAGGTAGCGTTTAGAAAATTTTTGATATATTAACATAAGTCCAAAATAACTGTCTATAAATATATCTTAAAGTTATCTTTAGTATAAATTCAAGATCGAAACCGATTAAGAAAGCGAGTAATTTTATGAAGCATATAAATTTGCACTGGGCTGGCCTATGGCGGCAGTGGGTAAAAACGAGGTCAACGATTCGCATATAAGGCGTACGTCGAGTGTCTATACATGGCTTCCGGCGGAACTGACCGCATCTAATTATTACAGTCAGATAATCAGTTTAAGCTTTTTTGAAAATGCAAACTAGATTAATTAAAATTATAAGGTTTAAGCTTCCGACTTGGTAATCTTTGTAGGCATTCAACATATGCAAATTATATTAAAAAATACAACAACAACTAGTAGTTCCACTTCCATTTTTTTAATCAACATTAAAAACCGGCTGCATAAACGTGATAAGCTTACTCATTTCTAAAGAAAAGAAAAACGTTATGAAATAAGAGTGCGTCACTCTTTCGGATAACGGTAAAAACAAAGTGTTATCAATCAACATGCCTCAAATTTTTGTTAAGACAAACAAAAAAATTAGCGATAAAACAAAACTCAAAAGAACAAAAAATACATTTTTGTAAATGCAACATTTGAATAACTAAAAACAAAAACATTCAACTTGTGACGTATTTATTTGTCATTTGTCAATATGGCTCACGCTGAGCTGTCAAATTGAAAATTATCATCTACCGAGGTGTTGAGGAAATTATGAGGAAATCACGTCGTCGCAGTGAGTGATAATAAAAAAAAAAAAAAAAAAAACACAAGAAGCCAGTTGTTGCTGGCGCTTTAGAGGTAAACAAACTTCGAGATATTGCGTCGAGCTGGTTGGTTGAGAGATAATTTAACAAAATATGATGACAAGAGTTGTAGGCAGTTCAACAACAACAACTAACAGCTGATAATAACGTTGAGCTGTTGCGGAAGTCAATGCAATTCTATTTAATGAGTGTGTGTTTAAGAAAGAGTTTGATTTGAAAGAGGAAATATTTTCATTTATCAAGAGAAAAAATATAAAAATCAGAAAGCGACGCATAAAAATATTAAAAAATGTTGTCAAGTTTATAGTGACCAAGAGTCGATAGTAAAAATTGAACAGAGTTGAGTTGTCCACAAGTCAGAGTTCAGTTGCAGTCAAGTCTGTCTTGGTTCGAAATGGGGTGACAGATTTGTGGGAAAGAACGGCAACCAACTGAAACATGTGTAGGATGTTCTTAGATGGCGGTAGGCTGTAGAAACAAGTACATTAGAATCTGAGGCAAGTGTTATGCCTTTACCTCAGTAAATTCTACTTATAAGACAAACCCATCCACAAAATTTCTCTACCACGAACTCAAACTTTTAAGTCGCAAATATTGATGAATTTTCAAATTCAGTTGACTAGAAATGAGAAAAGAAATGCAGAGAGGTTTATGCGTAAGACCCTGGTAAAGACACTAATTTTCGCTTTTCACGTAATCATTTCAACCAAACACAAAAAATTATATATAATTTCAAACAAAGCAAAAAAAAACGAATTCCTTACAATGATAAAATGGCCGACGATACTCTACTCCCAGAGTATCGTCGGAATTCCGCCAAATAAATAAATTACAAAAAATACTGAAGAACTCTAAAATAACCCACAAAACTTTTAAGAATTCCAAAAGTAGTCTTTATTTCTTTGCGGATATAGTCCAAATTTGATACAGATGGGATGTTGAAGGCCAATTTGTCATGCAACATTTTTTACCAACTATTTCGAGACTGACTAAAAGAGTTGACAGTTTTGGTGACACCTTGTATTGTTATTTGATTAAATTAAAAACAAATTAAAATTCATTCAGACTCCTACGGATTTCGTACGGTACCCAAAATAGGCGAAGATACAAAAGAGAGCACAGAAAAAAAAAAACAATAATAAATAGCAAAGCAAAAAATATCACAAAAAAAAAACGGCAACGAAGAAAGATAACAAAGCAATGAACACAATACCTGACCTAGACACGAATGTCACATAATAAAACGATGTCAATTTAATAACAGCCGGAGAAAACAAAACAAAAAAAAAAAATTAATACATAACGCATTGTTTAAAAGTCAAACAGAGGAGAGAAAACAATAATACATAATTACAGCAAATCAACCAATGAATTGAGAAAAATGCTACCGCAAAGAGGTGCTTAGTGAGTGAAGCAAAAGGTTGGAAACAGAACCTTAAACTTAAAGAGAGAACAAAATGAGAGCGAATGTTTTGGGAGTCAATGTTTTTTGAATAAAACAAACATGAATAAATGATAAAAAATTGGCAATATAGCCATAGTTTAGGCAATGCATAAAATTGAAGCCATGTTAACGGGACCTTTTTTAAAAAAAATTCATTTATTTGCTTAATAAAGGGTGTTCTTTTCAAGGTTTTATTTTTCGATAAGTGTTAAACTGTCGTACGGTGGTCAGATCTGGCGACTCTATTACCATTTGTGTTCAGTTTGGTTTATATTTAATAATGAGATAGACTAACGCCAGAACAACGCTTTTTCAATGGGCTAACAATGAACTGGAAGGAAGCTAACAAACTGATTTAAAGCAATAATCTGTTGAGTGAAGTGGTTATTTGGCTTAATGGGCATGTCAATAAGTCTAATTGTCGCGTTTGGAGTGCAAAAAGGTCGAAAAAAAATTCTCGAGCCACTGTTTTATTCACAAACAATTCATGTTTGGTGTACTTTGGTAAATCCCTGGTCCTTACTTCTTGAAAAATGAGGCCGACGAAAAATTACAGTCAACGGCGAGCGCTATAGAACCATGATTGCCGATTATTTCGTGTCCCAATTGAATGGGATGTTTATTGAAGACATGTTTTTCCAACAGGACGGCGCACAGCACTTTAATCCCATAAAAAAGTGAGGGATAAATACAAGGAGTCGTTATGTGGTCGCTGATTTCAAAAATCAAATCAGGTTTTATGTAGATCTATTATTTTCGCTAGAAATGAGGTTATAATATCGAAATTGCTCAGTTTTAAACGGAATGTTAAAGTTAGCAAAAATATTTTTTTTTTGTTAACAATTTTTTTCTGGGATATTGAAGTTCTAACTCTTTAATATTTAAAACCGTTTGGAAATTTTTGTTTTTCCTTTAAAAGATATAAACATAGTTTTCTATTCACTTTTACATGCTTAGGTATACATACATGTCTTTTCTGGTAAAAAGACATGTCTTTGCAAACAAATATTTATCGAGATAACCATTTTTACCATAATTAAACTAAACTTTTTAAAATTGAAGTACACTTTTTAAATAATATAAAATGTATTATATATCTTCATTTCTCTCATCTTCTCTTCAATATGGAACGGCATATAAGGGTCCTACTCATAAGTTATTTTTTTTCAATTAATTCTTCTTTTCGATTATTTTCGTTCAAATAAATACGATAAATAAAAAAGGGTGGTAATAGTTTGCATAGGGTGCTCTCCCTAAATTATACAATTAATAAATAAATTTTAAGGAATATCAACAATAGTTTTAATATTAAATTTGATTACTTTAACATTCCAATAAAAAACATTCATATAAATATACAGCCGTGGACACATAAATAGCACAAATGTCAACTTATTTTTTAAACGTTTCGTTTGAATCTAATAATGTATTCATTAACTGTAGTTATAGTTTTTTGAGACTCCAGTGTGACGTTGTTTAAAATTTCGAGAGAGGTGTACCGTTACTTACTTTTATTTGCTCAGACCATCTCTTTCTTTATAGGCATGTGCGATCTGGTGTGGTCATATAAATAGCACACATGTTAGTTGGTGAATAAAAGTTAACAAGATCGGGTGTTTGTAAAAATTTTAGAGTTGTATTCAGTTAATTTCGCCTATTCTAAATAAAATGGGTCGTGGCAAACATTGCACTCCGGAAAAAAGGTCTATAATTCACGAACTAAGTAGAAAAGGCAAAAAACCATCTGAAATCGCGGATATTTTGAAAATTTCGCGAAAAATGGTCTATAATGCACTCAAGCTGTTTCAATCAAATGTTTTAAATAATTTCGAGAATAAGCCGCGCAATCCTAGACCGCGTAAAACCACCGCTTCTACTGATAGACTTATAGTTCGCAAAAGTAAGGCTGATCCTTTCAAGTCAGCGAAGCAAATTATGAGGGAAATAAATGAAAAAAATAACCTTAATGTTTCAAGAAAACTAGTATCTTGCAGACTACATGAAGCTAATCTTTATGGACGCATTAGCCGAAGAAAGCCGCTCTTAACAAATAAAAATTTAAAGGATCGTTTAGCGTTTGCAAGGGCCCATGTGAATAAAGAAGACCAATTTTGTAAGAACGTGATCTGGACTGACGAAACTAAATTTAATAGGGTTGGACCAGATGGAAAAACTTTTGTTCGGCGCCCCAAACGCCAAGAGTTGAATCCTAAGTATACAAAAAAAATCATTAAAGCATGGATAGGGAATTTAATGGCTTGGGGAGCTTTTTCCTGGCACGGCGTTGGGCCCATTTTTCGTATATCAGGAATAATGGACAAAAATATGTATTTAGATATTCTTAGTAAGCAGATGGAACCATTTACAATTGAGAACATTCCTGTTAAGTGGACTTTTATGCATGATAATTGTCCAAAATGCACGACAAAGGTTGTGATTGATTGGCTAAGAAAGGAAAAAATAAATATTTTGAATTGGCCGGCTCAAAGCCCAGACCTCAATCCCATAGAAAATTTATGGAATGATTTGAAGGTCAGCATAAGTAACCAAAATTTTCGAAATTTAGATGAGTTATGGAGTGGAATTGAGAAGGCTTGGTACTCTATTCCGAAGGATAAGGTCAGGAAGCTTGTGGAGAGTATGGGACGAAGATGTCGGGCTGTTTTGGACAATTCGGGATACAGTACCAAGTAATAGTAAGCATATTCGTAAGCTCATTGTAAAATAAAAATAAATTACTGTGTCTTTTTTTCAGAATCCAAATTGTGCTATTTATATGTCCACCTCAGCTAAGGAGCAATTTCAAATTTTTGATTAATTTTCTAATTTTTAATTCGTAATTACAAATTTACTACTGATTTTAAGTTTTTAATGTTTAAACTCAAATACCATGAAATAAATTCTTATTTTCGTCTATGTATTTTATTTCAATTCATGTGGAGCACCGTACATGTATTTTTGTGCTATTTATGTGTCCACGGCTGTATACAAAAGAATTGGTAACTGTCACTAACAATATGCAATTTTATTATTCTCAGTAAAAGTTTAATTTTTATAAACTTATATGGGCAAGTGTTAGGTAGACTGTACCAAAAATATGTTTGTTTACTTTTTTATGTATATCAATGCACTAACCGCACGGTGAAAATTTTTGTAAAATATGATTTTAGACCATTTTTTAAAACGAGATAACTGAAAGAATTGCACAAAATTGGTTCAGATATTTAGGATTCTGAAAGAATAATTGCCAAATAATAATATAAATGAAAATGAAAGATATGATTCGAGATCATCCCTATTTGAGGTCTTCTTTTTTGCTCCAAGCCCAGGGAAATCATCGACATTTTTTACACACATATAGCGGTTAACTGACTTTGTCACAAACGCCTTTGATTCTTTCATAAATTTTGCTGCCGATAATTGGGACATTTTCGGTTCTTTTGAGTGCAAACACGGAAACACTGCTTCAAACCGCTTTTCAAATGCAGAACTCATATTATTATACGCCGCCTTCACCTTAAAGCACAAACCTAATTAAATTGTCCAATGCAAACATGCCCAAGTAGTGGCCCATATGGCCCGCGTGGCCCTTCATAAAAATTTTTTTTCTATCTAAATTTTGTCTTTGCGATGAGCCAAATTCAAAGAACGTATGCAAAAAACAACACAAACCTCACTCGTTCAGTGTTCAGCATATTTTCCAGCGAACTTTACAAAAACAAATACATGCAAAGCCAAAACAAAAAACGAAAACTAGATGATGTTGATGCTGATTGTCCCGTTACTTGTGTGTCGAATAATTTTTCATGCAAGCATTGTTATTGTAATAGAAATTGGCAGTGTACTTCACGATATGTAATTTTATTGCATTGTAATTGTTTTAGTTTTTTTTTTTGTTTGATTTTTTGTCAAAAGCAACAATGAGCAACATTTTGTATTTGTTTTATTTTTTTAAGCATTGGCCCGCGCTTAAAATTTCTTGGGCCCCACTGGTCTAATGTATTGCGTACTGAATCAACTTATCCTCGTTATTTTTGTATATTTCGTTCACGCATAACGGTAACCCACAAACAATTCCGCCGATTACGTCCTAACTAGACAGACTGTATGTTAAGTCAATGGTTTATGCGAACAAAAGAACGACTATGGATGCCTTGGACGACAACATTGTACGAAGCATTGTCAAGCAACGGACGCAAATGCTTGAAAAATTAGTCGAAAACTTTGAAAAATAATTGATTACCTATATAATAATATATAAGAGGTATTCATAATGAGGGATAAATTTTAAATGTGCACATTGTTGATATTATTCAGCCAGCCGCAACTGGTTGGAACCATTTTTGCTTGAGATTTAAAAAATACGACTTATGCAAGACTACTTTCTATGAGAGTAAATGAGATTAATAGCAGTGAGAGAGACAGAATGTGAACAATAAATATACAGGGGCAATTCCACAGAATTGTGACATGATTTCAGAATTTTTTGTTTCGTCATCTAAAACTTTTGGTTATGAAAAGTTATTTAAAAAATATGGCATCATCTTAAAAAAATATCAAATTAGCTCACTTGTCATCAACAATATAGTTGACATGGCTCAAAAGTACTGTGTGAGAAAGAAAAAAAAACCTTAATTGCATGCCTGTTTTAAAGTAACGGCATTTTCTTTCGTCGCGATCAAATGACCAAGCTTAATTGGTTTTTCGCTCTATTACGTTTTCATTGTATATTTTGTGAAGTTATATTAAATATTTTATGAAACCTAATAATTAAAAAACTGTAAAATTCGACTTGCTTTTATTTTGTAACGCGAGTTACCAAAACCGTATTTTTGTGCATAACATCTCTATTTTTTACACAAATTGATTAGAAGCTGGTAATCTCTTCGAAATACGTAAGTACATGAATAATATGGATTTATTTTGGGTTTGAATATTTTTTACTCATTTTTAAACAAATTTCTTTTCTGTAACGCGAGTTACCGTTGACTTGCGTTATAGGCAAAAGTCCCAAAATTATATTTACATTACTTAATTTTTATAAATATATTGACAATTTTCAAGGTTTCAGTCACAATGCCACTCTCAGCAGCTGAAAAGATGAGGAGAAGAAGACAGAAATTGAAAGAAGAAGGCAAATATGATGATTATAAAAAGAAACAAAAAGAAGCTTGTCGGAAAAGTAGAAATAAAAAGAAAATATTTATTGAACAGCTATCTAAATCTAAGCAGAAAATTATTCTAAAAGCAGAAAGAATAAAAGTTAAAAAACGCGTTGAAAAGTTTAGGTTACAGAAAAAAAAAATTAATACCACTGTTTCAGAAAATTCAGCTAATTTATCGTATACTAATGTTCAGTCACTAGGAAAGGCGGCTTCGCGTACTCGCAGAGCACTACCCGATTGTCCATATAAGAAAAGAGTAGTTCTGGAAAAACTTCTTGGAGAATGTAATAACCTTGAGCAGATTCCTAGTTCACAGGTTCTTAGCAAACATGGGTTGGTTTTGAATGTTGACGTTCAAATAAAAATACAAGATTTTTACCTGCGCGATGATATTAGCAGACAAGCTCCAGGCCTTAAAGACTTTGTTATAATAAGAAGTCAACAAAATTTTAAACAAAAGCTTCAAATTAGGCATTTGTATACTTCTATTTCTGAAACCCACGCTATGTTCGTCAAAGAGTACGGTAATGTAGTAGGAAAAAGCAAGTTTGCAAATTTGAGACCACAACAAGTATATCTATCCAACAAGATTCCACACAATGTATGCCTTTGTAAATACCATGAGAACTATATTTTATCGTTAAGCGCATTGAATAAGGTGACAAATTGCCCACTATATAATTACAATTTCATCAGATCCGTACTTTGTGACAAACCAAAAAAGAAATGCTGGCTGCATACTTGTGAAGGTTGCAAAAGCATATTGAAAAGAAAGTTGTATCAATACGCAGAATCATCTCATAACGCTCCTCCTAAAGTTACTTGGTACGAGTGGAAAGAGTCAAATAGTAAAATCAGCAAGTTATCGAAAACTGGAACAATTATGGAATTAATTACTCATATCCTTGAAATGACACCGAGTTTTTTTCACCACTCGTATATAAAAAAGTGTCAAGCCGATTCTTATCAGAAAGATAAGCTTGCTGTATCGTTAGCAACATATGATCCATCTGTTGTGCTATTACAAGTAGACTTTGCCGAGAACTACACTTGCATAGCTCAAGATGAAGTTCAAAGCTTTCATTGGGTGCAGCCTCAAGTTACCTTGTTTACTGCCTCATTATGGCACTCTGGAGTACAGCATCCGATCGTTTTTGTTTCCGATGACCGTCAACACAACAAAACAACTGCTGTAGTTTATATCAATAAAATATTAAAAAGTCTGCCAGCAAGTGTAAAACTTGTTCGAATATGGTCTGATGGACCCGTATCACAGTTCAAGAATCGTTTTATAGCCGAAAGTATAAAGCTGCTAGAGGAAAGAAATGAGAAGCATTTAATATGGAACTATTTTGCGACATCTCACGGCAAAGGTCCTGTCGATGGGATAGGCGGAGCTTTAAAACGATTTGTTCGGAGTCAAGTATTAAAAAGAGAAGCCATTGTATTCAACTCCGAACAATTTGCTGAGGCAGCAAAAAATTCATCCATTGAAGTAGTCAATGTTTCACCAGAAGAAATTAAAGAGACTGTGATGGAAATGCACCTTGAAGATATCTTTTTTAACGCACCAATGATATCCGGTATATCTAAGAAGCACGCGATTCGTTGGTATAACGGTCATTTGCAATTGGCTGAAACATCTAATGAGCTGAGTAGAAGCCGGATGATAACGAACATTTTTCACCAAAAAATATATAGCTCCGGTAGCGACAGTGATGATAATATTCCTCTGGCTACTAGGTTTAAATAGAAGTAACGCGAGTTACCAATTTTATGTAACGCGAGTTACCACATACTATATAGAATATCTTAAATTTTAATAATATTATTTTTGTACTTTTTTTTGCAAATCACCCTTCCTTTAATCTAAAAACATAATAAAATATCAGAAATGGATTTATGTGTTCAATTTCGCAGATTTTTAAAAACTTAAAAAGTACTCAAAACTTTCTGTCCGAAAAATGTAACGCGAGTTACCATTTATTTTTTACTGTGTTTTGAAAACGTATATTATTTTGATTACAAATTTTAAATGGAATTAGTTAAGTATAAATATTTCTTCAAATATAAACCATTTTTGTATCTCTATTCGTTGAATTCGTAATAAAATTTTGGTTAAACTCTTACAAATGTTTTCTTCTTGTAACGCGAGTTACCATGGAATCACCCACAGGTATTTTTTTTTTTTTTGTTTTTTTTTTTCAACTCAACTTGGAACAGATGCAAATCATCAATCGACAAATAGGCGGAAAAAACCACATCATTAAATGATGAACAACAAAATCAAAAATACTTGCAAACAAACACAACAGCGTGCTATTAACAAAAACAACAACAAAACAAAGCAGATGAGTCAACAAAAAAGAAAAAAAAATACCACAACAACAATTATAGATTTCAAAATTATGCTATAATTTGAAAAACTTATTGACTTAATATGGCGTATAGCAGTAAACAACAACAAATATTGTTGTAGAAAAATACGATGTAGTGAAATTGAGAGTGAACCACTCTCTCTCATTCTCTCTCTCTCTATATGACGACTATGAAGACGACAACAACGATGACGTTAGGAGCTTACATCTTCAAAACAAATTAATTGGACTCGCCCACAAATTCATTTTTTTTTACTTAAAAAAAACACAAAAATTGGCAACACTGGCTGCGGCAGCACGTGGGTTCATTACAATAAACATGCAGTTCTGCTATAATTAAACTTTATAGCAAAATTATGTTTAACGAATTTTAATTAACTAGCAAAACATTTGTAATTGTTTTTTTTTTTCAATGTAATTTACGGTAATTTGTAAACCTTGGTCAATTAAAAGCTGGTAATAGAAATAATAACAACAAAAACAATAAAAACAGAGACAGCGCCAACAAATACTTAGTGCAGCAAACAAGATTTAATAAAGCGTGTAAATTAGCAAGTAAAACAACTCCCACAGTTTTACATAAATTTGCAAAATCTGAATATTTTTTTTTTTCAAAATCAAACTTGTTATGTTTTTATGCACTTCACCAATGAGAGGTGAAGTTGACAAGAATAACAAGTTTCAGAATAACAACAAAAATAAAACAACAAACACAAAGTTGACCTTATTTTAGCTGTATCACCCAACAATAAGTGAATATTTCTCTCAAATTATATTATAGCGGAGATAATCGCAGAGCTTCCCATAATTATGGCAATAATAAAAAGGCTGAAAAGTGGCACATTTTCGGCACAAGAACTCATGAGAAAATAAAGCTATTCTAAAAGCTCTACCGCGTAAGCCTGGTTCTTGTAAATAATTTTTATCACTTTTGCTTATTGCGTGAGTACGTTCTTCACCGCGGTGAGAATAAAAATTATTAAGAAATATTTTCACATTTTTCACATACACAAAAAAAGTGAAATTTTATAATTTTTAACGTGGTGCTAAATGTAAAAAAAGAAAATTTAACAAGAAAAAAAAAATAAATTAAGCCATGCTTTAAATTTCAGGATTATCACCAACCGAATCTGTGTCAGCACGAAACGTTTCGAGACGGTGTTAAAATAAAACATATAACAACTTCATAAAAAACAAAAACAAAAACCAGAAGGTACTAATTTTAAAGTCAACTGTTTGTTTGTTGTTATTGTTGACCCAAAAAAACAAAAGCAGAAAAAACTTAAGCAGCAGCTTAAGAGCCGGCCAATGAGTGTTGGGGGTTTTCACTTTTCACCAAACATAAAAATCTGTTTAAAGCGCAATATCGGCGCAATAACAAAATATATAAAAGTAAGCTCATTTAAATTTAAAATAACTGCAATAAATATTTCGAAAGCATTTAATTTCATAAAACCCGTGTAGGTTGAAAGCGAAACCAACCGGCCGGCGCGGCGCGGTGTTAAATTGATGAGTATTTCATACTGTCTTGCTTTTATTTTTGGCTTCAAATTATGAACTATGTATTTTTGAAGAATTGAGAAATTGAAATGCCTGGCTATTTCGTTATATCCATAATTTTCTCTACAGAAATTTTTGTATTTTTTTACAAAAAAAAAGCTTGATTTTATCACAAAATTCTTGATAATTTTAAACAATCCTCTTTTTTTTACAAGTTCAATAGAGCAACCTTCTAATTTAGATGAGTACTCTCCATGTGAGACTTAGCTCACTCAATGTTTTGGTACACGACTGAACGTGCTCACTGTGAGTGAACTACTGAACGCACTCGCTTCGTTTAGACACCTATTTTACATTCATTTATGCTTCTATTTCACGAAAAGTTTTCGGCGGGAGTTGTTTATAATTATGGAATGGGGATCGCTCGAAAATCGTGTTGTTATAGTTGGTCTAAAAAAATGTGACATGGAAAGAGGCGATATCTTTCGGACCTTGCGACCACTCGAAGTCACTCGTTATTTTGTGTATCGTATTGTGAAGTTGTTTCAGGATGCTGGTGGAATAATCGAATGTCAAAAATCCGGCCGTCCGGTCGTTGTAAGAACACCACGAGCCATCAAGGCGGTGAAGTTTCGAATCAAGTGAAAACCGCTGCGAAAGAAGAAAATCTTGTCGCGGGAGATGAATATCTCGGCGCAATCGATCTCTCGCATTCTTAACTATGACTTGAGGCTCAGAGCGTACAAAAACCACACCTTCTCACGGTAAGGTTAAAGGAACAATGTAAGCTAAAATCGAAAGCGTTACTTCTCAAGCACGCGGATAATGCCCACAGACGAATTCTGTTTATTGACGAAAAAATTTTCACCGTAGAGGAATCGTTCAATAAACAGAATGATAGAGTGTATGCGCTGTCATCACGACATGCAGCAGAACTCTTTCCGGAAGTTCAGAGAGGTCACCACCCAGCTTCTGTGATGGTTTGGTGGGGATTCGCCTACGATGGGGTCACCAAGCTCCATTTTTGGGAAAAAGGAGTAAATAATTCGGCGAAAGTGTATAAATCCGATGTTTTGAAATTGGTTGTCAAGCCTCATTATTCTCATTAACACAACATTATTCCAATAATACAAGCAAATGACCTTTCAACAAGATTCTGCTTCAGCTCATAAGGGGAAATTGACTCAAGAGTGGCTCAAAAACAATGTACCGGACTTAATTTCCACGGATCAGTGGCCAGCGGGTAGCCCAGACCTGAACCCATTGGATTACAAATTGTGGTCCGTGTTAGAGGGTATGGCTTGTTTTACTAGACACCCAAATATCGAGCCTCTAATCTAAGTCTCACCCAAATATCGAGCCTCTAATCAAGTCTCTAAGAGCGAGTCTCCAAGAGCGAGTCTCTAAGAGCGAGTATCTAAGAGCGGGTATCTAAGAACGAGTCTCTAAGAGCGAGTCTCTAAGAGCGCGCTCTTGTCTGAGCAGTGGAGAAATATCCTATGCATGTCGTGCTTGCTGCGATTGGTGGCCATTTCGAATGTAGTTGTTCTACAGCAACTGGTGGCCATTTCGAATGTAGTTGTTCTACAATTTGTAGCTCTTGAAGAACTCAATAAATAACAAAAATATTTTTGAAAAAATATTTTATTGTTTTCATTTTATGAGCAAAAAACCAAAACATATGGGAGTACTAAGTATATTCCGAAAAGAATGACTAAAAATCATGGCCGAAAAAAAAATACATGACTATAAAAACACATGTTTAAAGATAACCAATTTCCATCATGAACACCGTAAAGAATAAGTCAACAAAAATTCTTTCAAACAATTTTCAGATAATATTAAATATTATAGTAAGGATTGATAATTTTCATATTAATATTGAGCATATTTCATGGAACAATAATATGGAGAAACAATAATTTTAACTCAAACTGCTTTTATTTGCTAAGAAATGAGATGAGATGGGAAAAATTGTACTAATTCTTCTAAAGTTTGACTAAATCGTCTAAAGTAGTCATTTAGATCATTCATTTACGACTTAAACTTTATATAGTAACCGGTTCTGATAAAACGTAAGAATAAAGAATGAAAAAAAAATATAAAAACACCAACGGACAGCCAACTGTCAAAAGTCAAATGCGTATTGTTGACGCCATGAATAATAATGGAATAATAGAGATGATAGACGGACGAAGTTAATGTAAAAATAAAAACGAAAAAGTTCAAATAAATAAAACAATAAAGACACAACGTTTTTGAGATAGGAAATAATGGGGGGGGGGGGGGGGGGGTAATAATAAAAGAAACAATCAATTTTGACTCAGGAAGGAAAGCCAAAAAAAAAAAAAAAACAGAAAATTCAAATAAAGCAAATCAATAGAAAAAAACTGGTTATTTAGAGCTCAGCTTGAAGAAGCGTGAGCTAAATGCTCATCGTTTTGACCCTGAAAGTTCAGCGAAAAAAGACGCATCAAAAGCAATATCATCAAGTGTGAGTGTTCCAAATTGTTTTATATTTATTTTTTATTGTAACTTGAGGTTTGAAATTTACGTTGTAAATTGAAACATTAAAAGGTCAAGCTCTATAAAGATTGCGAGCAGGGTGCTAGCTCTTTAATGACTATTTATTTAATGATTCGTCAATTCTTAAGGGGGTAGATAGGTTTAGGACTATGTTTTAATGATTTATATATATTTTGTTATATTTATTTAATTAAAGAAAGTAAACCTATAGGTTCTGTGTTCATAAACAATAACAGCTTAAGTTTGATATCAATGTTTTGAGAAATCTTACTTCAAAATGTTGAACCCCCACATAAGTTCTATGAAAGATTCATTGACCTTTGTGTCATAACTTTGGTTTGGCTCTTTTGTTAGTAGCTTCAGATTTTGTGTTTATGTAAAGATATACTCAAGGAATATATTAAGTTACATTAAAAACTCAATTCTGACCAAAGTCAACTTAAGCGATTATTGCTTGTGGGCACAGAGTTATTGAAACTATGAGAACATTTTAAACATACAGTTATGTTCAAAAAAATGGCAATACTCCGTTTTAATAAGAAATTATAAGCCATTTTTGTACTGTTTGTTTTTATTAAAAATTTTAATGCAAATGAAGTAGCTTCTAGCCCTTTTACAACAACAAAAGAAAATATTCTATATTTTTATTAGAAATACTTTTTGTTAAGAAAAAAACAAAATGTATGTTGTTCACAAAAATTGCAGCGCTTATCAATAAAAAAAAATTGAAACTATAGAAAATCATAAACATTTTTTAATTATAAACTTCATTTGTAATTTAACAGTTAATATTTAGTAGCATGGCCTCCATTTTGAATGACTACGACACATCTACGTTGCATAGAATTGACTAAGTTCTTACATATCTCAATCGGTATTGCATACCAGGATTCAGTCACTATTTCCTAAAGCTTCTCGCTATTTTTGAGATTCGCTGCACTTACTGTGACTTAACGGTGTATTTTGGATTATAAGCAGTATTAACTCATATTCTCACGTATTGCCGAGAATCTTTCGATCCATAAAGAACTATTTTGCTCTCATCGATCGAGAAAATGTTCCGTCATTTTTCGATAGGCCACTCCAGGTGTGCTTTAGCGAAAGTTTATCTTTTAATTACGTGTTTTTTGACAGTAATGATACTTTTCGGGGCTTCGTGCAGGTCAGTAAACCCTTAGCTTCCAGTGAACGCCTTCTTATTGTCACTGAACTAAAAGACAACTTGCGATCCTCTTTTATTTTTTTTTTTAGAACTGATTTGCGGATCTTGCATTACCTTTTGCACTATTTTTCGATCTGTGCGGATGCTTTTTTGAGCGTTTGCCCCAAGTGGTTTTTTTTCTCATTTTAAGGCTGATTTCATAATATAATAACGAACCTATTTTTTGAGAACTCGCGATATACTGTTATAACGGTATTTTCATGCAGTTAACAACAAGTAACAAGCTACTCTATTGGAACAAACAACAATTGGATAACAAGCTACTCTATTGAAAGTATTTTAATATGTAATTTTGACACTTTCATAATATGAGGCATGGCGCTATTTTTTAGAAGCACAACTGTATATTTAAGTAAATATTGTATTTTTTCTAAAAGTATTTCCTCGAATACAAAAGCTACCAGTTGACAAGCACCGTAAGTCACCATCAGACTAAGCTGTTTGTGTACATTCTGGAGGTTTAAGTTTACTTTAAGAACATGTTTTTTTTATGAGCCTTCCTCGAAAAAATTTCATTAAAAAGGAACTGTCAATTGAAAAAATTATTGCTTTTAAACTTTTTAAGCTAGAGTGCAAACAATTTTAAAAAATAAAATTGGATAAAGGAACTGTCAATTGTAAAAATTATTGCTTTTAAACCTTTTAAGCTAGAGTGCAAACAATTTTAAAAAATAAAATTGTTACTGACACTGAACGAGGCGCATAACATAAGATCGAATTGAAGTTTTTATTTGAAACTTTGGGAACATATTTTTAAATGGTTTCACTGCTGTTTATGTTATAAGAAAATATATAAATTTAAGTCATCTAAATCTATCCCCCTTAATAGTTTTAAGCAAGCATAGAAATGTAAGCAATAGATCAGTTTTTCCTTGAATTTTTAACAAATCTTAGGCGCTATGTGTGTAACAGATATTTGTACTGACTGATCTATAATGAATTCAATTAATATGCCGAGAATAAACCTTGAAGTATGATTGTTTCCATTTGTTTCAAGTTTTGTTTTTTCTTTTTTTTTTTTTTTTTGTTTTATGTGAAGAATTTTGTTTCAGTCTATTTTTACATTGAATTTTTTCTTAAATTTTTAAATTTGGCTTTGAAACCAAATCGTAGACAAAACATTTGCCTTTCGTGGGGGCTGCAAAATAAGGTCAGACAAAACCTATTCAAATTCCGAATTTTTGCTTACTTTGCCTGCCATATAAAGCTAGACACACTTTAAAACGGATGCGGAAGCATTGAGTTTCATCTCTTATTAAAGCAAAAAATTTTAATCCCACAAAAAACAAGTTGCAAAAATGTTTACGAATATTTTTACGAATGTATGAAATAAGGTTTCAGCAAATAAGACAAATGTGACTATTTCACAAAATTTCTCATTCAATAACAAGACCGTACCGTAAGAAATATGGCAAAATTGCTAAACACAGCTGTTTGAAAAACAGTCGTCCGAAGAAAACACATTTTTCTATAGTTTAAAATATGTTTTTGCTGCAGAGAAAAAGCAAATGTATCTTTAAAGTTTTTTTTTTTTATTGACGAAATGTCGGCAGCTGTTAAAATTGGCAACAATAACATAAGGCACACATCTTTTGGCTATGGCCGAAGTGGTATTAATTTATGCTGAGGTAATAAATTAACATTTTTTTTTGTTTTGTTTTTGTGGGTTTTATTTTTCAATTTCAATCAAAACAAACAGAAACAAACAAATGAACAAACAAGTTTCGCCGAAAAAAAAAAAAAATTATATCACATTTTTATACATATAAATATATTATGAAAAAGTTTATTGTTCAGATTTAAGATATGGCTTAGTCGGTGTAGACTGAAACAATTAAATAGTTGAGTTTCTTATGCATTTTTGTTTTACACATTTTGGCTTTAAATTTATAGCATTTGTGTGTAAATGCAAAGGAACCATTAAAAACAAAAACAAACCAGTTTTTGAGCACACAAAAGAACGAGCGAGCATTGTTCTAAATATGTTTGGCGGCAAGCACATTGTGTTTGGGAATAATGTTGCAAACACAATTTGTTTACCACAACCAAAAACATGTTTGTAGCGAAATAAAATGTATTTGCAATTTGCAAATGAGTCGTTATTTTAAGAAAGTTTTATGCTGATGCATAATAATTTATTTTATTAAGTAATATACGAATAGAATTTGTTTGGTTCTAAGCTTTTTATATTTTTGTGGAATATATAATTGTTTTGAAGTTAGTCTCTAGTTAGTCACCTATTAAGCATTTCATATGAGTGTAAAACGAATTTTTGTGTGAACTTTAGTTTGAGAGAGAGGAGGAGGAGGGAGGTATGTAGTTCGAGTTCTATCGCGTTGAAAGAAAATTTTTTTTCTTTGTACCAAGTGTTGCAGGTGTTAAACCTATTAAGTGTGCCTTTGTTTGACATTTAGTAATAGCCAAGGCTGAAAGATAGAATAGCCACTGTTCTAGAGCAGGGTTGATAAATGATTTTTTCAATTTGGTATAGAAATGCAATGAAAATTGTACCAAATGAAAGAAAATAGGATCGAATAAATTTATAACGAATTTTCTTTTCCCTTCAAGGAAACTGTGACCTCCATTCTTGACGGAATGCTACTTCATATTTTTTCTCTTGGTATTTAAGTGATCGTTAGAATTGCAAATAAATGATATCCTTATTATAATATATTTTATAACTTTTGCATATAAAAATAATAAAAAAAATAAATAACTGGCCATTTCAGCCCTTGAAAGGACTTTGACCTAGCTTCTTATGATCAATTGTGTTGTGCGTGTTATTAAGTTTGTACACAATTGACCGAGAACCGGACCTACATGCTTAACGCCGACTCCGAACGGCGATGAACGGAATGTTCTCGTTCTCAAGAAGCTTTACATGGCAATTTGATTACTCTCTGAGGTATGCCATTGTCTGCAGAGAGGTGGCGGCCGTACAGAAAAATTATTTTAATTCAAAAAATTTTCTATCGCTGCTGGGATTCGAACCTGGGTTTCCAAAGTTCGTTGACATAGCGGCCACACACTTTAACCAACTACGCCACGGACGCCACTTTTGCATATATTTGAGACAAATCTTCATCTTTCTCAGCATTTTCCAAAGATTGTTGCGGCTTCTCTGTGCATCTTCAAAAAAACAATAAAAAAAAAAATTAGATTGCTATCAAAAGTTTTGTTCTTAAATTTTAGTTACTTTTTTATAAATTTATCCCTTTTGAGTCCAGCGCATTCCTTTAATGACTGCGTATAAAATACTCAAAGAAACCTTTGCACTGAATGCTCGCCTGAATTCACAATCAATCCATGAACAAATTTTGCGGTATTCGTTAAATAAAAACACAGAAACAACAATATGTAGATGTTAGAAAATTATTACTTTTTCAGGGATGCAAAAAATCATCAGGGGTGCAAAAATATGTTACTTTAAAATTGTTGCATTTCATAAAAATGCCATTTTAAAAACGTAAGCACTTTCACTGAGCGAAATAAAATGTATCGAAAACGCTTCGGTAGTAGAAAAGTAGGAAAAGGTGTTAAAATTGTACCAAAATAGTACAATTGTACCAAAAAAAGCATGCCTGTACTAGAGCAGTGATTGTTCTCACGCATACTTTTACAATTTCCGACTTTTGTCCTTGTGTTAGTAGCTCTCTGCACTGAAAAAATTGTAGTCCAGGTATTAAGCAAGAAATGTGTTATAATTATCATTATAATTATCAGTATCATTATCACTAGCATTATCATTATCATTATCATTATCATTAGCATTATCATTATCAGTCTCATTATAATTATTATTAATATTATTCTTCACTCATAACTGCACATAAACTCATTTTCATATACCTCAAACTTTTTGTGCAGTGCAAAACACACGACCAAGCGGTGCAAACCTTCTTGCTTTAAGTTTCAGTGCCAACTGATTGAGAGAACTTCGTGTTTGAGATCGTGTACATGTTTGTAAAAAATTCCAAGCTTCTTTCTTATTCCTCTGGGATAAATGGAAGGAAGGCTTCCATAATTAAGTGATTTCGAAACATTCCTCATCGTATCTTTTGGAAACTTATGGGGAGTTTTAAATTGATATTGTTTCCAAACAGATTTTTTCAGAATATATGTGAAACAGTAGTATTAGAAGTGATGGGGAAACGTGCCTCATCTTTTCTTTTGGAAGCTTTAAATTGATATTGTTTCTAAACCGTTTCTTGAGGAATGAATGTGGAAACGATTGCTTATTTTGGGGCAATTTCATTAATTTCGAATTATTAAATCTCGAATAATAAGGCATCTTCGGTAGTCGAGTAGGTAGTGTGTTTGACTGTCACTCCAGAGGACGCCGGATCCCGGCCAGGCTAACCATTTTTAGATATTTATTTGTTATTGTTTCCACATTCAGTTTAAAGACAATGGGGATGAATGTTTCTAAATTAATTTTTAAGACAGCGGAGAGGAATTTATCACTCCAATGGCATAGTATGTATAAAAAGAAATGTAGTGTCTAACGAAAGGGAATGCTTCCTACATTCTATGGAATGTTTCCTCATTATATCTGGGAATGTTTCCATTTTCCAGAGGGATTTTAATTTCTAATTAAAACAAAAAATTTAGGCTTAGTAACTGGCAGTCCCATTTTTACGGTTATAAAAAAGTGACATTTTTCCCTGTTTTTCGTCATAAAGATTCGACTATTGGCTTCAATTTTTTTTTTTTTTTTTTCTATCGAACGTGAATGTGATATTTCTTTTTCCCGGCAAATCGAAAACCTGAACTCTGAATTTTTTAATTTTCCCCTCAGTTTCCTAACTTTACAAAATTAGGACTAACTTAACCTAACTTTCCTTACTTAACCCAACCCCGAAACTGTTACTCATCACAACAAGAAAAAATTCACAAAAAATTTAAATTTAATGCAAAAATTTGACCACAAAATAAAACAAACGGCGGTAAAAAAAATTAAAACCATCTCCATTTCAAGCAAAATTTAAAACCATCTTCTAACACGTAAGGCTATTGTCCACTAGAACAGTCAACAATCAACAGAACAAAAGACAAGGTCGTTTACTTTTTTCAAAGAAAAATAATCTTAGAGGGAACCACAAGTCAGTGACTTCTCAGACAACGCAATTTGAATAACAAAACGTCCCAGATTATGAACAAAGCGACCCAGAATAACTGAGAGAAAAAATAACAATTGGAAAGAATTAGGATCAACAAAAGCTATGACAGAGGAATTGTAAAGCGAACGCGTAGAGATTTAAATCAACCAAAACATAGAAAACTGGCTGTTCTAAAAGTCAAAATTACGGCTTCTTTCATTTTGTAGGAAGACACCAAAAAATTACTTAATTACTCAACGGAATGCAACAAAATACCAAAACAAAGTCGTAAATAAGTGTTCCGGGTTCTTCAACATCTGTCCAGTTCAGCAAATTCAGCAAAAAAACGAAAATTGTTGGAAATAAATAACCAACAAAATGTCTCAATTAAAACCACTCCGTAACACAAAAGCCGCCGCATGCTTAGAGAAGTAAAACAACAAAAAGGGATCAAATGAATAATGAACTCGTCTTGAACCGCTGCGATACTCGAACCGAATTAATCAACAGAGTTAATGAACTTCACAGAAGCGTCGCTTAACTTAGTACAACTTAGCACAGACAGCTCAAACGCGTCTCAACTCTTCCGAGTAGTATGCATCAAAATATTTTAGATACTTTGCAAAATTGTTGAAGTCATGTTGAGAGGGTAAAGCATTCACTGGACCCTGACAACACAGCTCAAGTGACGACAATTTCCACGAACTGAAAGGAAGATTGTTTGTTTCAAGAGAGGATAGCTAGATAGGCGAGTAAGCAACTGTTGTCACCACAAGCAACCAACCAACCAAAACCAAACGATTGAAGAAGAAAAAGAAGAATTTGAAAAAATCAGTAAGATTCTGTTCTGTATCTGCGACTGATCGAATGATCATTGTGACTCACTCACACTCCGTCGTTGTCGTTTCTTCCGTTGTGGCACTTGTTCTGCGCGCTTTAGGGCAGACAAGTTCGTTGAACGCAATGACTGGTCAAATTAGTCGAAGCACAGTTACAAAGTTAACAAGTTCAATTAAACTCAAATTACGTATTTGGGGTAGAAAGCAAAGAAACAAAACAAAGCAAAGTACGGAAAAGGAAAAAATAACAGCTTAACCTAACGGAGCTGTTGGTGGGTAACAATCAGGGCGTGCTTAAATTGCAAACCGTCAGAATTTCATGAAATCTTGAAATATTAAATTATGACTGGGATGTGTTTAGTACGAGTAACAATAAAGATTTATTGCCAAAATAAGTGATCGACAGTGAATCTTAATGGAAAAATTTTGATGTAGGTAAAAAATTTTAAGCGGTCGTGGATGAGTGCACAAAAGATAGAGCGGCATGTCAAACAATTTGAATGTAAGGGGGGGACAAGATAATTCAGTTTTGGGGAATGCAACAGACTTGGATCTAAAAATCTTGCGGTCTTTTTATCAAGTTCGGAAAAAAACACATTAGTTATAGCGGCTAGCTCAAAAAGCCGCAAATGTAATACTGGTAAAAGTTTGAACGTCACTCTATAGAAGTTTGACAAGCGCTGGAAAAGAGCGTTGAGCTGCTTGCAAAGCACTGGAGTACCATCACTAACATCATAACATGTTATGAAAATGTTACTCGAAGCATGAGAAGCGCAGGACAACAGTTTAAGAAGCAATGTAGTAATTAAAAAACAAATTAACAAATCTATGTTTTTTGGGAATTCATACTCAATGTAATGAATTTAAATGACACACAATATGCAACAGAATTTGAACTTTTGAAAGTGAAGTTGAAAGTAATTTGGCGGCGCAACTCTCAACTTTCAAGTTGATTCTTTACATTCCACAGAATTTAGGGAGCATTCCCTTTTGTAAGACATTCTATTTCTTTTTATACACACTACGTCATTGGAGGGAAACATTCCTCACGCTGTGGAGGTAAAATAGTTAAAAATGCACCTGGAAACATTCCCCGCCATTGTCTTAAAAATTAATGTGGAAACAACAGCAAATAACCTTCTGGAAGTGATTCGGAAACATTCCTCATCGCATCTTTTGGAAACTTATGGGAAGTTTAAAATTGATATTGTTTCCAAGCCGCTTCTTAAGGAATGCATGTGGAAAATTTTGTTTTTTTTTTTTTGGGCAATTTCAATTTATTTCGAATAAAACAATCTCGAATAGTAGGGCAGCCTCGGCAGTCGAGTAGACAGCATGTTTGACTGCCTCCTCATAGGTCCCGGGTTCGAATCCCGGCCAGGCTAACCATTTTTAGTTGTTATTTATATGTTGCTGTTCCACATTCATTTTTAAGATAATGGAGATGAATGTTTCCACATGCATTCTTTAAACAGCGAAGAGGTTTTTAAGACAGACTATGCCTCCAATGACATAGTGTGTATTAAAAGTAGTGTCTAACGAAAGGGTATAATTCCTACATTCTATGGAATGTTTCCTGCTTATATACAGGAATGTTTACATTTTCCAAAAGGAAATAACAACTAAAAATGGTTAGTCTGGCCGGGATTCGAACCCAGGGTTACTGGGTTGGTAGTCAAACCGAGCCAATAATTTTCTGATGAATTTGTGGTGGGCACTTTAAATTATATACATATTCTTTGAAAAGCGTCAGAATTGACCCACGTTGAAGAAAAAAACTTAATGTCTTTAGAGTACAAAAGAAATGCTGGCGATAAAGATACTATTGACGATAAAGATACCATTGACGATAAAGATACTTTTTAAAAGAATATTGGTTGTTACTAAGAACTATATTTGGAAGATCCCTAGGAAATGCTCAGTCATAGGTAGAGGTTTGCAAATTATTTTTATAAAAAGGTGCAAAACAATTAATAAAAAATTCAAAGGCCAAAAAACAGAATGTGCCCAGTTAGATATCTTTTTATATGAAAAAATAAAAACCATAAATAGAGATCACAAAATATTATTTATTGGGTGTTAAATGTTGCATAATTTTTTTTTCACCTTCACAAATTGCACAGCCTACTCATAAAAATAATTTTTTGATTTTTGTCTAGCATTGAACATTGAAAAAATGTGTGGCCAAGACCGAAAAAACAGTTTTTCAAAGGTGCATGAATCAGACAAAAAACTTTTATAAATTTAGAAAACAAAACTGATGCCAGAAATGAACAGCAGAGAAAAAGAACAGGAAAGCAAAGAGATATAAATTATTTTTAAAATACTTATGATTACATTTGAACAAAAAAAAAAGCAAAAGCAATTACAAAAAAAAAAACCAAAAACCTCTTTAAACAGGACCAAAAATGAGACTGATCGATTGAACAAATCATATATAAAAAAAAATATATATATACATTTATGTCAATCCGCAAATATTGAGAGCAACAGCTAATAAACTAATTGAAGCAAATGTGTGGGCGGTAAATCTGGCCACAGAGATATAGTGTGCGCGAATATTAGCAGAGCTTTTTGACAGTTATGGTTTGGCTTTTGTTTTTTGCTCGATTTTTATTTACTGTTTGTGATTTTAATTAATTGGCATCGAAATTAATTTAAAGCCTCTACACACCGTATGTTCTGTCACGCTTGCAAAATTCAACTCAAAAGCAAGTAGTTTTTTAAGAACAACCTAAAAGAGAACCGGTAGAGCCACCTTCTGTGCTTAAAAGCTTTGTGGGCATTTCTATATTTTTTATCTGTTCGTTGTTCAAGTTGCGTTTTTTTTCCGGCAATATTTTTCGTGCCAAATAAGGTAACTTGTTTAAAATTAAAAAGCTTTCAGTCATAGCTTGAGCAGCAAAGAATAAAATGTTTTAAATGAAATATACAGCCAATGAAGCAGCAGAATTTGTTTTTTCTTAACAAGTGCTACTTAAGTGATATACTTGCTGTCAATCAATGCAATGACTTCGTTATGGAATATTTTGTCATTCTTTTACCCCCACAAAGTGGAAAGAGTAAAAGAAAGACAACAGTCACCTGAGTGGCTAATTAACTTACGAAACAATCTGGTTCAATTTAATCTAGGCTGCTAATTCGTTATTTTTTTTCTCACTTGCTAGATTTGTTGACCTCATGAAAGAGCGTGATCAAAGTGATCAAGAGTTATTTTTACTCGCAAATTTTATTTCGAGACATTTTAAATTTTTTGCAAACATTTCTGGTAGTTCTTTGATCTTGTTGAGATCGAAAAATATTTGTTTCTGCCGAATTTGGCTGCCTACGTTGAGTCGCTTTCACATGATGAGAACATTTTTTAGTTCTAAAGCAAAAATTATACTTTTAAGTGCTTTCTTGAGGTGAGTAAGTCATGACATGTTCCAATTTTCATAAATGAAATGTTGACATATTTCAAAATTTTAAAATTTATTTCTAAGAAATTTAAACCACTTTAAAAAAAATTACACAAAAACCGATGAATCAGGTATTTAAAAATAAAAAATAGTTTTTTATTTATTTAAATTTAACTTTATTTTTATATAATGTTTTATTTATATTATTTTAATTTTTTTTCATATAATTCTTTATTGATTTTTTTTTTTTATTTTAATTAGTATTTTCATTTAATTTATGATTTAATTTAATATTTCATTTTTTCTTCAGTTTTTATTTTTCTTTTAGGATTTTTATTATATTTATTATTTTATTATTTTTATGATTTTTATTATTTTCATTTCTTTCATTAGTTTCATTATTATTATTATTATTGTTATTATTATTATTATTTTTATTATTATTATTCTTATTTTTATTGTTTTATAATTTTAACTTATTTTATTATTTTTATTATTTTTAATATTTTTATTTGTTTTATTTTTATTATTTGTTTTATTTTTATTATTTGTTTTATTTTTATTATTTGTTTTATTTTTATTATTTGATTTATTTTTATTATTTTCGTTATTTTTATTATTTTTACTATTTTTACTATTTAAAAAAGTAATACTATGTTGTTATGTTGTTTTTACTATTTTATTTATTAATTAAAATACATAAATTATTTTTTATTTATTTTATTAATTTTATTTATTTTATTAATCTTATTAATTTCATTAATTTTATCAATTTTATTAATTTTACTTATTTTATTTATTTTATTAATTTTATTAATTTTATTAATTTTATTATTAATTTTATTATTAATTTTACGTTTTTTATTAATTTTACGTTTTTTATTAATTTTGCGTATTTTAATATTTTTTTTTTCCTTTTAAAATTTTTTTTTATTTTTTTTTTTACTTTTAAAATTTTTTTTTTACTTCTAAAATTTTTTTTTTACTTTTAAAATAATTTTTTTTACAATAAATTTTGATTTTAAAATATAATTTTGTACAGTTTTGGTTTTATATTTTCAAGTTTAAATTTTTTATATAGAAGTTGTTAGTTACAAAAGTTTTAATTTTTTCTTTTAAAATTTTTTCTTATTTATAAGTTAATTTCTCTTATTTTAAATTTTATTTTTTTTAATAATATACTTCTTATACTTTTTTTAATAGTATACTTCTTATATTTTTTTTTTAAAGTATAATTTTATTTTAATTTTTGTTGTTTAAGTATTTGAAATTTAATTCATTTTATTATAAATTTAATTCATTTTTAACAACATGCTTTTTAAATTAAATTTTTTGTGCAAGCTTTGTTGTTTTATGTGTTATTATTTAGTATTTCAACTAATTTACATTTATTTTTTTTTAACTTTTGTTATAATTTATTTTGGTTTTAATTTTAGTTTCAAGTTTATTTTGGTGTTTTGTTGAAATTAATAAATTTTTATCATTTGTTTGGTTACATTTGTTATTATGAGTTAATATTTTTAATTTTTATCTTTAATTTTTTTATTTTTAATTAAGATACTAGACACTTTATAAGACGAAAAAAAAAACACTTTTGCAATATTTTGTTTTCAGAGGTACTTGAATAATTGACGTTATTTTAATATACATTAAAATTATGATACATTAATACACCTTTCACGAATAAAAAAAATGTTTGATTTAAATATTTGTTCGTGCTGCTAGAGGGCATTTAAGTAGACACTAAAAAATAAACACCGCTTTACGGCCCACATTTAATCTCGGTAATGAGTTTTTTTTATTTTCTTTATTTTGTTAATTAATTTTGTAAGTGTGAGTATTTCTGGGTTCAAAATATTCCACTGCAAACGAAAGAAACGCTTGTTTGAATCTATGATCGAAACTTTGTTTGAAATTGTGATTTCTCAATTATTTTTTGATAATGAAAACTTTTGCTATCCCCATTTACTGAATTTACGAAAAATTGGAAATTGTTAATCGTACAAAAAAGCAAAAATTTTTCTGAAGCAATATTGGCATCGCTCGGAATTAATCGATTTAAATATAATTAAATCACACTGAAGATAAACTAAACTTAACTGCTTAACTAAGTTTAAGGTAATGGTTTTCATTTATCGTAACTGGGGTGCTTATGTACCCCTGGGGTTTCGTGTATGAAAAAACCTAGTTTCATTGTTTTTCCAACCCTGGACGGAGGAAAGGCTTAAAGGGAGGAACTTAACTTTGTCTTTAATTCGATAAGGTCAGCTTTTTTTTTTTATAAGCCAACAATGAGAAAGCTCACATAAACCAACAGCTGACAGATTGACATAGACTTTACGCAGTTAACTGTATTTAAATATATTAAGCCATCCAGCAGCACATTTGATTGGAAATTTTTAAGCCGATTTCAAGCACATTTCAGCTAAATGCTTCGCGTTAGGGTTGCCACCAGTCAGTCAGCGTAGAAGAAATAAAATTTGAAAAATTGCTAACTACTGACTAGCTTTTCTACGCTTCATTATTGAACATGGTCTATATAATTGGCCATATTTGGACTTACAGTTAGTACGAGTTTTTAATATAGCGTATCGTATTCACAAATTTTAATTCTATATGCAAATTAAGCGCCGCTAGCCTTTAGTTGATGTGTGTGTGTGGATACGCAAGATTATTTATTTGTTTGCAATCATATAATTTAAATAAATAAAAAAATAAAAACCAAAATAAAAAAAAAATAAAAAATATTAAAAACAAAGCTAAACAAACAAATTTCGTTTGTTTGCTTTAATCGATTTTGATGTCACGTCGTAAAAAGTTAAAAGCTATTGAAAAAGTAACACATTCAAAACTTAAACGCTTTTGCCTAAAGTTTTATTTTTTTTTAATTAATGTTAATGAAAATGTTGCTGAATGTTGAGAAAAAAATAAAAAACAAAACCGATTAACACGCAGCTCAAGGTCAATTTTATTTGGAGCAGTTAAAAGCTGTGGTGAACTAAAAACTGTTAAAAATCAATATTTTTTGCTTTTTTAAATGTGGAATTTTGTTCATTTTTTGTTGCATGTTTTATTTATATTGTTTGTATTTATTTGTTACATTAATTTTTTTGTATTTATTTTTGTTAGTAATTTTTTTTATATATTTTTTATATATTTTTTATCTATTTTTTATATTTATTAATTATAATTTTTTTTTAATATTTTACTTATTATTTATAGGAATTTATTTTTAAGAGCAATTGTTTAAATTAATTTTTATATTAATTTTCTTAATTTATTTTTTACATCTTTTTATAAAACTCTGTTCCTACAATTTTCCTGTTTTATTAAAATTTTATTTGTTACATGTTTGATATTTTTTATTTAATTTCTTTTGTTTTCATATGTAGTTTTCATATATTTATGTTATACTTATTTTCGTTTCCTTTTTTATATTTTATGTTCCCACATTTTATATTTTTTTGATGTATAATAACTCTTACATTTTGAATTTTTCGTTGCATGTGTTTTATAACTTTTTATATTTTTATGTTTAACATATATTTTTATGTTTTGTTTAGTGTATTGCATTTAATATTTTATTTTTCAATTTGTTGAACAATATCTTCGATTTTTTTAATGTTTTTATATTATTGTTTACTTATTTTATTTAAGTTTAATGTTTTTTATTATGTTGTTTTACATTCATTTATTTTATTATTTGTATTTAATATTTTTTATTAAAAAATTAAATAAATAACTGGCCTTAAGCTTTGTGTTTTTTATTATTTTGTTTTATTGTTTTGATGTTTGTTGTATATAATTTTTTTTTAATATATTTTTATTATTTATTTATTATTTATTTATTATTTATTTATTATTTATTTATTATTAATTTATTATTTATTTATTATTTATTTATTATTTACTTATTATTTATTTATTATTTATTTATTATTTATTTATTATTTATTTATTATTTATTTATTATTTATTTATTATTTATTTATTATTTATTTATTATTTATTTATTATTTATTTATTATTTATTTATTATTTATTTATTATTTATTTATTATTTATTTATTATTTATTTATTATTTATTTATTATTTATTTATTATTTATTTATTATTTATTTATTATTTATTTATTATTTATTTATTATTTATTTATTATTTATTTATTATTTATTTATTATTTATTTATTATTTATTTATTATTTATTTATTATTTATTTATTATTTATTTATTCTTTTACTTGTTTTTTGTATTTTAATAGTTTTTGTTTTATAGTTTTTTTTTTGTTTTATAGTTTTTTTATATTTATTTTTATGTTTTATAAATTTTTATAATTTTGATTTAAACATTTTATGTGTTATGTATTTTTTGTTTTATATATTTTTGGTTTGTTTTATATTTTATTTTAAAAATTATTGTCATACAAAATTTTTGTTTGAATTCTTTAATATTTTTTTATATTCTTTTTTATGTTTATATTTTGTTTAATATTGTTTTTGTTTAAATTGTTTTTTGTGTTAATATATAAATATTCTTTAAATTATATTTAATATTAAGTTATAACCCCTTCTGTATTGCATGTTTTCCTTTTTTTATTCATAGTTTTTATTTATTTTTATATGCTCTTTGTTTTATAATTTTTTTTTTTTTTGTTTGATATATTTTTTTATTTATTTATTAATTATTTCTTGTTTGTCTTTTTAATGCATTTCTTGTTTTTTTTTTTTATTTTAATAATTTTTGTTCATAAATTATTTGTATTATTAATTTTTATAATTTTGATTAAAATATTTTTTGTTTTAAGAATTTTTTGTTTTATATATGCTTTGTTTTAAGCAAATATATGCTTTGTTTTACATTTTGTTTTCTTAAAAATTTTGTATTATCACTAATTTCGTTCTTTAATTCTTTAATATTTTTTTATATTCTTTTATTTTTTATTCATATATTTTGTTAAGTATTGTTTTCGATTTATATTGTTTTGTGTTTATAAATAAATATTTTTATATTTATATATAATATAAAATTATAATCTTTTGTTTTGCATTTTTTTTTTATTTTTTTTTTTTTGTTTGTTTTTAGTTTTGTTTTTTTTTTGTTTATTTTTTTTGTTTTCAAATTTATATTTTTTGTTTTGCATTTTTTCTTTGCTGTTTTTTTTTTGTTACATACATATATATTTTTTATATTTTTGTATTTTTTTTTTTTTTTTTTTGTTCTTTTGTTTTGTTTGATTTTGTTTTTTTGTTCTTTTGTTTTGTTTGATTTTGTTTTTTTTTTTTGTTTTTCTTCTTATATATAAATTTTTTATATATATTTTTTTATTTAATTTTTCTTTTGTTTTGTATATTTTTTCTTACTTTTTTTTTTTGTCATAATTTTTGATTTTGTTATATATATATATATATACATATATATAAATTTTTTTGTTTTATGAAAGTATACACAACAAATACTATTAAAAAAGTTTTTTTAACTATACACTATTGTCATCAACGAATTCTTTAGAATTCACAACACAGATTTTTTTTTAAAACCTCTTTGCAATGAAGTGCTCCCGAAAAATGCACTTCGAAAAAAGAAGTTTTATTTAAAAATTATTACAAGAACTGGTGTTGATACAAATGCAGCTGATGCAAAGTATTGCAATGGTAGCATGGCAGTGAGGTTAGTTTGAAGACACATAGCTTTGCAATTCATTAAAAATATAATAAAATATATTCCTCACATTATCTATAAATCATAAATCTGTAGGTGGTACTAATATTTTTTTATTTTGACTGTACTTACTTATACTCACACGTCGTGGGCTCCAAAATGTCTCCTTCGGTTGGTTTCCAAGTCGACAAACCATGCTGGTGATGATGATAGGGATGCCTATGATTGTTATTATTATTCGAATCTATGGAGGTGGTGTTAATGCTGGAGCATGTTGTCGACATCGATGCCATCGTTGTTGTAGTTGTCGAAGTTGGCGTCGGTATATGCACCTTGGTGGGATGTGAACATTTTGGAGCCCACGAAGCAACAGCAAAGTAGATATCTGTGGAGGCAGGAGATCCAGGTGAAGCTTGTGTATAATAACCATCTTCGGCATCATCCACATAAACGGAGGAGGACGAAGAAGAATAGACTTTCGTTGAGATGGTTTTGGTGTTTGTTGCAGCTGCACCGCAGCTAGTGTAAAGATAATCGTTGATTGTTGACGTTTGCGAGATACGAGTTTTCGTTGATTTCGATGAGGATTGAGGATGTGCGGAAGTAGAAGCAGCAGCTGCTGCAGCAGCAGCGGAAGCATAATGAGCAAGACTAGCATCGTTGGTGAAACATTTTGAAGAATGGTGTGTATGATGATGTTGACGTTGCTTAGGCGGCGTTGGAGATGTTGTTGGTGTGTCGGCAGCAGTTATATAGGTGGTTGTTGGCATCATTGTCGTGCCAGAGGAATAGAGCTGCTGTGACGTTGTCTTGGTCGTGGCATGGTGATATTCGTGACGTTGCATAATTTTCGAGAAATCCACATAGAGTGCCTCATCATTGGCTGGTTTTCGCTGAAATTCATCGTCATCGTCAACAACATCATCATTATCATCATCAGCGGCAACATCGAAATCATGATGGCGCGGTGTGTTATAGTTGGAGTTGCCAATGCCACCGGCAGAGCTATAAAAGCTATAATTGCTCGATGAGGATTGCGAATAGGAACGATTTCGTTGTCGATAAAATTCATCCTCGAACGGCAAGCCCTGTGGAAACTTGGTGGAGAAGGCTTTCTTAGTCTTTGGTGAACCATGCGAAGCACTCGAACCAGATGACGAAGAGTTGCTGCCTGTGCTGCCAGTTTTAATGCCATTGCTGCTGGGTGGAGGCAAATAATTGCCACCAGCAGCACGTCGCTGGCGATCAGCTGCTTTAATACCGCCGCTACTGCTGCCGTTGCCGTAATTGTTTTTGTTGCAAGTCGTCGCAGTGTTGTTGTAGGTATTAATAGCACCCGCTACAAATCGTCGATTATTAAGGTTGGGCGAAGCGGAAACGGAAGCAGGTGAAGCAAACTTTTGCTCGTCTTTGCATTTCTTTCTGGTAGCGCCTTTGGCATTGGCGTTGGCGGCAGCAGCGTTTACTGGCGGCAGAGGTGCGGGATAGTTTTTAATGGAGCGTCGCAGACCAGAGGGCGTCCCAGAGGTGGGCATGTTTTCCTTTGGTATCTTCGTCACTGTGGTGTAGGCACGCTTTTGGGAACCGCCAACATTTGCTACAGAGCCGACTTCACCACCACTGCGTGCGCTGTTGTAGAAGGTGGCACCACCATACTTTGGTAAAATTGACTCATGTGAGTCACCGCTGCTGCTTATAGTCGCAGGCGATTTGGTCGCACGCACAGCAGTTGGCGGTTTACGTTGCCGAAAGCTTTGGTTTTGATTACCAAAGCGTTCAAAGCTGCGTGGTGAGTTGGCAGTGGTCTGTTGGTGCTGTTGGTTTTGTTGTTGTTGCTGCTGGTTACGCGTGCGCAAATACTGTCGGTTGGCGGCAGGGGGTGTGGCAGGCGCATTTGGTTTCACCCGAGTAAAAGTGTTGCAGGTGTTTTCAATGCGCCGCACTAGTTTTGGTGTCAATGGCTTGACGGCGGCAGCAGCAGCTGCTGAACCATTGCGTTGTTGTCTATCCGACATGTTGCTGTTGCTACTAGGACTGTTGTTGTTGTTGGCAGTAGAACGTGTTACATAGAAACTACTGCGAAATGGTTGCAATCTGCTATGCTGGAAGTTGTTGTTGTTGTTAAGTTGCTGATGTTGTTGCTTTGCGCTAGTGTGTAGCTGGCAAATCGTATTGTTGTGATTATTTTTTGTAAATTTATGATTATTATTGTTATAAGCATTGAATTGTTCTATAAACGTTGAATTGTTTGTTGATGTTGTTGTAAGCGTTGAATTGTTGTTATCTCTTATATGTTCTTGTTCTGTTTGCAGCAGAGTACAATTGCCGCGTGTGGCTCGAAATGAGCTGTACGGCCTGGTTGTAAAATGACCCACTGGCATTTTGTTGTTTTTGTTGATGATTGAGTTATAGTTGTTGTGGGTTGTATAGCTTGAGTTAAAGGCTCACTTTTATAAAAAGTGACTCGCTTCGAAGAGAGAGTGAGAGAGTGAGGTTGTAATATTTACAAAATAAATAGTAAACTATACAGTTGAAGGCACGTTTTCTTTCGTTTAAGCCTAACAAGTTATCACATTGTTAATTTTCCTTTGCTCTTAAAACTTAAATAAATTCGTTGAATACTCTCCTCTCAATTTTTTTTTTTCTTCTTCTAGTCTGTGAGTGGCAGCAAACGGGAGAAAATATCACATTTTTTTGGTATCCACCAAAGTTGAATTCTTTTCCTTGTTTCTTTCGTTTTTTTTTTTTTTTTTCTTATCAGCTGTTGTTATATTTCTTTAGAGTTTTATATTTTATTTTAGATAATCTTTGTTGTATCGTTGTAGTTGATTTTGTTGTTGTGGACTTGGTTGTTTTTGCCATTTGTTGTTGCAACTTGCTTTCGAGTTTAAATTGATTTCATAATTTAACTGAAACAAGCCGATGCAAGTTTTTTTTTTGTATCCTTAAGAAATTATTTGATTTGAATATTTTTACACTTTTTTGATCTGTTATTAAAGAGATTTTAAATTATAAATGTAACTGAACAGTATTGTCTACTTATGAATTGTCAAAGTTGTGAAAAGCTTAATTTGGTAACTTTCTTAACTGCAACTGTAACGCATTCGATAGCTTAAATTTAATTAAAGCTGTTCGTTAATTGGCGCTAAAAACTTGGGGTCACGTGTCTGTTGCAACAAAGTTTTTGTGGGACTTCTGCGAATGTTGCAACAGCCAGCACAGCAACTTGCACTAAAAATATACAAAGTCTTAAAAGCGCTCCGTAAAAAGAAGAGCGCTTTAAAAGATAGTTAAATGAAAACCTTCTTGAACAACCTTCAGTATAGCTTCAAAAATCAATAGTTCGATATATTTGCAAGAAAGAAAAAATCAAAATCTGGAGGGTTGCAGGGTGTGGGTGACAGCGATGCACATAGAGCAAGCACTAAATTTTTTTAGCTGTCATCATATGAAGAAACAACAGTTTGCAATTAAATGTCGTCGATGATAACAATTTCAAAATAATTATCATAAGTTAACAACAATATTAAAGATAAGAAGAGCTTTGCATGGACGAGAGATAGAGAGTTTTGCAAAAAGTGCTAAGTGAAGCACATTGAAATGAAAATTCGAAATAAGTCAGGTTTTTAAAATATATATTTTTTTTTAAAAAAGTTTCGAATTAGCGATCACTTTTATAAAGCGATATCCATCCAGGCGATCCAAAGCGATTCCAGGTTCGAATCCTGAGGGTTAAATTTTATTTTAAACTCCTGATAGAATTTCTTCGACATTTTAGTTTTAACGTGAAAGACAACAACATTTCAAATCGTTTAAATAAGATTTTTATTCTCTTTACATTGAAGATCATAAAAAAATAAATAAATTTATAAAATTGAAAATACCATCTGGGAAATGAAAACACTCCCGGATGTAAGCAGGAAAAATTACATGGAATGTAGGAAGCATTACCTTTCATTACACACTACATTTCTTTTTATACGCACTATGTCATTGGAGGGAAACATTCCTTTCCGTTGTCTTAAAAATAAATGTGGGAACAGTCCTCTCTACTGTCTTAAAAATTAATGTGGAATCAACGACAACGGTGGTAGTCAATCACGCTATCTACTAGACTACCGAGGCTGCCTTATTATTAGAGATTTTTTACTCGAAATAAATTGAAATTGAAATTGTCCCAAAGCAAGCAAAAGTTACCACATGCATTCCTTAAGAAGCGATTTGGAAACAATATCAATTTAAAACTTCCTATTAGTTTCCAAAAGACAAGTTGAAGAATATTTCAAAATCACTTTCTTCCATTTTTCCCAGAAGAAAGCAATCGTTTTCACATATATCGTTAAGTTGCGGTTTGGAAGCAATATAAATTTAAAAAGTCCCATAAGTTTCCAAAAGATACGATGAGGATGTTTACAAATCACTTCCATATGGACGCCCTCCAATTTTTTCCCCAGAGGGTAGTATTAAAAATTTCAAAATTCAATTGGCCAATATATTTTTCCAAGACTTAAACAAACGAGGCTTAACCTTCTAATCCGCAAAATTGAAATAACATCTATATACATATCAAAATCTAACGGGGTCCGTATGTTACTCCACCACTTCCGATGAACCGTTTCAATGGTGTTGTTCAAATTCTTAAGGTGTGTTTGGCCATTTATGGTACGGGACAAGAATGATAGAAACAAGATTACGCGCTCCGCAGTCCCGTTATCTAATGCCTCTTTCTCAATTGAGTACATGACGTCACGCAGCGCTTCTGCTCAACAAAAACGAATGCAAATGCGTGATCGCTTAAGGAAATTGACGAAATTGAATATAAATTCTTGCGGAGAAGTAAAGTAAAAACAATTTTAATTTTATCGATTTTTATCTCCTGAACCATTCGAGACCAACAAAATTTTATTGCACCAATGGGTTTAGGCAGTCCATATACATATTATAAAAATAAAAAAAAAATATTTAGCCGTGGGCCCCAAAGTAACTATATTCCAAAGTCTGACAATAGCGCTGGAAGACATCATGCTCTTTTTCTCATTTGCGAAACACGTAATCTTGTTTTTATTATTTTTGGGCACGGGATTTAAACTTATCGATTTACAATATCAGATGAGCGGTTCTCGAGATATTGCAAAAATAGTGGCCCCTTTTGTCCATACGATTTCTCATATAAAATCGGTAAAAATCAGTTTTTCGTTATTTTTTTTAAATAAAAATCAATGAAACTCGGTAAGAATGTATGTACTATTTAGTCGTGACCTTTGACTGGCAAGATTGAGTGAGCATTGGACAAGGGGGCGTGTTTTTTTTTTTTGATATCGCTTTTTAAGAATTAAAATTTATGATATCGAATTGCTTTGGAAGTAAAAATCACAGAACGTTTAAACTCAGAATGGAGTTACTATTTGGTGATGTCATTCTACTAGAAAACTGGGACGGGCACTGGATAAGGAGGTGTGGCTCCGCTCATAAAAGTGATTTTTGATCTCGAATAGCTTTGGATCTAAATGTCGAATTGATAGAAGCAATTCCTGAAGATATTCTAAATATAATTTTGGAATTGAAAATTTTTAATTATGTTCAAAACGTGTACGGAAAAGAATACAGTTGGATTTTTTCTTATTGTATATTCGCTTAAGTTTTGCATTTTATTTTTATGAATGTAAAAAATTTACTTATCAGGTATACAAAATAAACTACATCGTGAATACCCCTAATTTTTTGAGAAAAAAAATTTGGAAACTATGCTTTTGAAATGCACATATTTTTTCAAACTGTTTTGATTTTCCTGCATGTTAAAATCAAATTTTCTATGGTCTTTAATTTCAGTTAACTAGAAGAGAGAAACGAAATGCAGAAAGGTTAAAGCGTAGGACCCTGGTCTGACCGGGATTCGAACCCGGGAGCCCAGAGGTGGCAGTCAAGCCAAGCTCTCCCAACTCGACTACCAAGACCGCTAAGGGCAAAAGAAATTACAAAAATCTATAAGCTGTATATTTTCAAAGTGTAAAGATCAAGTGTAATGATCAAGCTTCTCAAGGTAACACAACCATGAATTATACAGTACATGACTGTTTTTATTTGTAAAATGTTTTTTTTATTAAAAACTTTTTAATGCTTCATTATAAACAAAATCGTGCAGAATCATAATATTTTTATTCTACCCTTTTTTAATGAATTTCAATTGTGAAGAATAACAATTGTTAATTATGCTGACAACATATTGTAGCAACAACTACAACAGCAGCAACCCGTGTTCGTACATTGATTGACGGTACAATGAAGCAAGTAAAAATAACAAAACAAAAACTACAATAAAAAAAAATTAAAAATACAAAAATAATAAACTTTTTATAACAATTTAACACTTGATTTTTTTTTTAATATTCTTTATATTGTAGTTTTTTTTTTTTAGAGTGGTGATGTTGATGATGTTAACTTAGCTGTCGTTGGGTCGGTTATAGTCAGTGGCAAGAAGTATCTGAAGTGTTTGTGGTCGCTGGTAACTGACTGAATGACCTTGTTTGGTGCTGTAGATAGGGAGGAGCCAAATGAACGAATTCTACAGAAGCTATAAATTCTACAAAGCTCTTTTTTTATTTTATTTTTATTTTTCTTATTTTATTTTTTAGCTACAGCAGAACAGAATATATGAAATTACAAACCCAAGTGTTTAAATTATATTTTAACAAAATAAACTTGAAGGGGGTTTTCAGAGGCACTAATGTGCTGCATGTAGCACACTTTACTGTAAATGCGAACAAACACACAAAAATATAATTGAAAAATATACCGAAACAGCAAATCTTTGACAGTTTCAATGACGGAAACCTTGAAATTAAGCGTTCATCAACTGGAAGCAAAAGTATGCCACAGCCAGCAGCTTAAATTTGTGGGGGTGCATCAACAATTTCATACAATGCAAAAGAAACAGCATCATTGCCATTGAATGAAATATTTGACGAGCTTTTAAGTGAATTTTGAATAATGAACTTGAATCTTTTTTTTTTTTCAAACAAGCCCAAAATATTCAAAGCTATAACATTGCAAGCGTTGTATCTTCAAAATTGCGTTCATATCTTCTTTATTTTAAACTTAAAAGTGCGCACACGTGTAGCACTCAAAAAAAGCTTTAGAATGAACTTAATGCTCCACTAAGCTGACACTAAGAAGGCTTAAAGATAGCGCATAGAACAAAAAGTCGCACCTTCTTTTGGAAATAGACAAAATAATAAGGGTTAAATAAATAAAAATGGAAAACTTAAAAAATAAACAAAATAAATAAATAGCCAGCTGATCCGGTAATGCTGACATCATGCAATGTATGCATTCATCATCATTAAATTAAAGACGGTTTGGCTGCACAATTTCTTGACAGGCCAATAAATTAATATTTTTTTAATTAAAATTCTTTCGAACATTGTTTTTTGAATATCAATTAACAAAGCTTATGTTAAAAAAAAAAAACTCAAGGAATTTTAAAGCTTTTTGAGGAGGATCATAAATTTTTGTTAAAAAAAAATTATTTCCAATGACTCATAGGCGGTGCCCACGAACATTAATAAATGAGCCAAGAGTTGCTTATAAAATACTAAGTCTCAAAATATTTGCATGAGCTTCGGATGGCAAGATATACACATTTCTTTACAAAATCGAGTCAATTGAGCCACTACCTGAGTACCATTGATATAGATGAACAACCGTGACAAAAAAAAAATATGTGCCTTTTGAAGCTCATTCTTTATAAAAGGTTTTCTCAGAGCAGCAAAAGGACTAAACAAAATATTTGCAAAAGCTTTGGATGGCAACGTATATGTTTTTATAAAATTGAGTCAATTGAGCCACTAGCTGGGCACTATTGTTTGAATGAACAAATTTACACAATACAAATGTGACTTTTGAAGCACTTTTTCTGTTGTAACGTTTTCTCAGAGCAGAGACGATTCTCTTGTGTATGAAAAATATTTACAAAAGCTTTGGATGGCAAGATATGTGTTTTTACAAAGTTGAGTCAATTGAGTCATTAGCTGGGCACTATTGATAGAGATGAACAATTGTAGCCAATAAAAATGTGCTTTTTGAAGCACATTTTCTCTACCAACATTTCTTTTAAAACAGAGCAGAGAAAAGATTCTCTTGTTTATGTAAACAATGAAAAGTTTAAAGTTTAAAGTAAGTTGTTTTCTAAATGAAAAGATATAAGTTTTCAGAAAATTGAGCCACTGACTGAGTACTAAAAATGTGTCTTTTGAAGCACATTTTCTAATAAAACTTTTTTCTGAGCAGAGGAAGAATTTTCTTCTTTTAAATGAAAATAATTTCAGCAAAAAGCTCCATTTAGCAGATGCAAATATAAAATCAAGAGGGGAAATTGCCATTTTAACACTTTCCTGGCTATAATGCATGCAGCAGATGGGTATGGAATATGAAACAATATAAATGCTATAACAAAGTTCATTGGCGCACAACAGCAACACCATCAACAACAACTGAACTGAACATCCTACGGAAAATATTATGCAGCAGAAATCCTGTTGAACTCAGCAAGAGCTCATTATATTAAAAAAGAATCGAGGGGGATAGAAAAAACTCACTCTAAAGCTAAACAACAAAACACCAGACAAACCGAAGCAAACCGCTTCCGACCGACCAAAAAGCCTTCCTCTTTTAACCACTTTTCATTGTAAGCAAAAGTCCGTTCGTAAATGCTAAACATTGGTCAATCATTGAATAGCCAGAAGGCAAAAGTTAAGACAAACAGACATTCAGACAGTTTTGTAGACATACATACATGCAAAGCAGACAAAGTAATTTTGCCTGAAAGAGTAAAGAAAAACCAACACTTGTTGAACAAGTTTTAGCATGTTGGCGTCTTCAACAATTCTTAAACTTCTACTTAACTACTTCTACATTAAGTAGAAAAACGACACAGAAAAATATATTTCATAATATTTTTTGTTTTTTCCAGATGCTAATAAAATGTGATCAATTTAAGCTTGAAAGCGCATCTGAAAGATTGATGAAAATTTCTCTTGAATTACTCATCATCATCATAATCATCATCGAATATATCCAAAACGAGCGACCTATTTTCAAAATTCATCATGTCTGCAACTGCAAGATACTAAAAAGAAAACGTAAGTATGTTGTTTGCAGCTGATTTTAGATGTTGTGAACATTCTGTGTGCATCGCGACCTGTTTGTGCGTCGCCTTGCTTTCGAGTCGTTGCAACGTGTTTTGAAAGAACATTTTATTGGCTTTATAAGTTGATTGGTAAGAAGTTTTAATAACGACATCATCTCTCAACGAAGTTAGTGAAATGGAATCACTCTCTGAATTTAGGTCATTCATTATATGTTCAACCAATATTTGAATTATGAAGGTTGATGAAGTTAAATAAAAGAATTTGTCACGCAAATGGTTTAGGGTCAAACTTTCTTTGGAAATTTTTGGTCTTACCTTATATTTGAAAACTTGATATATGAAATACGTAGAAATTTTTAAAACCATGAAAATAAATGAGCAATATTAACTGAAGAAAAATGTGCTGTATGTAGCATTCAAAGTAATTTCAACTGCTAGTAGTAGTGGCCAGTTCACACTTCCTTTTGTGGATAGTGCTTCTGTGACAGAATGGTAGCATAAGCTTCTTTTTCGTGGATTTTTTCTTTCGATAAAAATTGCTTCCATGAAATAGTTCTTGGATAGAAATGTACTTCTATCTTACACACTGTTTCCTTCATATAACAGTTCACTATAGTTCATATTGCCCCCTCTCCTAAATATTTTTTTCTCGGTAGCCTTATCTTCTTCTCAGATGTACTGCCGACATTCAATAATACGAATGATATAATATCAGGTATTTTTCTTAAATCTAAAATTCGTATTACGGAACTGTACTTGTGTTCAGTGTTTTTTTAAAAATTATAACATACAAGCTTACGTTTTGACTAAATTTATTTTTTCTTGTAAAGAAATTGTTTTTTTTTTTTGTTTTTTTTAATTTGTTCATTTTTTCACACAAAAATAAAATCTATGCAAAGCTCCCAAAATTTGCATCCATAAATAACAGATATCCAAAAATAATGACAATTTTATTCCGATTCGCGAACAAATAGGTCACACATGTTAACAAAAATTAAGAGGATACGACATAACAAAACAAACCAAGCATGCTTGGTTAAAAAAAATAAAACGTTATTCGTAAAATTGACCAGAAAGTTTTACCATCATTCGTATTATAATGTCGCTTATGTAAAAAAATTTTGCATTCGTATTATTGGGCATTCGTAATGAAGAGCATTGATTCCCATATCATTGTTCCATTAAATAGTGTTTTTTATGAAAGAATTAATATTTTTGGAAGTTTAATGAATTTTTTGGAATTCTTATGAATTCTGGGTTCATAACGACGTACTTGGTTCGAATCCCGTTTGACACTAAATTTGTTCACTTGAAATTAAATTCTTTTAATCGTGCGCCAGCTCTCTCTAGACAATCGCACACCCCAGAAAGTAAATAAATGCTATGTAAATGTTCTCGAGAACATGAAAACAAATTCCTCAATATTATAGTGATAGCATCTCTCCCTCCCTAAAACTGTGTTCTTCGATAGTATAGCGGTAGTATTTCCCTACCTAAAACAGTGTTCATCGATAGTATAGTGGGTGTATCTTCCTTCCTAAAACTGTTTTCCTCGATAGTACAGTGGTCGTATCACCCTTCCTAAAACTGTTTTCCTCGATAGTATAGTGGTCGTATCTCCCTTCCTAAAACTGTTTTCCTCGATAGTACAGTGGTCGTATCACCCTTCCTAAAACTGTTTTCCTTGACAATATAGTGGTCATATCTCCCTCTCTAAAACTGTTTTCCTCGATAGTATAATGGTCGTACCTTCCTTCCTAAAACTATTTTCCTCGATAGTATAGTGGTCGTATCTCCCTTCCTAAAACTATTTTCCTTGATAGTATAAAATAAAAAAAAATAAATAACTGGCCATTTCAGCCCTTGAAACGACTTTGACCTAGCTTCTTATGATCAATCGTGTTGTGCGTGTTATTAAGTTTGTACACAATTGACCGAGAAATGGACCTACAGGCTTAACCCCGACTCGGAACGGAAATGAACGGGGAATGTTCATTTCATTCTCAAGAAGCTTTACATGGCATTTTTATTACTCTCTGAGGTTTGCCATTGTCTTTAGAGAGGTGGCGGCCGTACAGAAAAATTATTTTAATTCAAATAATTTTCTGTCGCTGCTGGGATTCGAACCTGGGCCTCCAGGTTCTGTGACATAGCGGCCACGCACTTTAACCAACTACGCCACGGACGCCATCCTTGATAGTATAGTGGTCGTATATCCCTCCCATTAAATGTTTTCCTCGATAGTATAGTGGTCGTATATCCCTCCCATTAAATGTTTTCCTCGATAGTATAGTGGTCGTATCTCCCTTCCTAAAACTGTTTTCCTCGATAGTACAGTGGTCGTATCACCCTTCCTAAAACTGTTTTCCTCGATAGTATAGTGGTCGTATCTCCCTTCCTAAAACTATTTTCCTCGATAGTATAGTGGTCGTATATCCCTCCCATTAAATGATTTCCTCGATAGTATAATGGTCGTTCCTTCCTTCCTAAAACTGTTTTCCTCGATAGTATAGTGGGCGTATCTCTCTCCCTTAAACTATTTTTCTCGATAGTATCTTCGTATCTTCCTTCCTAAAACTGTTTTCCTCGATAGTATAGTGGTCGTATATCCCTTCCTAAAACTGTTTTCCTCGATAGTACAGTGATCGTATCTCCCCCCCTAAAATTGTTTCCTCGATAGCATAGTGTTGGAATGCCCTCTCCAATATTAAGCAATAATTTTTCTAAGGTAAAATAATACCATAAATTATAATAGTTTTCACATCATTGGTTAGGGAAAAACGAAAGGAATGCACTTGAAATATTAAATACAATTATTTGGAACGCTATAGCACAGTTTGTATAGATAAGAATATAATCAGAAATATAAAAACTGATAAAGCGTTACGAAGAAGAAAAGCTTGCTACAAATATTATAAATGTATTTTAAATATTATAACACAAGGAGAAAAAAAAACAAAAATGCAATCGTCAAATTTTATCTAATCTTAGTGAGCTTTTAAGGTTTCACAATAATTATTGTGCCATGCGACTGTTGGGTGTGAAAAAGCGCATTAAAGGGTTCCAAGTAATTCTTTGACAAAACAAGAGTAGACAACATTTATATCTTTTAAGTTGTTTTTTTTTTTAATTATGTTTGTGTAGATTCGCAAGAATTATGCCACATAAGTTTTTTAACTAAAAATATTTTTTATGTATCTTGACACTCAAATATTTTGTCACTTTTTCGCTTTTATATTTTCGTTGGTAAAATATTAAGAACTTTTTTTAGGCACTTTAAAAGGCAAAATATTCCAATATCTCCATGTTTGTGGTTTTGTTTCAATTTTGTAAGGCTTGAAACTTGAATATTTTTCACATTTTTTTTTTTTTTTTTTTTATTTTGTTTGAGACTACTCATAATTTTGTATTGAACAAAAGCTTATGAATAAATTTTAACACTTGCATTTTTCTTAAAAACAGTGCTCGCCGTAAAAATAAACGCTTTTTCAAATATTTTCTTTATATTTTTCAAAATTCACGCGCTCTATATTCTTTTTTTTTTCCTGTACAACAAACACCTCCAATCGCTTTAAAGTAATCGCTTCGACTGAATTGTACGAGTTGTTGCTCATTCCAAGCAAGCGTTGTCGATTTTAAACCCCAACCGACAACAAGAGTTGAGGTTTTTGCTTCTTCTTCTTATTTCGTTTGGTTTCCAGCCCCACTCATAAGAGTGCGACATAATAAAAAAATGAAAAAAAAAAAAACAAACAAAAAGCAGATAAAAACAACTATAAATTAAGTTTTGCGGCGAATTCAGCAAAAAAAAAATAAAGCAGAAATATAAAGACAGATGTAAGATATTAAGCACAATGGAGCACATGTTGGGGAGAAAAAAAAACAAAAAACGACGAGTAGCAAAGAGCAAGAGACAGCAAGTAAAGAAAGAGAGGGTGAGAGAGAATTAGCCAGTTGAACAGCTGAGCATGAATTCGCCGTGCTGCACTAGCCAACCGGCTTGAGTTGTTGAAATTATCTCAAGAAAGCAAGAACGAGCGAAGAAACGATCGCACTTAAATAGTGCAGCAAGTGAGGATCATTGCCTTTCTTACAACAGCGGACCAAACCATACAGCCCATGGTAGAATTATAAGGTAGGGCCGACTCGGAGAAGAATGCAGTGGAAAGCAGCGAAAAAGGGGGCTAGTTGTCAAAATCAGCTGTTCATATCGAGTTTCTTTATGTTCATGTTTCGCAATTGATTTTAGGTTAAACTTTTTACAAGCTCTTTTTCAAATTTAACACTTCCGCGGCATTTTATAGATTTATTTACAATGTTTTTACAATATTTTCACTCAAATTAACACAAACTTAACACACGTGTCCGCACTATTTACAAATTGAAAACATGATATTTCTTTTTTCATTTGACATTTCCACCAACTTCGTCATTTTGACAACTACCCGACCTTTTCACTATCCACTATTCGTTGACGCGTGAGGGCACTGAGCGACCCGGCCCTACCTTATAATTCTACCATGATACAGCCCAGTTCTCTTCCCTCCCTCCTTCTTCCTCCTCTCCACACCCACTTGCGAGTTCAATTTTAATTTCTTTGTTTTACATACAGTTTTCTTGTGCGTTTTGTTTTTATTATGGATTTCTTTGCGGTATGGATTCACTGTATGGCAAGGCAAGCAGCAAGTAAAGAAGATGTGAGTGAAGCACTCGCATCGACGATCGATCACGTACGTTCATCGATGTATGTATGTAAAATGAATGCATATAAGTTAAATAAAAATAAAATCGTAAATTATTTAAAACGTTGACACGCAAAGCCGGCGGATGAGGGGGAAGTTTTAAACTTTGATTCTGTATTGATTCTTTATTGAGAGCATGAGTACGAACGATAGATCGGTTCATCAAATGATTCGTCGTCTATAAAAGCAATCTTATAGATACAAAAACATGTCGAGGAATAATTTATTTTATTATTTTTAACTAGATTAAGCGTATTATCTTATTTGCTCGTAAATTATATCGTAAAACTACTGTTTATGTCATGAACAACACAGAAGTAGCTACGAAGATCAGTTGCAAGATTTTACTTCATAGTAAATAACTTTTTTCATGGCCTTATCAAACAAAGATCGCTGATTATGATAGAAGCCTAAGAAAATGTTGAATTTATTTGGGAAAACAATTTGTGTTAAAAAATATCCTTACAACTGAAGATCAAAATAAAATTTTAAAACGAAATGCTACTTTTACAACTCACAACGAAAGGAGCTTTTACTTTCTGTGTCTCGCTCTAACTCAATCAATGGAGAATCATCATTAGGTTTACGTCTAAATTTTTATAGCCACTTGGTGACAATTACAAGTTGTTACATAAAATAAAATTATTTTTGCACACAGCATACCTCCCGTCTTACAGAATTAGCCAAGGTTTCTGTGCACAAATCGTGTCACTGAAAAATTTAATATTTAAAACATATTTTTATGATGTTTTACCAATTACATTTTTAAGGTGTACTCAATTTTATGCACCTAATGTTCAGTTACATACACATTAGCATTAAATTAGTCATTAAGTATAATAAACAAACAGTTTTCATTTAGCCATTGCAACTTTTAAAGAGATTCGATTCAATTTCACTTTGTTTTATGCGTAAAATTATCTGCCATTATATTTTCTTTCTTTATGCTAGTTAGTTTAGTTACTATATTGATAACTGTGAAATTATCTTTAAAAAGTTGTATAAGTTTTAAATGAACCAAAAAAGATTTAAAAGCATAACCACTAACAATTGTAAAACACAAAATTGTCCCTTTCACTTTAGGGAATAAAACTGCATCAATTGGAGAAAATGATCTTAGTACTCCTCGTACTTAATGAACTAAACAATAATTAAGGGTATTCTCAATGCCTAGCATATGCCGTTGCACGATGCAAGAGTAGGAAATGTACAATAGATAATACCCCTATTGTAATTAAAATAACTTACATTGTAATCTGAACTAGTAAATGACCCATCAAATAAGCACTATTTTGAAATTATCCCTTTCACTCTGGAATCTAGAAAGTGCATCGATTGGAAAAATGGAATCTAGAAAGTGCATCGATTGGAAAAAATACAAATAGCACTAGTCCAACTTGATCAACTAAACTTTCATTGTAGTTAAAACACCTTACACTGTAATCTGCACTAGTAAGTGGCCATTCAGATAACTACTATTGCTCCATATTTAATTATCTATCAGCAAGGATTCAAGAATTATTGATTAATTTTTAATTATACAGAATTATAACCCAATAGATCACAAAATTGTATTAATCTTCTAACAATTAAGTCAGCAACTCTTTGCGGCGAGGGGAAACAAAAATTAAATTAAATCTGAAGTGTGTGTCCATAAGATATTAGCAGCATTTAAGTACCGATAAAATATTCACTCGTGTGCAGCAGCAACAATTATAAATGGTGTTAATTATTCACTTAATCGCACTTCAATTGCAGTCACGTTTTGTTGAGGTTTTTAATAAAATATCGCATTTATTTTCGGAGTTCAAATTCGGCCAAAAAGAGAGAAATAAATAAATCAACAAAATGTAATGAATTTAGAAAAAGAAGAAAAATTATTTATCAAATGCAGCCATATTTATTGTTGCTTATTCAAAGTTTACGTTCAATGCACCTGAATGGAGGAAAAGAGAATGAGTAAAAAGAAGTATATAAATTGCCTGCGAGTCAGAAGGAATTCAAAATTTACTGAAATTGGTAGTAATAATGGTATAATGAAATAATTGGTATAATGAAACAATATATTCAATATCGAAACTTTTTTATTTAGCTTTATATAAGGGATTTATTCGAAGGCTCTGATTCGAAAAAGAGCGATAGATAAGTATTTAAGCCAAGGAAATCGGGTGAAACATGTGTGGGATGTGTCTGTTTGTATATCTGTATCTTAATCTGGATCTGTATCTGTATCTGTATCTGCATCTGTATCGGCATCTGCATCTGCATCTGCATCTGTATCTGTTTCTGTATCTGTATCTGTATCTGTATCTGTATCTGTATCTATATCTATATCTATATATGTATCTGTATCTGTATCTATATCTATATCTATATCTATATCTACTTATATCTATATCTATATCTATATCTATATCTATATCTATATCTATATCTATATCTATATCTATATCTATATCTATATCTATATCTATATCTATATCTATATCTATATCTATATCTATATCTATATCTATATCTATATCTATATCTATATCTATATCTATATCTATATCTATATCTATATCTATATCTATATCTATATCTATATCTATATCTATATCTATATCTATATCTATATCTATATCTATATCTATATCTATATCTATATCTATATCTATATCTATATATATATATATATATATATCTATATCTATATCTATATCTATATCTATATCTATATATATATCTATATCTATATCTATATCTATATCTATATCTATATCTATATCTATATCTATATCTATATCTATATCTATATCTATATCTATATCTATATCTATATCTATATCTATATCTATATCTATATCTATATCTATATCTATATCTATATCTATATCTATATCTATATCTATATCTATATCTATATCTATATCTATATCTATATCTATATCTATATCTATATCTATATCTATATCTATATCTATATCTATATCTATATCTATATCTCTATCTATATCTATATCTATATCTGCATCTGTATCTGTATCTGTATCGGTATCTGTATCTGTATCTGTATCTGTATCTGTATCTGTATCTGTATCTGTATCTGTATCTGTATCTGTATCTGTATCTGTATCTGTATCTGTATCTGTATCTGGATCTGTATCTGTATCTGTATCTGTACCTGTATCTGTATCTGCATCTGTATCTTTATCGGTATTTATAAATGTACCTATATCCGCATTTTTGAATTCAACTGTATCTGCATCTGAATATTAATCCCATCTATATCTGTATCCACATCTGTATCTGATTTCAATCTTTATCTGTATACGCACCTGAATCTTTATTTGAAACCGTATCCGTAACTAGTTGTGGCGTCCGTGGTGTAGTTGGTTAAAGTGCGTGGCCGCTATGTCAAAGAACTTTGGAAACCCAGGTTCGAACCCCAGCAGCGACAGAAAATTATTTAAATTAAAATAATTTTTCTGTACGGCCGCCACCTCTCTGCAGACAATGGCAAACCTCAGAGAGTAATCAAAATGCCATGTAAAGCTTCTTGAGAACGAGAACTTTCCGTTCATCGCCGTTCGGAGTCGGCGTTAAGCATGTAGGTCCGGTTCTCGGTCAATTGTGCACAAACTTAATAACACGCACAACACAATTGATCATAAGAAGCTAGGTCAAAGTCCTTTCAAGGGCTGAAATGGCCAGTTATTTATTTTTTTTATTTTATCCGTAACTAGAATTATTTGTTTTTAATATATCTTTATCCTTTAATTGTATCCTTAATTCAGAAACAAAACATATACATATCTGCATCTAACGCTATTAATAAAAAATAGAAACATTTTGTGTATCAACAAGGTATATTTTACTTCATGAAAACATTTATAAAATATCAATTTTCAACATTTTTATGGTATTTCTAAACACATTAAAGCATGAAATTTTAAGCGCGGGACAATGCTTAAAAAAAAACACCAAATGTTGCTTATCGTTGCGTTTGGCAAAAAATCAAACAAAGCAAAAAAACAATTACAATGCATAAAATCACATGTTGTTAAGTACACTGCAAGAAAATGTGATTTATTTTTTTTTTTAATATATTTAATGTTTGATAGATATTACAATTATGACAAATCAATGAACTCAATTTTATTTGCCAGTGCACTGCGATATATCACCATATTATGAAAAATTACTCGACACACAAGTAACGGGACAATCAGCTTTAGCATCGACATCATCGATTGTGCGTTTTTTTTTTTTATTTTGGCTTTGCATGCATTTTTTTTTTTTTTTTGTAAAGTTCGCTGGAAAATGTGCTGAACACTGAACGAGTGCGGTTTGTGTTGTTTTTTTTTGCAGGCGTTCTTTGAATTTGGCTCATCGCAAAGACAAAATTAAGATAGAAAAAAATTTGTATGAAGGGCCACGCGGGCCACTACGTGGGCATGTTTGCATTAAAGCAACTTTATTAAATTGCTTAAAATTATTAAAGTTGCATAGAAAGTATTTGCGATGTGTAATATTAAAGAGCAAAAATTGAGAGACCGCAGGGTTTTTAGCGTGTGCCTGTCTGCACCTACAATGTTGGGAGTAACTGAATTGTATTAAAGAAAAATAATGCTTGTAGGTAAAACGAGTTCTTATAAATCTATTATAATTTAAGATTGCATTCATTTGATAAGCAGACATTTATAAAAAATAAAGGCAATTTGGAAAAATAAAAAATCACTTGGCCCCTGGAAGAGTTGAGTAGAAACTAAAATTACACCCGCCATGGTTGCCAAACGCCCACCCATCTACTAACTTGTTATGAATTGAAGATCGGTGAAGAGCAATAGGTAACAAGAGATCCCAAGCAAAAAAATTTAATACAGATTGAACAATCGTCTGATGAATTAAGCTATGTGATTAGTGGTGAGTGCTACCTACTGATATAAATTTACTGGGCATTGTTATTTTAAGCATATATTAAGGGGAACTATGCAGCCAGAGCTTAGCAGATTAACAAAAACTGAAGTCAGCAAAAAATCTTTATTACTTTATATCACTTAATAATCACAATTCAGGAGAGAAAAATTTTCATATAAAAAATTCACCAATTTGTTGAAGTCACTGCGGAAATCGACTTTATTGGTCAAAAATAGAAAACTTCAAAGAAAAGCAGACAAATTGAATCGTTCAAAATCGTAGCAATTTCTTTGCTGCCACAATATGTGGTGAGCGTAGGCGGCAAACAGTCTGTCCAATTTTCTGTATTCCCATCTGTCTTCGGATAATCAGCAATTTGTGCATTCGGCATCTTGCCATTATTTTGATTCACTTGACCAACCAAACCAAACCAACGCCTTCTACCTAACAACCAGCTGCATGATTTTTTCAATTCCCTGCGTTTCAGATAAAAAATCGATTGCTTTGCTGACTTTTTTTCTTGTAATCGAATATAAAATATGTAATTAAGTGTTTTGTGAAAATGCTCAAAGTAGCAATGAAGCAAGTTAAAGATAAAATTGTCATAATTTTCAGTAAGACTTAGAGATATACTTGGTTATAAATTTAAGAGATTGTTTTGCTAGATATATTTTTATAGGTTGGTAATCACGCATTTACGTTGCTTTTCAGTTGCTTTACGTTTCGTATTTAGCCTAGCTGGGTAGAGAGGTGAGCCAACATTCACTTAATAAGTCATTAAGAGGTTAACTCGTAGGTTGTGTAGGTTGCTTTTATGCAGTTGATAAATGCATACATTTGGGCAATCCAATCACCCAATCAGGAAGCGTGGACGTAACGAAATGAACGTGGTTTTTTTTTTTTTTTTTTTTGAGTGAAAATATCTCAATTTTCTTAATGATGATTGATTTGTTATAGTTCAAAAGCTAAAGTCTTTCTGTAATGAACGCTTGAAAGGTTTCAATTATAAAAAAATTTTTACTTACTCTCTTCGGAGTACTGGATTCGTATTTTAATAAAAAATATGCAACAAATTTGAAACACTTACCTGAAAGAAAAGAAAGAATATTGGTTACAAGACGGAAAACTTTTGGAGCAATAAGTCATGGTCATTGATATTTTGTACATGTCCAGGTCGACATACAGTATTAGTAGTATCAGGGTTTATCAAAGTTTTATTGTGACATTTATGAAAATTGTATCACAGAAATGATTTTCATTTCAAATTTTCTATAAAAATTTGGTCATAAGACTTTAGAAAAAAAAGCAATATCGTACCTAGGTTATGTAATATAATATTCTCTGTAATAATATAAACTGTTATAATTCTCGGTCAATGGTGTACAAACTTAATAACATGCACAAACCAATTGATCATAAGAAGCTAGGTCAAAGTCCTTTCAAGGGCTGAAATGGCCAGTTATTTATTATTTATTATCTAATATAGTACTATATATATTTCGGGAATAAATATTAAAACTGAATTTTTTCTGTATTCTTTTTGGAAATATTCTCCTTTACGATTAATACATTTTTTCATGCGTTCGAACCATTTCTCATAACATTTATCCTATTCCGCTTGAGTCACCTCTAAAACATGGTTTTTTAACGCATCCACGGTTCGAAATGGCGAAATGGCGTTGCCCACGCAGTTTGTCCTTGATGTGCGGTAACAAAAAGAAGTCATTAAGTACCAAATCAGCCATAACTGATTCGATGTTTTCGAACGCATCATGCTCGCATTGTCTTGATAAAGAAAATAGGTCTTTGTATTTATTTCCGAAATATTTGTAGTAACCCTCTTAGTAGGGACAGTGATACTAATCAGAGGAAAATAATACTGATACCGATGCTGATATTGATATCGATATATTGATGTATTGATGTATTCATGTATTGATGTATTGATGTATTGATGTATAGTTGTGTTGGTGTATTGATGTATTGATGTATTGATATATTTATATATTAATGTATTGATGTATTGATGTAATGATATATTGATATATTTATATATTGATATATTCATATTTACATATATTGATATATTGATATTGATATTGATATCGATATCGATATTGATATGGATATTAATATTGATATTGATATTGATATTGATATAGATGTTGATATTTATATTGATATTTATATTGATATTGATATTGATATTGATACTTACATTGATATTGATACTAATACTGATACAGATAGTGATATTGACATTGACATCGACAAACTACTAATAGGTATTGTGATAGTGATAATGATGTTGATATTGATAATGATATTGATAGTGATAGTGGTATTGACAGTGATAGTGATAGTGATAGTGATAGTGATAGTGATAGTGATAGTGATAGTGATAGTGATAGTGATAGTGACAGTGATAGTTACAGTGCTAGTAATAAATAAAGTGATATTGAAAGTAATAGTTATAGTAATAATGAAAGTAATAATGATGAACTTATGAGACCTTTAACTCTCTGGAGTAGTACTGTATGTGGAAAAGTACAAAAAATAAAGGTGATTTGGAAAATTATTTTTTTAAAATCCTGATACAATTTTATATATTTACAGAATTTATTTTTTACATTTTATTATCCAAGGGCAATTTGTCTAAAAAATACGAAGAAGACTAGAAATCAGGGCCTTACAGAAACTACTTAAACAGGCAAACTATTGAACAGTTCGTACATTTTGAAGTTGAGATGCACTAAACTAAAAACGGTAAACTTTGTTCAAAACAAAATGGCCTGTGTTCAATAAAAGTACCCACGGTAAGAGTTAATAATAATTGCCGTTCTATACCAATTTTATGAAACGATAGATCTCGCTTTGAAATTCTATCTGACTCATAAGACTTTATTTATAGAAATAAATGCTGACCGCAACTCTTTGAAGACAATGGTAAGCCTGAAAGAGTCAACATCGTGATGGAAGGCTAGCAGTTTGGAGTAGGATTAAAATTATTATATCCAGTTTTCAAACATACAGTGTTGCGCAAAACAATAGCAACAATCCCCTTGTCACACTTTGAATTCATATATACCACATATTTGTCAAGCTTTTAATAAAACTAATGATTTATATATGTTCATCACTGTTAACAGAAAAATTAAGTGTATTTACAAAAACAAAAACAGCTTCTATTCTAATTGTAACAACAATAATAAACAAGTTCTTCGAATTTGAATGCGCAAAACAATAGCAACAAAATGCACATAAACGAATAAAGCACGCGAAGTGAGAGTAACGGTACTTGTTCTCCTGTTTTTCTTTGCTTTTGATACAAACAAAAAAAATTAGCATATGATATATTAATTTATCAAAGTTTTTCGAAAAGTTAACATTCATTTGATAATGGCTAAAGACAAATTCGGCAACAAATTAAAAACTGAAATAATTAATGATTATTTCAATGGATATTCTCAAAGTTTTATTGCGAAAAAATTTAATATTAATAGATCTTGTGTTTGCCGACTAATTAAAAAGTATGAAGTAACAAGAGAAGTAAATACATTACATCTCGGTGGTAGACCACGAAAAACTTCAGCGCGGACGGACCGAAGAATTTGTAATATAATAATAAAGAAACCTTTCATATCCTCCAAAGAAATTGTGACAACACTTAACTTAGATATTCATCACAGTACAGTACGTAGGCGAGCTATAGAAAATGACTTAAGAAGTTACAGGCCAGCAAAGAAGCCAATCCTTACAAAGAAGCACTTTAAAAAAAGGTTAATACGAGAAAAAAGAAATTTCGGTACATTACAACTTTATACCTTTTTCCTATAGGCTTGATTTTGCAAGAGCTCATATAAACTGGTCAATTCAGAAGTGGAAAACTGTACTTTTTAGCGATGAGTCGAAGTTCAATCTGATTAATTCATATGGTATGTGCACAGTAAGACGCCGCAAATGTGAACGACTCAATCCGCGGAACTGCAAAGTAATTGCAAAGCACGGTGGAGGCAGTTTGATGATTTGGACGAGTTTCTCTGCTTATGGCGTGGGCCCCTTTATTCCAATAGATGGGATAATGGATAGCTTGCAATATAAAAATATCCTAGAAAATTATATGCTTCCCCATGCTGAGTGGAATATGCCTCTTCGATGGGTGTTTCAACAGGATAATGATCCGAAACACACATCGAGGCTGGTAAAGAATTGGTTAAGTGACAATGGAATTCAAGTTCTTGATTGGCCGGCACAATCACCAGACTTGAATCCCATTGAAAATTTATTTGGTATCCTAAAAAGGGCAGTAGCGGGTCAACGCTTTAAAAATAAAAATGAATTACTCCAAGCGCTAAAAACTAAATGGAATGGAATCCCAAATGACACATTATATAATTTAATCAATTCAATGCCAAAAAGATGCGCGGGGGTTATAAAGAATAAGGGCGGGTACACTAAGTATTAAATTTGTTGCTATTGTTTTGCGCAGCTAAATTCGAAGAACTTCTATATTATTGTTGTTACAATTAGAATAAAAGTTGTTTTTGTTTTTGTAAATATACTTAATTTTTCTGTTAACAGTGATGAATCAAAATAAATTAATAGGTTTATTTAAAGCTTGATAAATATGTGGTTTATATGAATTCAAAGTGTGACAAGGAGTTTGTTGCTATTGTTTTGCGCAACACTGTATGTTTAAAAACATTTTAGGGTTTCGAGAGAGAAATTTTGTAATAATAATGAAGAAAAACCTTTTGAGTTTTTGGCGAACTACACACAGAACTTTATATACACAGATAAACAGATTGATAGATAAGCAGTATGTCGATAAACTCTTGGTAAAAAAGGAATGTGCATTTTTTTCAGTGTGAAGAAAATAATGAATTGTGATTTCTGTGCTTAGATTTTATTTGAACGAATAATTTTATTGCTGAGTTAAATTTTGTTTTTTGTTAATTTGAAATGAATGTATAACTTTATGTTGATTTACTTTTTCTTAATTTGAATTCAACATTTTGAAAAGGATATTTAAAAACAAATTAAAAACTATTGGAGAAGCTTGGCTGGGTTGAAAACATCTAATTGCACTTAGAGCGAATTCTCATGTGGAATTTCTTATAATATATATTATTTTTAAGAAACGGAGCATACAAAGGTGAAGCGTAGGAATTATGTCATTGAAAACACAGCTAAAACTTTACCTCAAAACTGTGTCACCTTAACCAGATGTTGAAATTTTAACCACAAATAATGACAAAGAATGCACAATGAATATTCATGAAATATTTCCATCGATCTTCGTTGCATTTATGTCAATTTGATGGTTAATATTTGCTGTAATTCAATTAAAACGGAATGCGGCTTAAATGTTGACAAAATTTAAGAAAAGCATAAAAGGATAAAAGAATTTTAATTTTATGCACTGAAGGTAGATGAAGCAAGTTAAATATTTTGGGCGAACCAAAATAAGAAGAGCAAAAATTTAACCAACTGCATTTCGACAAAAAGACTTGTTACGAAAAAAAGTCCAGATTAAACATCAGTAGCAATTTCAAATTTTTGTACATATTTACAAACAACACAAACATTTACAATGTAAAAATTGGTTAAATTGAATATCACGAAAACTATGAACCGTAGCTTAACCCATTAAGTCCGGGAAGAGCACAATTTTAATATGATGTTTGAGACTTATTTTCTGCTATTAAAAATTGGAATAAAAAATTCCAAACATACCTATTCTACTATTTTTGGGGTCGCTTTCTCGATTGGTGCAGTCGGATTTGCAGAATAATGACTTTTGGAACCAATATGGCGCATTTTAATTAAAAAAATAACGAAATTTTTTGCGTTTTTCTTTTTTGTGAATCTTTTTCGCATAAATAAAGTTGCTGAATCGGTGCCAAACTAAAACCAAAAGTGCACAAAATATCTAAAGTATAACTATGAATATTTTTTTTTTTGTTTGAATCAACCTAACCTCGTCAATATATCAATACGTAAAAAATTAACGTTATTTGGTAAATTATGAGTATTATTAATAAAATTTACATCTCTAATAATAAAATTGTCCCAAAAATATATAAAGAAGGGGTTTTTGAGATCGCTGATCACGAATTTGAGGCAAGATTTTCAAAATTTAAGATGGCGGATTCAATATTCGCTCGTTGCTTTCTTGTCGTACTGACGTCTTTTAATCTTATAAATTCAAAGTTTTCTTTAACTCAATTAATAAATAAAATTAAAACTATTTTTGGTTCATCATTTTTGCTGGGTCTTCTTGTAGCGTGCCAGCATTCATATAAATCCTTTTTACAAAAAATTTAATATAAACATTATTTTATTATTTGTGCGAGAGCGAATTATTATATTCTTCTTGCACATATTCTTCGAAGTCATCGCTTAATTTCATTGCTTCTTTTTTTTTCTTCTTTTAACTACAAACAGGTTTTCTGTGTGCAAGTGAGTGAGAGTGATTGTTTTTTTATTACACTTGCTCATCTGTTTTTGGCCTGTTTTGTTTTGTTATTATTTCAATAACCAGGGCTGCACTTAATAACTTTACAGTGTTTATTAAACTGTTTTATTGAAAAACCAAGTATCTTCTTTTTTGTGGTTTCTTGCATTTTATTAATTTTTTACATTTAAAATGTTCTGCAGTTTCCGTAATTGTTCTATAAAAGACGAATCCGACCGCGTGGTAAATTGCTGGTTGTGCGATTCGTTTTTCCACTTCAAGTGCGCATCGTTGAATGCAAGAATTTATGACGCAATCAACGAAGGCAAAGGACTTCGTTGGTCATGTATTGATTGCAGGTCTACAGATGTTGATATCCTTAAGCTTATTAGACAATCTAGAAGAGGCTTCTTGGAAGTGTCGAAAGATTTAGAGGCGGCTCAGGCCAGATTAGCCGAATTTGAAAGTTTGTTCAAAAAGTTCAAGGTCTTGGATTAAGCTTCTGCGTCTCCAAAACGAAAGCGAAGTAACAAAAATCTTCGAAGCTCAGCAAAATCTACTGCAATAGCCTTGCCTTTGTCCTCAAATATTGAACCTAATCCACCTGCCTCAGTTTTTACACCTGAAGGACCTCAGAAAAAGTCTATTATTACAAATCAGAGTACTGATCAGCTAACGCCTACTAACGCTGCAGTCTCAGTTGATTTAACTTTAACTATACCTTCTTCAGCAGCTCCTGTAAAAGATAGTTCTCCTTCTGTTGCAAAAAAAACATATGCTCAGACTTGTGCTACTAATGTTTCTCCTAGTATTGCTACGAGTACTAATATTATTTCTTCCTCTCCTAGTTCGGTTTCTACTGGAGCTATACCGAAGCAAATATCAAATAGCAGCAATAAATTACCTGATCATAAAGAACTTGTAGTTATTCCGCCAGCAAAATGTATATTTGTTTCTCGCTTTGCAGTTGATACATCAGAAGGTGATATCTTATATTATTTAAACTCTAAGTTAAACCTTCTTAATAAGAAGATTTCGGTTCACAAACTGAGATTCTCTTACCAGCGCACTATTTCTTCTTTTAAAATTACTTTGCCTAGTGATATCTTCATGTTCTGGATCAAGGTTTTTGGCCGGAAAATACTTTGGTGCATGAATTTATTCAAAAATCACCGCCTCAAACTTCACTGGCTATCTTACCTGTTCACAGCGTGAACCCAAAAAACTAGATTGTTGCCTTCAGTTCCTAGCCTTATATCAGAACGTTCGTGGTTTAAATACTAAACTTACAGACTTACACATTTTAAGCCATAATCTTCATTTTGACATTATTGCTTTCAGTGAGACTTGGCTTAAACCTAGTACTTTAAATACTGAAATTCTGTCTAACAATTTTAATATATACCGCAAAGATAGAAACTCTATTGCTGGTAATTTTTGCAATGGTGGTGGCGTGTTAATTGCCGTTAAATCTTCTCACTTTTCACAAGAAATATTAATATCTGAGTCTTTAGATATTGAATTTTGCTGTGTTCTTGTAAAGTTTGGTACTTTGAGAATTTATGTCACATGTTCATATATACCTCCACTTTCTAGTGTTGAAGTGTATGGGAAACATTTGGCGTCGATTTATAAAATTTGCTCACAACTTCAGCCTTACGATCATATTTTAATAACGGGTGACTTCAACCTTCCGAATGTTTCCTGGAATTGCTGCACTGAAAATTCTGCAGTGCTCTTGCCATCTTCAGAGTGTTCATCCGATAACTCATTTTTAAATGAGCTTTCGAGCCAGGGGCTTTTTCAAATTAACTGCCACTATAATAGAAACAACCGCTTGTTAGACCTTATTTATTTTGATGATAGTAATATTATTTCAGTTAATAGGTCTGAGCCACTTGTGTATCCTGAAGACGCACACCATCCAACTATCGAAATCACACTGAATTTTCCTAAACAATCTATATCACACCGTATTCAAAATCCTGCCTTAGAGTTTAACTTTAAAAGAACGAATTATGTAATTTTGAGAAATAATTTGTCAATTATCAACTGGTCATCTGTACTTAATATTAATAACACAAGAATATTACCACAAACGCTTGACTCTGCTGTATTTGCCTTTAACAGTACTCTTAATAATTGTTTTTTAACGTCAGTGCCACAGAGAAAATCCTCTTTAATATCTGGTCCTGTTTGGTATACCAAAGAACTGAGAAAGATGAGAAACTTAAAATCGAAATATTATAAAAAGTATCAAAAAACTCATAACATTTGTGATTTTGCTTCTTATACCTCAACTAAATATAACTACCGGCAATTATGCAGGCAATCAATTATCACATAGCGTAAAATCTTTGATGTCCCCATTCCAACATGGATTCTTATCTAGAAAATCTACTGTTACTAACCTTCTAGAATTCACATCAAAGACTATTGAGAATTTTGGAAAAGGTCTACAAACAGATGTTATCTATACTGACTTCAGTAAAGCTTTTGATGTTGTAAATCATAAGCTCTTAATTTTAAAACTAACCCTTCTCGGTTTTCCAACACCATTAGTGCTTTGGATTGAATCTTATTTATTAAATAGAACACAAAGTGTTATCTTTAATCTTGTTAAGTCAGTGGAGTTCCCTGTTACTTCCGGTGTACCTCAAGGAAGCCACCTTGGGCCTCTGTTGTTTCTACTTTTTATTAATGATTTACCATCTGTTGTAATTCATAGTAATATTTTACTATACGCTGATGATGTTAAACTTTTCCTGTCATATAAAAATGAGCAAGACTCTTTTTTCTTACAAACCGATCTTGACCATCTTTGTGACTGGTGTGAAATCAATTGCATGAAGCTTAACTTGAAAAAGTGCAAACACATGACTTTTTCTCGTAGACAACCTTCTCGAAGTTATTACAAAATAAGTGACTATACACTTGAGTTCTTAGAAGTTTTCGACGATCTTGGAGTAACTATGGACCCAAAACTTCGCTTTCACATTCATATTAATAAAGCTATAAGCAGAGCAAACAGTACTTTAGGGTTTATTAAACGATGGTCAAAAGAGTTTAATGATCCTTTCATTACTAAAACATTATTCACTTCGCTTGTAAGGCCCATACTTGAGTATGCGTCAATTGTCTGGTGTCCTAGATATGGGTGTTATATTGACGATATAGAATCAGTTCAGAAACAATTTCTTTTGTTTTGTTTACGCAATATATATTGTCATACTAACATTCACTTACCACCCTATGAATATAGATTAAAGCTTGTTAACCTACCTTCTCTAAGAAATCGTAGAATCACGCTTAATGTTTGCTGGATTTATCAACTTATACATGGATTTGTTGACAGTCCATACTTACTGAGTAAAATTTACTTTAATCTTCCTCTTCGACCAAGAAGATCTTTTGAGCTACTTTTTATGAACTTTTGTAGAACTAATTACTTGCAAAATGAACCACTAAGAAGCGCTTGCGGAGATTTCAATTCCGTTTCAGATGTTATATCTTTTAATGAAACCCTATACTCAATTAAACTTAAAATAATAGATTATCTGCAGCACCGCCACTGATTCTCAACATACTCTTCCAAGGATACGGCACTTTTACTGTTGGATGCACCGCCACTGATTCTCAACATACTTTTCCAAGGATACAGCATTTTTACTGTGAATGAATGAGAGAACGATCTGCATAGTATATATATTAATATAAGTGGCTTATTAGACCAAGTTTGTCTATGTGCCTGCGTTCGTTACCTTTGTCTTAGCTTACTAAGAACTCGGTGTGATAAATAAAAGATGAATCAAGACTTCATCGGCTTTAGAATCACAGAATGAATAATATTGTATATATACTATCAAGGTGTTATATGTATATTAATATGAGTGGCCAATGAGACCTAGTTTGTCTTAGTGCCTGCGTTCGCAACCATTTTCTTTTCCACAAGGAAATTGGTGTGGTAAATACGACTCAATTCGTCGGATTACCAACTTGCTAAACCAAGACTTTATTGGCTTCAAGGACAGAACGATATATTTATTTTATACATATTTTCATTCTCGATACCACCGCCTTGGACCCTCTTGAAGATTTATTATTAATGTATTTTTTGCTTTATAATACCTTTACTCATGTTATCTATAAGTCTGTATACTTTGAAACGTTCATGTTTCAATTTACATTACATTACAACTGAACTTATTTTACTTTGGTTTTGTATCTTCATTTAAAACGTACTTGAAGTCTATATATAAGTATTATTAGTATTAGTTTAAATGGATTATGAATTGTAATTTTAAAATGCTATAAAGCCTAAAAGGCTTAGCAAACAAATAAATAATAATAAATAATAATATGGCCGACCGAATTTCATAAAATCTTCAAAATTACAAGAAAATGTGTATAAGGGAGTTTTTGAGGCAGTTGATCACGAATTCGAAGTTAGACTTTCAAAATTTAAGATCGTGGATCTGTAGCTGATTAAATTTCATGAAATGTCTGAAACCAATGCGATAATGTTTATTATACGGGGTGTTTACGATAAAAAAATTGGTTGTTTCCGTCCGTTAGCCGTTTTAAAAACGCTTCCTAACTGGAACCTTGTAAAACCTTTATATTTTTATAATTCAAACGAAGTTATCTAGCATTTGTAAATTAAGTCTAATAGTTTATATTGAAATATTCGTAATTTTAGATACTTAAAAAATCCGAAATCCTTAGGAAAAAGAAATAAAAAAAAAAAAAATTTAAAAAAACAAATAAAAAAGAAATAAAAAAAAAAAAATTTAAAAAAACAAATAAAAAATAAATAAAAAAACAAAATAAAATAAGAACAAAAAAAATTAAATAAAAAAAAATAAAAATACTCTTGGCGTCCACCTCCACCTGGTTTGAGTTGGGAAACATTTATACAACGACTAACGGACGGAAACAATCAAACATCGTAAACACCCCGTATAATAAACATTATCGCATTGGTTTCAGACATTTCATGAAATTTAATCGGCTACAGATCGACCATCTTGAATTTTGAAAATCTAACTTCGAATTCGTGATCAATGGCCTCAAAAAACGCCTTCTTGTACACATTTTCTTGTAATTTTGAAGATTTTATGAAATTCGGTCGGCCATATTGAATCCGCCATCTTAAATTTTGAAAATCTTGCCTCAAATTCGTGATCAGCGATCTCAAAAACCCCTTCTTTATATATTTTTGGGACAATTTTATTATTATAGATGTAAATTTTATTAATAATACTCATAATTTACCAAATAACATTAATTTTTTACGTATTGATATATTGAAGAGGTTAGGTTGATTCAAACCAAAAAAAAAATATTCATAGTTATACTTTAGATATTTTGTGCACTTTTGGTTTTAGTTTGGCACCGATTCAGTAACTCTATTTATGCGAAAAAGATTCACAAAAAAGAAAAACGCAAAAAATTTCGTTATTTTTTTAATTAAAATGCGCCATATTGGTTCCAAAAGTCATTATTCTGCAAATCCGACTGCACCAATCGAGAAAGCGACCCCAAAAATAGTAGAATAGGTATGTTTGGAATTTTTTATTCCAATTTTTTATAGCAGAAAATAAGTCTCAAACATCATATTAAAATTGTGCTCTTCCCGGACTTAATGGGTTAAGAGAATCATTGACTTATGTACTTGTTATTGAACAAAATGTTGACTCAAGATTATCCACGTGGCCTACATATTTAATAATGTAGTATTTGAAATCATATGATGAACATATTTGAAGTAGCGGAAAAAACAGCGATGCTCAGCACTAGACTGTTCATCTAGTCCACCGACAAAAAACAATAACAACTACTAAAGCTTAAATTAAATAATTCACTTTCTTGGTGGAGATTCAAGACTACCAGACTAGCAGACAGATCAACATGTCGCGATAGTGGATTTTAAGCAAATGTACCATATATGAATGTTGCTATCCGTCAACGGCTGAACTACCGTCAGCTTGACAGTCACAGACGTCATGAATCAGCATGCGCAAGCCATGCACCGCTTGTAGAAGAGTGCATCAGCGAGTAGTAAATCCCGCTGCTTTACCTCCACCTTCACTTTTTTTTTTAGTGCCATGAATAGTTAATAAATTTTAGGAATGAAGTGAGCTTTGTAAGGAAAAACTTGTTGGCTTCACAGTAGAATGCATCTATTGTAAAAAAAAAACTTAATTTGCGGAAAAATCAAGCAATTTGCAGATATTACTAATAACCTGTTGGCTTTAATGAAAACTCATTTAATAACCACGACATGTAAAACAAGCTTGATTAGGATATCAAATACTGCAGATTATGTAGATAATGATAAAGCTTTGACAACTTCAATGAAAAATAAGCTTAAGATTCTGAGGAAAAACTACAGTCGACAGTGACTTGCTGAAAATCACATAACTTATTGAGAGAAGTTAAGCCCAAAGGTGAGAAAAGTCTCAAACGTTTAGAAGATGGTTTTCGGGATAAGAAATAGACACATGTAAAGTATACAGTTAATATTTACGCGCATTTATATATAATATAACCTAACCTAACCTTACCTAATCTAACCTTACCTAACCTAACCTAGCCTTACCTTACCTAATCTTACCTAACCTTACCTTACCTAATCTTATCTTATCTTACCTAACCTTACCTTGCCTAACCTTACCTAACCTTGCCTAACCTTGCCTTACCTTACCTTACCTTACCTTACCTTACCTTACCTTACCTAACCTTAACTTACCTTACCTAACCTAACCTACCCTTACCTTACCTAACCATACCTAACCTTACCTAACCTTACCTTACCTTACATAACCTTACCTTACCTTACCTTACCTTACCTAACCTTACCTAATCTAGCCTAACCTAACATTACCTTATCTAACCTAAACCAGCTTTTTTTTATTTAATTTGCGAAGGGGGAACATTTAAAAGCCGCCACCATGCAGGAGGAGGTGTGCGATTCTTACGCACTAAACCTGAACCTCCGCATTGAAACTTCGTCCCTTTGTAAACACCGTGGTACCGCGGCAAAGCATGACTTCACAGAGCATGGGAATAGCACTAAGCTGAAAACTGGATGGCTAATAACCGTCGTTTAAGGGGTAAATAGACGCGAAGTACTCTACTCAGCTTACTGTGTTTTGTGAACGCTCAACTCTTCGTAGTTCTTCTGTTATGGTTTTAGCGAGGGTACTGACCACTGACCAGGGACACCAAGTTTTGTTGTGTTACAGTTTCCCCGAGATTGTTCGAAGCCTCAAGGCGGGCATTATCAAAATTGGGCACTAAAATAATGCATGGTTTGCATCTTCAATTGTATTTGAAGAGCAGTGTGAGCACTATGGACTTACCGCGTGCTTAAATTTGAACAAGTATTCTCTGAAGCACCCAAGGCCGCTTAAAATCTGTCAAATAGAAGTTCACTAAACCGAGACTACTTTCGCACCAAGGGGTGTTCGGGATAAGCTGGTATGTCCAGCGACCCTTCAGAGATCTATTCCAGCGGTCTTGCCAACTCTGCTCAACTAAACCTAACTCTACCCAACTAAACCTAACTCTACCCAACTAAACCTAATTCTACCCAATTAAACCTTTAGTTTAGGGTTTAATTCTACCCAATTAAACCTTTAGTTTAGGGTTTAATTCTACCCAATTAAACCTTTAGTTTAGGGTTTAATTCTACACAACTAAACCTAACTCTACCCAACTAAACCTAATTCTACCCAACTTAACCTAACTCTACCCAACTAAACTAATTTAGGCTACTTTAAAGAAACATTCCCGATCCAATTCTGACATGGATTTAGTTGGTTTATCTCCGCAGATAACTCCTCTTAACTAACATAACCCTACTACAGCTGATAAGCTTTGTAAGAAATTTATTAAATTTATAAAAAGAAAACTATATCAACAACAATAAAGAAAATATATACACGCTCTAGATTACAACGGACGTTTAAGAGCACTAAACCAAAAATAGACTTAAATAAAATACCGAGTCACAATAGTGGAAGAATTTTTATAGATATGAAGTAGCAAGGAAATCAACACAGATTTCACTGAAGTTTCAATTAAACGCAATTGAAGCTGTGGTCAATAAACGTTGATAGGCAGTAATAAAAACAACATAACAAGAAACAACAAACGTTTTTTAAAAAACAAAGAAGTATAAAAAAAAATATTAAAAAAAAAGTAAAAAACTTAACAATATTAAAATAAGCAACACAGCTTTTGCAATTTCTCGTATAAACTAAAACTAATTGAAAAAATAAAATCAGTTATTGGCAGCACCAAAGCGACAACGAGAAAAACAACAACAGTATCATAAGTGAAAACATAAATAAATTGTGAAAATATGGGACACACTGACGCTTGTGGACGGACGGACGCGTGGCTGGTCACGCAGGTCAAAGACTATAGTTTCGCATGCCTTGACTACGGCTGTGGACGTTAGGCAGCGCGAAAACGAAGGCAATGAAAATTATTTAAACGAGAGGAAGTTAAGAGAGAGACAGAGAAGGACAGGAAAGCTTAAGGTGTCAAAGAGGTTATTTTTAGTAACACATTCACGGCGCAAGCGCACATGTCAGAAATGTGAGGCTTAAAAGAAATTTTGTCTAGTTATGAAAATGTTGAACACGTCTGACAACACAAATAAGAAACACACACACACTCACATATATTACAGACAATATGTTAATTTTCTTTACAATTTCAACTTTGCTTTTGAACGCTTTGGAGCAGTTAATTTATTTAAATAAACAACAAAATATTTCAATTTGCACATAGAGAAAGGGAAGAGCGGGAAAATTGATTACCTGAGAAAATGTTGAAATTTATTAGACACTTTTCAATGGTTTTGGGAGATATGCAGTGCAGGAAATTTATTTAATATTGTTAGCATTTGAAGAGATTTTGTGATAGAGGCCACTATAAATCATTAAATGAGGTAGTTACTTTATCGTCTGTAGATATGGAGGCATTGGAGTAACCAAATTTTCATCATTGTTTTTTTTTATTTAAAGTGAAATACCAAAAAAAAAAAAAAGCAGTTGGCTGTACCTATCGTGGACACAACCGAAGATTTTCATTTGATCTTTATCCTTGTCCTTATACTTGCCCCCAGCCTTATCCTTTTCCCTAATTCTCCTACTTCTTGTACAAACTTCTTTTTTTATCCAAATTCCTAACCTTATCCTTGTTCGAATCCCTTTCTTAATACTTGTCTCACATCTTTTCCCAATATTTGTTCTAAATGCTAGACCCACTAAGACTCAAATTCTTGTTTTATTTCATGTGCCATTTACTGCGCATATCCTTTTACCGATCTTGTCCGAAATATTGTTTTCAGTGTGACTAACCTTTGTGGTTATTCTTGTCTCAATCCTTGCCATCGTCCTTTACCCAAACCTTGTCTCAATTGTCCTTTACCCAAATTTTGTCTTAATCCTTGTACAATTCCATGCTCTTATCATTGTCCAAATCTTGTCTTACTCCTTATCTTATTCCTGGTTCTAATCTTTGTTAAAATCCTTGTCCTAATACTAGTCCTTTTTTAATTTTCATTCTAATTTAATTTAATTTTTTTTTTGACGTGACGTTTCTTGCAGGTTTCAAAAAAAAGTTGAAAAGGGTATTTTTTCCAAAATGCATTGGCGTTGCATGAAATTGTAACACGTTTAATATAAGAGCTATGATAAAACAAATTACAGGACAATAAAGGTTAATTATTTGACTTTATGATAAAAATTAAAAAAAAAATAAGGAAGTCGCGAAACGTGGAAGCAACGCAACCGAAAATTTGTTACATAGAATCCTAACCCGCTTTGTACAAGTGCTTCGAAAAAATTATTATACCCGAGTAAAGGCTGGTTCTTAGTAAAGGCACTTTCGTCAAAAATAGACAACAAAATTGATGACGTCATGAGCCGCTTCAAGATTGAAAACGCAAGCATGCAACGTCGTTGCATGGAATTATTACTCGGTGAGGAAACGGGACATGGTAAATGTTATTAAACGTGACGAAAAAAAAAAGAAAAATTATGACGGGGTTAAGTTGCCAAGGTAGCAGCTTATGCAACAAAAATGGAATATTGTTGCATGGAATTATTCCTCGCTGGGTAGAAGTTCTAGGAAAAATTTAATTGTGAAAAAAATTCAAGATTCAAAATATCACGGAGGGATCCCCTTAATGCAATTAAAATGCAACAACAAGTAAAAACCGTTGCATGGAGTTATATCTCTGTTACCATTGGCGCTACGGTAAGTTAAGTGGAACCTATATAATTATTAATTTTTTTTTTATTTTCGTCGTGAGTCTGACTATAAATCCTTCCTTTCTATTTTATGATATTTAGCAAGACGCGTAGACTCACCGAGAAATAATTTCACGCAACGCCATTGCATGATTGATATATTTTCTCCGCGGCCCCATTAAGTCATGCATTTTTTTATTTATTTTTCTTGTGTGTAACATTTTTTTTCTTTAGCTCTGAACAAAGGATTTAAGATGTAATGCCTATTCAGTCAAGTTTACCTTGGTTCGTAATGGGGTGGAAAATTAGTCGGAAGCAAGGGGGCAATCAATTGAAACATGTGTAGGATGTTCTAAAAGTGGTGGAAAGCCGCATAAACATGTGAATTTGAATCGGAGGCAAATGTTATGCCTTAACCTCAGTCAAATCAAGTTTTAAGGCAATCTAATCCACAAACTACAACCTTCAAGTCATAAATATTGATTAGTTTTCAATTTCAGTTGATATGCAATGAGGAAAGAAATGCAGAAAGGTTAAAGCGTAAGATCTGATAAAAATCACTCATCCATCAACTAAAACAAGAAGCGTTGACAAGAACCGTTTAATTAAGTTGTCAATTAAATAAAAATTGTTTCTTTTATTATTATTTCCTATTGCGATCTCTATAAATCTCTTAATAAAAGTACTCGTATTCATACACGTAGTTAAAATCATCAACGCAATCTTAGCCTACTGGGTACTTGTGGGGTGAATCCAACTAGCTATAATAGACGTTAATAAAATATTTTAAAAAGCGGAAAAGGCAATTGAAAATAATATCGTTGATGAGGATGAGAAAGCCGCGGCAACAGTTCAAAGTATGTGCAATATTCTAATTTTTTTAAAACACAAAATAAATTGACAGCAAATAGCTACACTAGACAGTATTTTGAGTTTGTGCACATGAAAACCGAAAAAAATTCAAATTCAGAAAGAAACATTTCTTTCTAATTGAGCAATAATTTGAAAATAATTAAGAAGTATTTATTTTATAGTATTTTAATTGGAGAGTCATCAAATTATAAAGAGAAATATAAATTGCCCTTCTTGGTATTTATAAAAAAAAAAACATTTTAATGTATGGGGATGACATATTTTTGAAAAACACTATTTCACATGACATGACACAAATTATATGAAAGTTTTTAGAATTAGGTCACCTAACTGTATGTAAACTGAGCGCAAATTTATTTATAGTCGACAAATAATTACTTAAATTATGTGACAGACTGTCACAAAGGAAAGTTACTACAAGATAGTCAGGTCAGCATGTCATTGTATGTAATGATGATTATGATATTTAATAAAGTGTTGTTATATTTACCAATCTTCTTGCTTTTCAGCTACAATTGGATCTTTTGTTAGTTTGCTATAATGACGCGAGAGAGAAATGAGAAGAAACAGAAAAAAATAATTGTAAGATTGTTGTCAAATTTATAAATTATAAAAATAAGCTTAACATAAAAAGGTAGAAAATCAAAATATAGCGTAGACTTAGTTTATATGAAGTCCTACGGTTATTAATATTCCAAACGTTCGAAAAAGAATTATTTACAAAGTTAACATAGCTTCTTTCCGTTGTGAAGCTTAGCATTTCTGTTATGTGTTGTAAAAGAATAAAAAATTTTTGTATTCTTTACATGACAACCCGCATAATTTGCAGATCTTACTTATTCTATAGGTTTTTTATTCAATAACGACTTTAATAAATGTGTAAATCTAAAGATCTAAAGACTATTAATCACTGTAAATCATTTACGATATTATTATTTTCATCTCCAATAACAAAACAAAGACTGTTATTAACTTTAAGTTTTACTCGCATATGAAGGTTACGAGGGTAACTGCATATATTTCGGGAATAAATATATAGACCGATTTTGTTATTTTTTTTTTTAGTTTTTTCATTTTCATTTTCATTTTGAAAAAAGCAACAAAATTTTTTAAATTTTGCCACAGTACCCATTACCCATACACAAGTAAGAAATATTCCGTGAAATAAAGAAAACAAACAAGCGCCGAAGAATTATTCTTATCAAGACAATGTGAGCTTGAGTCGTTTTTGAGCACTCAAAACATCGAATTAATAAGTTATCCGCCGTTATCCTGAATGATTTTTTTTGTTACCACACATCAAGGACAAAGAGCGCGAGAAGAAGCCGTTGATGCGTTGAAAAACTATGTTTTGGAGATATCTCAAGCGGAATGGGATAAATGTTATGACAAATGGTTCGAACGCATGCAAAAATGTATGAATCATAAAGAAGAATTGGAATCATAAGGAAAAAATGTCTTTATATTTTTTCCGAAATATATGTATTAACCTATGTATCTTTAAAAACCACATTATATGTGCAATGTACACGTGATATGCATATAAGTAACTAGTCAATTATTTTTAAACATTGTTAATTCATTTTCATGTAGTCAAACACATTTTCCAAATACAACAAAAATTTTATGTTTTTTAAAAATACTCGTTAAGAAAATTACTCTGAAATCAACAAGACTACAACGAAAATATTTGATAGCAGAAAAGGTACGGGTAATGTAGCACGCGAGGCTGTACATTAGAGTGGGTCGGTACACTCTTCTCTTCTCCATAAAAAAACTTTGAAAAATTAATACCTTATTTTAGAGATGACCTCGGGACAACTCAAAAAAAAAACAAAAGAACAAATTTTTGACCTCGGGGAAAACGGCCAAAGTAGTATTTTTTTGCATTTTATGTCCCATCTTAAGAAATGATATACCCTTAAAAAGTACTTAACTATTTCTACATTTTCCAAATAAAGCACTTTTTGGGCAAGAAGTGAACAAATTTTTAATTTTAATTTTAATTTTATGAGGAAAAAAAAATTGAATTTAGGGGGGAGGTGGCGGGGTAAATCGAGGTAGCAGGGTTGAGCAGTCAACTATGATTTGGAAGTCCAAAAGCTCTGAGAAGAAAATTAAGTACTAGTTAAGCCCTTTTGAACAGAATATCATTTCTTAAGATCTGACATAAAATGCATAAGTTATAGAAAAATTACCATTTTGGCGGTTCTTCCAGGAGTACAAAAAAATTTGTTTTTTAGTTGTCTCGAGGTAATCTTCAAAATAAGGTACATGGTAATGGAAAAGCAACTATGAAAAGGGGGTTTCCCAAATGAGTCACAAGATATTTTAGTTTTTCAATGAACTCCTTGCATAAGAACCTTTGATTCTATAATAAAAATGTTACGCTCGAACAAAATAAGAGTGAATAGAATTAATAAAAATTCCAATTACTCACCTTTGAGTTAAGTTATTCTCCACTCTATCCTGCTTTTATATTTACCCTTCATTGACATGCGCGACTCACGAACGAGAATGAGAAGTCCCATAGTGTTCCCATTTTTTCTACGTGTCTCAAGTGGTACCGAGGCTTATTAGTAAAAAAATTTTCTTGTTTTTTTACAAAATGAAAAACTTTTTATCTTTATATTTACTCCCGAAATACATACTTATAGGAACCCTGATATTATTTAATCCTTTTAGTGATTTTTTTTTGTGATTTTTTTAAATTTTTTTCATTTTTAATTTAATTTTTTAATTATTTAATTTTTAATTTAATTTTTTAATTATTTAATTTTTTTTATTTTGTTTTTGTTTGTTTGTTTGTTTGTTTGTTTTTGTTTGTTTTTTTTTTTTTTTTTTTTTTTTTGTTTAATTGGTTTTCGTTGTTTTTTATTGTTTCTTATTTTTTATTGTGTTTTTTATTTTTTCTTATTTTTTTTTTATTTTTTCTTATTGTTTTTTTTTATTTTTTCTTATTGTTTTTTTTTATTTTTTCTTATTGTTTTTTTTTATTTTTTCTTATTGTTTTTTATTCTTTTTTATTCTTTTTTATTGTTTTTATTGTTTTTAATATTTTTTTATTGTTTTTTTCTTATTGTTTTTTAATTGAAGGATTATTTTAAATTTTATTCTTTTAATTTTGTTTTATTTATTTCAAATAATGCGTTTTATTTATTTAAAATTGTGTTTTATTTATTTCAAATAATCCGTTAGTATAACTAATTTGTTCTAGGTTTATCTTATATTATTATTTAAATCTTAAATTTAGTTCAAAATGCTTTAATATATTGAATGATTTACGGAATGCATCAAAATCACATGATCACATATCGCACGCTCACAACAAGAGGAGCACAACTTAAAATTTACAAATTTTCAGGAGAAGCGAAAAACAATATTGTTTTTCAAGCGTCTCCATACAATTCAAGCAGACAAAACGATTTTTTAAATTTTAAGAGAAACAAAGATGAGTACAACATTTTGACAGTCGATGGAAATGATGACTACGAATTGTTTTATATTAAAAAGCTATAATCGCAAAATTTTGAGTTGTGCCCTATTGTAGTTAAGGTGCGATATATTCGGATAGAAGTGAGAACCAATGTAATTTAAAATTAAAAAAAAAAAAACAAAAAATGTGTTCAAAGCACCAAACATTCTTCTGAAGGTCGTCAGACTGTTGTCGAAAAACACACTCTCAGAATATTTTTGTAATTAATCTATATTTACTTTTTTTCAAAACAATGAAATCACAAACCATTCAAGCATTTAAATTGCTTCATTTAGAATGTATAAGACAGCAAATAAATAAAATTACAACAAGTAAGAATAACATTTTAAGGCTTGGTTGACGCAGCTCGCAACATGTTAGAAATACTAATAATCAAAGTTTAATAAGCTACACTTGTAAAGTGTAACTTTTTACACATGATTTACATTAATGGCTTTTTTTTTCTTCTTATACGAGTAAGAAAGTTGATTAATATTTAATTCGTCAAGTGTGCGGCATAGGTTAAGTTTAATTTTAATTACAAAAATAAATAATCAACCCAGTGTTCAACTTCAATGGAGATGTATGGTTCATAAAAAATGTTCTTACGAGTACCAACAAGAGAATTTTGAGGGTTTTGATAATGAAATAATTCAATTTGACAATGTTAATAAAATGCTCTCATATTCAATACAAAATTTAATTTTATAGCTAAAGCCATCCACGGAAATGGAATAAGCAGACATAAATAACATTTGCATGATAATTTAATACATATTACAAAATATTTATGCATGATCAGCAAAACTTGCTTTTATGCAAAATCAAAATGCAAAAAATATGTTGAAAACGAAGCACGGCAAGTTTGCAAATAGTGGGTAGCAAAATATTGAAAAAAAAATCACTGCGACAAATGTTTTCGAAATGGCTGCGAATTCGAAATAAATAATATCTTAATAACTTAGTTTCAGCAGAAACTAGCGGCATGATTTGAATATAGAGGAGGAAGGGTGGGGATATAAGTAGCAAAAGCAGATGTAAATATTTTAGGATAATCAAACAAGAAATCATTACAAAAAAAAAACATGTTAAATATCATTAAATGCGTCTTATAAGGAAACTTTTTTTTTTTTTTAGTCAATGAAGATTCTTTTCAACGACGACGACAACAGTTGCAGCATCACATTGATAAATGTGCTGCTTAAACAAACCATTTAAGTGCCATCATTCAGAAAAAAAAGAAACAAAGCCTTTTATGGAAATGCCAAAAAATTGCGCAAAATGATTTAAGGATTCTGTATTTGTGCGGCGGTATATGTTGCACTTTGCATATTCATGCAACACAGCTGCTGACAGCAAACAAGCTTTTAAAGATGCTTTATTGATGAAGCTGTTAAAGTTGGTTTTATTCTTTTTTTTTTTGCGTAAAAACAAAAAAGAACCGACACAAACTATACTACATAATTTATTGCTTGCGAATTGAACAAACATTTTTATTATAACTCGAAAAAAAGGAAGTTTGCACAGCACATGACCTTCTGGAGTTTAAAACAATGCAGGATGAGAAGGGTGCAAGTATCAACAATTGTTTACTTTTTATATAGATGTCAATAATAAATACGCACAATAAAAGATAGGAAGAAGCACGAACAACACAGCAAGAATTGTTGTTGTTTCGTGGCAAAACGCAGTAAATAAAATTTATTTGAATGTGGTTGTTAAGAATTGATTAAAATTTAAATAAATAATAATGCATCATTAACGCCAGAGTAAAAAAAAGACAAGAAAAACATTACCATATGACAACAAAGCGTTGAAGAAAGAATAAAAAAGGAACGAAACCCAAGCCCACCCTGAATTTTTTTTAAGGAGTGTTAAATTTTTTATGAAGAAATTACAATAAATCTTGTAAGGAAATAAATTTAAATCAAGCGTTTGGCAGATAAAGCAACCACCTTGGGTAGAATCATCTATTTTTAGCCATCATGTCGCCGCCATAGGGGGTGTTGAAAAAATGTGGAAGTACATTTTTAATTTTTTTTTTTTCAATAATAAGAATAGCATTTGTGGGCATGTTTTTATCATTACTGAGAAACACGGTATGAACAACATGCCCAAAAAGGATGTGTGGCTTCTACAATATACAGCTTTTTCTTTTAGCTGTTACAGTTCATGTGGTTCGTCTTTGCTTATATTTCATTAGTACGACCTATTAAGTAGGCTATAATAATGTAAACGATTTTATATCGGTTAAGAATACAAAAGGTGTAGAACAAAAATAGTACAGTTATAATTTAACTTCAGTTCAGATTTCAGACAAGGCATTTCATTTGCCTGAGTTATAAGTAATCAAGATTATAATAATCTATGAAAAGCTTCAATGAATTGATTCAGAAGGATTTGGTCCTACATATTTACAACTAGCTTAAATTTTTCGGTAAAAAGTTTCAGTAGTCCAGAGAGTTTGTTTATTGGAGAAGGCAAAATGCTACATAAATTAGACCAAAATATCTAAACATACCTAATATCTGATATCTAAACATAGGAGAAAGGCTTATTGAAAATAATATTTAACATTTTTTACACATGCTTAAGATAACCAACAAACTGTTTTGTTTCCTTTTTACAAAGACGATCCCCCAACAGAGGACCTCAACATTAATTTCTCGACTAGCCAAAATCTTGTAGACCAACATATTAATTTTTTAAAAAATAAAATTAAATAAAATTAATTGAACTTTTTTATGAACAAAATTTTTCACTTTGAAAATTTGGCCTAAGAGTTCTCAAGACCCAGGTAAAATCACCTAATGAAAATAAGCATTTTTTTATGATCATGACACATGTGTAGGATGTTCTAGGTGCGGCGGAAAGTCGTAGAAACATGTGAAATTGAATTTGAGGCAAGTGTTATGCCATTACCTCAATCAATTCAAGATATATCTTATACACAAACTTTTCTACCATCTACTACAACTTCAAGCCGTAAATATTTAAATTTACAATTTCAGTTTAAAAATGAAAGATTAGAAATGCAGAAGGGTTAAAACATAGGACAGTTGGCAGTCAAGCATGCTACCAACTCGACTACCGAGGTCGTCTTATTGTATACAGATCTATTAAGATGTAGTTTTAAATCTCGAAATTAACTCTGAACTAATTAACAAAACGTATTTAACTCTAAATTCTTGAGTTTAGTTGGAGTGGCTAGCTAAGATGTTACTAACTCCAAGAATGTTAGGTTTATTTTAAAACAACATAAGTGTCGAGTAAAAATTTTTCATAATATTGTGAAATCAAAATACATAAAAATTAATGTTAGAAGATAAAAGTACTTGACGAAAAAAAAAAACCTTAAACCCAAAACCTCAAAGGTCTAGTTTTCTTAAGACTCAAAAATTGTTCAATGAAGGCGTTGGCGCAAAACCACAAAGTTCTTTTGTGTTGTAATAAAAACAATCAAACATGTATGAAAGCAAAATTGACAAATAATGGAGTGAAATCACAAACAGCAAAAACAAAAATAAATACCTGTCAATCAAAAATCCAATTGGTTGGCTAGGAAAAAACTAGGTTAAAACAATGAATAAACAGAATTACAAGCCAATAATTTAAAATAATATCAAAACATACTCTCAAGCATATCAAAAATAAAGTATTTCTAAAAAAATTGAGCTAAATTTTGGCTAAAGCTGATTTCAATATTGCTGTCTCATGGCAAGTTTGTTGTGGGTGGTTACGGTTAAGAGGCTATCATCTAACGTTTCTGTTTTTACTTTCTTTACTTCACACCGTTGTACTGCACTTGAACCTTGAATGTTTATCAAGTTAATTCGAAATTTCAATGTTTTTTCAGCCTACATTTTTATGACACCAACAACCAATCCAAATTTAAAGTAGTTGTGAAACAGAGCATAAAATTCGAATTTTTCACTATGTACTTATTTTGATATAAAGTGTATAAAATATAACAAGCGATTAAGACGCAAGAGAGCTTGACACCTGACATTAACCTTGTGTTGCAGTTTGTCATTCAAATGGAGTCATAACATTAGTAGTTGACATACATATGTGCGTATAAGAGGCAGCAATATGAATTTTTTTAGGCTATTGAAATTAAGTAGCCAATAAAACTATTACATATTAAATATTACAGTAAGCAGGCGTTATTTAGAAACAAAAACAAAAAAGTAACAGTAATTAAAAACTAGTAAGAAATGATCTTCGACTGGGCCGAAGTTAAAATACCCCCACATCCGAACCGAAGTATATTCAAAGTCTTAAGCCGTCAATAAAATGTGTATTTGTATAAAACATTTTTGTTATACCTACATAGTTTTAACAGAAAATATTCGCTTTCATTTTTTATAAAATCACTTTGTATGGGGGGTGGGTGTGGTTTTCACTCGATTTGGTTGAATTTTATACACAAAGTGCATGTTATATATCAAAGTTAATAAGCAAAATTTCAAGTCCATATATTATTTTTTGTGGAATTTAAAGAGATTTTACCTTTTTGATGAAGTCACTTTGTATGGGAGGTAGGCGTGGTTTTTATCCGATTTGGTTGAATTTCATACTTAGAGTGCACTTTAAATATCGGAGCTCATATGCAAAATTTCAAGTCCATATATTAATTTTTGTGGAATTCTAAGAGATTTTACCGTTTTGATAAAGGCACTTTGTATGGGAGGTAGGCGTGGTTTTCATCCGATTTGGCTCATTTTCGAACTTGACCTTAGGTTTTTAGATAAAAGCTTAAATATTGAATTTCGTGATGATAGCTTGAAAATTACGGCTGTAATCGTGCCGACAGACGGACAGACGGACAGACAGACGGACATGGCTAAATCAACTCGGGTGGTGATGCTGATCAATAATATATATACTTTTCTATACCTACCACGCCTCCTTATGGGCGTTACAAACGGAGTGACAAAATTAATATACCCCCATTTACGTTTTTTAAACGTGGGGGTATAAAAAACTTTAAAAAGTTATGAAAGAGAAGAGTCAACTCAAGAGAGGGGAAACATTTTTCCATAGGTTCATAGAGATAGTTTATTGATGTTGAATAATTAAAATATTAAATAGCATAACTTAAGATTTGTACGAATTTTTTGGAACCTAAATTGAAAAATGACAATGAAATTGCATGCAAACACTCGTAACAAGATGCACCTCACTGACTACAACCCTCGATGATTTAAGATAAAATATTTATTGTAATCTCTAATTCGTCTAAGTAAGCAGTTAACAGTTCATGTGAATCAAAGACATACATACGTATTCGCAATAAACCTGCGCATGTCGCAAGCTTCACAATAAATGTGGGCGACAAACTACTTCGGATTCCTGATTATTGCATCAAATATTAAATAAATTTTAGCTGAGAATAACGAAATAAATAATTAATTTGAAGAGTACAAGGATTCACGTTTCAGTTCAATCAAAATAAAATCAAGTAAATACGAGGTTAACATAAAATGACATTTCCTTATTAACAGAGTAATGTTTGTTTTTTTTTCTTAATTGTCATCAATTAAAGCAAACAAGGATATTAGTTAATTTTAATGAACTCTACACTCTACAACGTGATTGCATTCGCAGTTACTGGAAATTACTGTTGAGCTGTTGATTTATAATGAGCAACGATGAATAAATAAATAATTCAATTTAAATACAACAAACAAAACAGTTATTTCCATAAGGAGCGACAGCTCACGATTATAACGAATGTTTACGTATATTTTATAAATGATTTTATGCGCAAAACACAAGAAAAGAGATCACAGTGGTGGGTCAAACAAAATTGTAAAAAGTGGTTCGTCTGGATTATTTTATTTAAACACAACCATTGAAGTTGTATGTCATTGTAAGCACACACATATTAAAATTATTAATACACTAAACTTTACTTTAAATTTCAACATTTTAAATCCATAACTAAGACTAAATTCTTGCAAAGATCCAAAGAGCACCACAAGCGAAAATAACCTCGCCACTGATTTCTCATAACATTTTATACCTCCTATATTCGGAATATTGAGATAATTTATACCTGTATTTAATTCTTTGATTTGCTTTAAGCCAGACAAGCGCATTATATTTATTTGAAGAGAAGTTACCTTGCGTATGCGCAAACACTGCGACGCGTATGCAAATAATTTCTTATGGCTCAAAATACTTTAAAGTCAGAGTTTGAGAGTTTGTGTAAAATCCACGAATAAAAACAATAGGTCTGATTCGTTTCTACGAAAATGTTTAACTTCACCCACTCTTCTGTCACAAGAATTAATTAATTGAATGTTTCAAGCAATTAAACGAATGTCATAGAAAATCGCCTTTTAATTGAAAAGAGGTTAATTACAATGAAAGTTAAAAAGAAATTCAATCTGCCTGCTTCACCACGATCTGCTTCACAAACGGTCCTTTCTTTTAATCATTCAACCAATAAACCATCCAACACCCACGCAGTAACAATAAGAAATCTATATTAGGAAAAACAAGGAAGTGCTAACAGTGACTACAGCGATTGCAAATAAATTTCACTTTACATTTTTGGGATAACGAGTCAAAAGTGCAGTTAAAGTGTATGATTAAGAAATGTTATGGGGAAATTTTGCATTTAAAATTAGTCACTTTATTTGGCAGCCAAACTTTTGGATGCACTTTATGCGATTTTAAGTTACATAAATATTGCATTAAGAAAGTCATTTAATTGTAATTTTATGCCTCTTAAAAGCTTCTTATTAGCTTTAAAGAACATCTTATGACCAGAAAAAGCTTTTGGAGTTAAATGAAAGAAGCAGTAAGAACATAAATAAATGTCAACTAGTTCTTAGTGGAAATATAGTCAGTATAATGCGTTTAAAGCTCCTTTGAAAAACTAAGATTTGAGAATAAACAAATGATAATGATGCCTCCGCATAGTTAAAATAAGAATTATTTTAGGTTATAACATAAATTAAAATAAGAATAATAATATAACTTATAAGATTATAAGATTTAATTCAGATCATGGTACCCTCCGATATAATTCAAACGGTTGAATTAAGACATTTTTGAAATTATAATCTTTAAATTAGAAAGAGATAAAACTGATCAAAACAAAAAATGAAAATATAGTATTAGCAAAATTGGTTACGGGGTTATAATGGAATCTCACATCTTCAAATGAGACTAAAGATAAATGCTATCAGAATAATCGATACAAATGGGTGAGGTTAGATCACAGAAATCTTCTATACAACTACACTCCTAAAACAAAACAATTGCAACTCCCAAAACAAATTACCAGAATTAAACTGATTAAATGTAATCAGAACTAAAGAATTAAGGGCAGGATTAGACACCGAAGTGTTTCCAATTTTTGTTTTGCGATTAGTTCCGATTTGCTATATGTAATTATTCGATATAATTCTGACGGCGTATCTTTGTACTAATAAAAGCTATCGTTTCAAAATAGGAGAACGGAATTAGAACTACTATTATTATTACCGAAAAAACATAGGTGGAATTCGATTCGTATTGCACCCAAAAGCAAACTTATTCCGCAATCAGAACAAAATACTATTTTTATAGCCCTATACGACTTCTAAAATATGGCTTGAAAACTTCGAAAATTAAAACATAACACATACGAGTTTTACAGTGACTTCTGTCATTTTATTTTATAATTTGATATTTTCTTTTTTTTTTTTTAAATATTTTAAAATGTAGACTCCTTTTGCCATTAAAAATATTTATCTTTTTAAAATATCCCAATATTTTTATTTTGCAAAAAAATATATTAGAATGTAATATTTTCAAATTTCTTCAATTTGTTGATAGTTTTACTTCTTTAATTTTTTTAATAATTTTTCGGTCGAAACACAAATAAAATTGTACTGGAAATTATATATCTAATACGATATGCTGAATAATAAATTAGTAGGATAGTGGAAATTAATACAAATTAATATATAAATTAAATTCTCATTAAAGTAGAAAGTACATAAATTTTTATCAAAGAAATTTAATTCTATCGAAAATATCATTCCTTTTTTTTTTCTTCATTTTTAAAATAATCATTTGAAATGATTCATTATCATCTTTTAATTTAGTAGAGTTAACTAACTAATTTTTATTTAAATTACTTATTTTCCTCAATATTTACTGACAAATTTCTTTATATCTTTCCTCGATAATGGTCGTGGCATACTTGTGGCAATTCATGATAAATTACTCTATTTAATGGACATTCAAGAGTGACCATGTATTTATTCCTCAATAATATAGTGGTCGTTGAACGCCAACTTCTATATAAACTTAACTTAAAAATAACCAAAACCACTCATAGGTGTTTATTTTTTCCTCGATAGTATAGTGGTCGTAGCCCACCAGTTGTGTGCATTTATAATACGCTACACACGCAATCCAAAAAACCGTCAAAACTTAAAAAGACCTCTTGTTTTTAATTTTCATCATAAAATACATATAAATTTTACTTTCAAATTGATCGCTCTTTATATTTTGTAATTATACTGTAAAAATTCGTTACCTCACTCCATGATATTGGAGTGTTGCATTTGGATTTATTTTAGTTTTTACGATTAAAACTCAGTACTTTGGTGATTTTATATTTCGATTTGCGATACTTTAGTTAAGAACTGTGAATAAATACTTCTACTAGTTAACTTATGTCAATATATGGACAGAAATCTGTCCACCTTTCCCTAACTAAAAGGAGACAACTAAAAAATATAATTTTTATAGTCAATTACAAAAGGATGTTACATGAACATATTCTTGACACAATTTACCCTAAATAAGTAATAAATTAAAATTGATATGTTTTTCGGTAAAAGGGTTATAATTTTTACCTATTAACTTTTTTCTTAATGTTAAAATTACGCTATTTTGAGTTTTGACGGTTTTTGGCTTTCGTGCAATTTAATCTGTATTATAAGATGCATACGTTTTCATTATTTTTCCTCGATAGTATAGTGGTCGTATTCCCATCATGCTTGAGCATAGATATGTTTTTTAGATTTATATGCACTATATTAAATAAGTATATATATCCATGCTCAAATCTTTAGTTTTCATGTCTATATTTCATTGTCTAACATTTTATCGATGTTTTTTATTTCATGAAATTAATTTTTTTCTCTTTTTCTACTTACGATGATTCCTTTGATACTCGCGAGCTTTCATCCGATTCATGACGTCGTCTCTTTACTTCTGCACGAGTATATTTAGAACGTGGTCTGCAAATTATTAAATTTGATTTAGAAATGTTTGTTAAACTTTTTTATGCAATTAAAAAGATGGATATATATATATGAGAATGCTACTCACGGTGATGATGCATCTCCTCCGGCAGCAGCTGGTGTAGATTCCTCAGAATCAACGCGCCTACGTTTATCTCTACGTTCAACCGATGACTTTTCACGGGAATGATGGCGTCTACGTGTCCTTGGCATCTGTAGAAATAAGATTAAAAACAAATATAAGAATATTTAAATTAATCAATTATGAACTTATAAATAAAATACAATCAATAGTTCACAAAAAACATTATGCTGCAGAGCTTGTTTTAGTTTGACTTGCTGAGCTATATTTGTGTTTGAGGTTTTTGCATTTTATTGCATGTCAATTATTGCATGTTATGAATATGTTTGTAATTTTAAAATATATATTAATTAGATCGCTTTTAGTTGTAAGAGATTGTAGCAAACTAGAACTTCGTTAAAATATCCTAATGGAACCTTACAAATATTATCGCCATGCGGAGCTGAAAAGTTTGCGATGTTCTGTTCTTAGCTGCGCAGAATACATATATAATTTTACGCTGAACCTGAACCTTATTGCCACATAGAGATAAATCAAGCACGTGAGATTCTGTGGCTGCCAAAGTCCTTTATTGGTCACAATATATTAAACGTTCTTTTATTTAAAAATCCGAATTGACAACTAAGTTGATACAGAGAAAATTGTTGACATCATTTGCAAATATCGATTCGGTTAAAAGGAAAACTGGTGAATCATTAAAAATTTGTTCTAGAATATTATTACTTTTCACAAAATTTTTGATTTGATATTAAAACATTTTTGAAGAACTTCTTCTCAAGCTTGCCAATCCTGTTTTTATTATAAAAATTTATACTATTTGTGGTGAAGTCGAAAAAAATTTCAGAGGTGAATTTTTTTACATAAAAGAAAATAAGTTCTAAAGAACTAGCGTCATTTTATGGAAAAGAACAAATAATTACTAGTGGATTGAAAGTGGGGTTGTGGACATTAAATGAGTAATATAGATGGAAACGAGAATATTTTTCTTAAAATCCATTTTATGTAATGTCTTCACCTTTATAAATATATCTCCAAAACTACTTTCAATTTCAAATATTACAGTTTTATCGTAATAATAAAGAGTAAATATTTTAATAGATACCTCCAAAGTAATTTATTGTTCCAACATAAAAAAAGTAAGTAAGTAAAACTGAAAGTAACTTTTTATGTTCGTCGCGAGTCCCATTGTTGATCAAGTAAGTATTGACATATTAGCACGACAAGATTACGAAAATATGCTGTTAATGAAAGTACACCCTGGTTTGTTTACCCTGGTGGTTTTGCATTTAAGAATTCAAAAGAATAGTTTTAAATAAGAATTTTGGTAAAGAATAGTAATAATTTCATTAATGATTGTTTAAGTTAATAAATGTTCTTGAAAATTGAAAACGGTCTTTAAGTTTACGATACCTAACCTTTAGAATTCTGCCGAGGTAGAAGAAAAATCTGTAAAGATTTTATCATTATTGTAACCAGTGATATACATTAATTTTTTATTTATGAATACTGTTTTTTTTATTTAAAATTTCTCGGCTATATTCAGAAGAAGTTATGAGCCTCCTTATAAAGAAACCGAATTCATAAACGTTCAATTACGATAAAACCTTTTTAAAAGCTTAATATCTCTTGTCGCAAATATATCAAACTATTTATAAATATTTAAAAAAACTTTTTTAAAAATTTTAAAAATTGAAACAAAACTTATTTTTTAATAAAAAACTATTGGACCTTGAGCCTTGAGCCATTACATATGAAAACATGCATTTTATATTTTGACAATTGGCGTTTGTCGTTGGTTGCAGTCATTGTGTTCAGGCTATTATTCAGTATTTTCTGTCATTGATATGTTTGATAATTGAGCAGGAAGAAAACTTAAAAACAAATTATTTGTTTACCTATTGAGCAGTAATGCTTTGATCACCCCATAAACCTTTGCACATTATTATTAATTTGATTATGGAACCTTTTATTACTTTGAATTATTAATGTTAAAGAATTTTATAAATTTTGTCTAAATTTTTTCTAGTAGTCTAGTAGGAATTTATCGTTGTAGGATGAATTCATAAAATAATTAAAAATGATTCGTGATTTAAAGTTATTTTAATGATCTCAAAAAGAATTATGATTCGATAACGAATCCTCCAACATTTACATACAAAAGTTTTCTTTTTTATTTAAAAAAATCACTTTATGGAAGTTAATGTTTAAAAGAGTTTCATGAATTTGTGTTTCTCGAGGTAACTCATGAACGAAAACAAAAATTTATTACAATAGAAATATCACCTAAAGATCTAGACAGAACCATCTATTTATAGTATAGTATAGTATGCTGTATAGTATAGTATACTGTATAGTATAATGTATAGTATAGTATAGGATAATGTATAGTATAGAATAGTATAGAATAGTATAGAATAGTATACTGTATAGTATAGTATCTGGTTTTTCGTTAGTGTTGAACCAGTGCCTGAGTTTTATTATCAAGTAAAATATCGAAACACAGAGCAACAATGAAGGAAAGACAACGTTAAGGTACTTAGTGTTTCTTTCTACACTGCTTGTCTTGAAACGCGATTGCAGAAAAGATGAAGTACTTGAAAACATGGCAGATGACTTGCAAGTAGTTTTTCTAATGCTTGTGCAGTTCTCTAATATCAACCCAAAAACGTCCACAAAACTCTCACTGCTCGCCAAACCTCCTCACTTCTAGTTCAGTGGGTAGCAATGAAAATCAAATATCAGTTTAAACAGCCATACATATATTTACGTTTATACATGTATATTGTCTACACGAAAGGTGTGATTTTTTCGGAATTTGAAAAACATGGTGTTTGATGACGTAAAAAAATAAATAAATGCGACAATTTTTCTTGGTTTTTTTCTGTGCGTAGGAATGAAGAAATGTGAAAGGAAAAGATGAATGCATACAAAAAATAAAAAAAAAATATAGGTACCTAGCCACCAACAACGTAAAAAAATAAAGCGTGTCAAGATAATGAAATGCAATAAGTATGTTGAAAAGCAGCAGAATAATGAATATTAATCGAGGTAGCTAAAAAAAAAAAAACTGATCAAAAAAATCAAGGAAGACCACTACCTATTCTGTATTAGTCGCAGAGCTTACAAGAGGAAACCCGAAGTGGATGCTGGAAATTTATATCAAGTAGACAGAATATAACACCAGGCAAATACAATCGATTTAAAGGATTTTTTAATTTTATCATCTTTTAAAAAGCTTCCATTACCTTCTTTTCTCACTTTCTGTGCGTATTAAAAAAAACTTGTTTCTTCAAAAGAAGCAACAAATTATTTATTTTTATTAGATTTTTAATGTTCTCTTTGCTTTAAATATTTAATCTAATGTCTGTATTTATTTTTCACGCTTTCACTCGCAGTATCACAAGTTTGAAAATTGCAAAACTTTGTCAATAAATTGCGAAAATATCACAAAAACGTAAAAAAGCACGATTATTTTTTCTACTAAATCCACACAAAACGCTTTTCTTGCTTGTCAAAATTGTGACGTTGTAGAATAAGGGAAGGAGAAAGCAAGACAGCCAGTGTAGCCAGAAGAGCGCAAAAGCATGTTTGACATTTCCAATCACTAGGATAAACATCATAAAAATGTGATTTTGCTGGTGTTTGCCGTAAGATGGCGCAAACGTAGAAGTCACCACAGCGGGAATGCAATGCTGCCACATGACAATTGATAGTATTAGCGATTTTTACATTTTCTTTAAGGCTCTCAAAGAATATTAGGGGTATTCGCTTCTAACAATAATTAAGACAGCTATGAAATATCGCTAAAAAAATTACACAAAAACCAAATTTAGTTATCTAAATGTAAAATGTCCCAAAACTAAAGGGAAAATGGACCAAAACGAAGTTTCACCCAACAAAAACGGAAAAAGGACAAAAATATTTGGGAAAAATTGCCCAAAAACATCATTTTACAAAAACAAAAAATTTTTTTGCATTATACCTAGGAGATCGACTTTCCTCGTACGAAATGAGCAGACTTTTTAAGACTCATTTCGTCAATATTTTTTTTTAATTGAACTAAATAAATCATGCCTAGAAATATATAAGAATATTCAAAAGAAGTTTGTTGAGCAAATAATTCCAAGAAGGGCGAAGGGAACAAAAAACAAAAAATAAGAGAAATACAAACAGTAAAAAATGTCAGAAGTTTTGTTTTATTAAAAAGAGGTTCAAAATGTTATTTTGTTCTTAATTCAAGTGGTGTAGCAGGAGATTTTATGAAAAATTTACTCGCCAGATACTCCAGACCACGTAACATTTTTGAGAAGAACAAATTTTTAGTTGCTTCTTGATTAGAAAAAGTAGCGATAGAAAAACTAAAGCTAAGTTAAGTTAAAGTTACATTTTAATGTGATTACGTAAAAAATACAAGTAACACAGAACTAATACGTTGAAATGCAGAACGAATAGCGTCTGTTCTCCCAGTTTCGGCGGCATTTTCCATACATTCCTGTTTTATCAATGATATAGCTTTTAGCTCTAAATACAAGATTTCTTGGTTAGGAAAATTGTGGTTACTAGCATTTTTACCATTTATAACACTGCTACTGTGTTCTGCCAGAAAATCCACCCGGGCGTCGCAATTATCATTGGTGGTATTCACATCTGATTTGTTAGTTTGGTAGTTGTTACTTGTTATTTCTTTACATGCACTTTGTTTTTGTAAAATTATCGAACTACCGAGTAACAGAGTAACAACTTAGCAACCCTGATAATTTTTTCGTTAGTTGGCAAAATGCGAACAGCTGTTCCACATTTTTAATGCATGAAATTTAAATGCATTAAAAATAAAACCAAACGCATATTAAATTAAAGTTTTTGTTGAAAAGTAAGTATTTCATAAATAAATTCATTAAATTCTTTATTGTTTTCTAATTTGTTATATGTATGCTAATTTTTATTTTCAGTGGAAGAGCAAAAGAAAAAGCGCATGCGCGACAAGCCACAAAAGAAGTGGATCAAGGAGGAGCACTGTTTGTTGCTGGATTATTTATTGGATCCATGATGCATGATGAAGATCCATTTATATGCTGTGGATTATAGTGTGGAGTATCAGATGGAAGAGTCGTTTATATTGCAGCCGTCATCATCACTATCTCGCGCAGTTGAAACGGTGATACCTAAGCTAGAAGCAGTTGAAAGCTGATCAACAACAACTCCAACTCCTTTTCGTGAAATTCGCTGCATAGCGTTTGTAATCAAATGTTGAATTATTTCAGATTTTGCCCCCGTTTGTAGCATTTTCTACTTTTTACTTATAAATTTTCAGCAACTGTAATTTACGAAAAGCAAAATCAGCTGTTACTCAACAATAACTACCAGGCTAACGAGATTAAACAAAAGGGTGTGTTCACAGTTAACAAATTTTACGAAGTAACAACTAACCAAATAACAAACTAACGAGTTCGGTGTGAATAACCCTATTATTTTCACTTAAGTGCACCATATTAGCCTATAGAGTATGCAGTTTATTATCGTTAAACATACGCTTTTGAGTTAAAGAACAAGATGTAGAAAAAATACACTATATAAAAAAAAAAAAAATACTGTGAATTCTGACAGTTTCGACATGATAACAGCTATCGGTTTTACAAGTCAATGCCAATGACAATGCCACAAGGAACACACACAATTGGAATAAGTCTTCTTACTGACAATGATGAAATAAATACATTTTTTTTTTAAATTATGAGAGTAATAATTATTGAAATCGAAGCACTAGACGATTTAAAATATTTTAGGAATTACGTTCATACACCTGATTGTTGAAAAGATTGCAAATTTAAGTTTATTATGTAGCAAAGTGGCGTCCGTGGCGTAGTTGGTTAAAGTGAGTGGGCTCTATGTCAACGAACCTTGGAGACACAGGTTCGAACCCCAGCAGCGACAGAAAATTATTTGAATCAAAATAATTTTTCTGTACGGCTGCCACCTTTTTGCAGACAATGGAAAACCTTAGAGAGTAATCAAAATGACATGCAAAGCTTCTTGAGAACCAGAACATTCCATTCCGAACATCCGTTCGGAGTCGGCGTTAATCCTGTTGGTCCGGTTCTCGGTCAATTTTGTACAAACTTAATAACACGCACAACATAATTGATCATAAGAAGCTAGGTCAAATTTCCTTTCAAGGGCTAAAATGACCAGTTATTTCTTTATTTTTTATGTAGCAAATTAAAAAGAATATTTTTCTTTATTACATTTTACTTATTTTTTTCAGATGCCTTCTTCCGCACCATTTGAAGAAATCATTACCGAAAGCTGGCAGCACTGTAGCTCTTTACATTGGCGGCTATGGTGAGTTTTTCTTTTTTTTAGCAATAGAGCGGTTCTGGTATTGGGCGATATGCAATGCACAGTTAAATTAGAAGAAATCAATATTATCACTTATTTATACCCATCTACAGTAATTCGATAAACTATTGACAATGAGATACCTTGATAATAGACCCCTTTAACATTAGCACTTCTTAATACACTTAGGAATTAATAGTTTAATACTTTGTCTCCAAACGTGTAACACTTTTAAATGTGATACTAACCTCTTCAGGTGTGATATTTGAAGTTTCCTCTAATGCTCCGGCTGCAGTCGAAAGCGTAGACGAAGGATTAGCGGCGATTGCCCGATATTGCGACTGCTCAGGCAAAATATATCGACTCCAAAAATTATTCACTAAACTCGAGATAAGCTTCCAAGTCGATGCGGCTGGGTTTCGGATACGAATGTGCATTGAGTACGGAATTTTCTTTGATTAAATTTAGTGCTCTCCCTTAGATTGTTATTTTGTTTTTTCTTATTTTAATTTTGGATTCTTGTTTAGCGTACATTTACGCTTTCAATAAAAATTAAATCTTTTTTTTTCTTTGCTATATCTCTTTTGTGTCTTCTTCGCACTAAAAAGTTGTTTGTTGTGAAAGCAGGGACTGATGTTGTCCGCTTTTAACAGCTGAGTAGCGCAGTAGTGATGACTGAAAGAGATGACACGAAAATTAAAGGGTTGATAAAGGAATTAGAAGTTCACCACAGCACCTAAGACTGGTTGGAAAATAATTGAGGTTATCAATTTATAATAGTAACATAATGATATTAAATTGAAACAAGTTAAAAAACATAAATTTTAACACATTTTTTAATTGGATTTTGATGTTTAAAAACATAATTTTACCTGTTAAACCGAGACAGTAATGCTGTTGAATATGATGTTTTTAAAAACGATAAATGCACTTTAATGAGACAGTTGCAGAAGAGTGAAGAACTAGCACTATAGAAGTGTTGCTGCACCTGCAATTAACACAAAACGATAGCAGCGATTTATAAAGCGCATTTTGTGGAACAAACTATCAAAATTCTGATACAATTCACTTGAATCTAAACGCACTCACTCTTATTAAAAACTATACTTTATCAGACCTAATCTTTAACTTAGTTTGGAATTAAATTGTGGAATAATTTATGTTTAATAAAACACAGCTGTTTGAAATATGGCGCCACAATAATCGCTTTACCACACTTATTGACATTCGCCTTTGCTTTTGTAAGCGTTTGTTTTGGTGAAAAATTTGAATAATATCAAACTGAAGTTAGTTCTACTTGTACATATATTTTTAAGTAAATGCATCAACCTGATGAAAGGTGAATAACACCAGTTCTGATTGTAGGCATTTTTCTTTTTTATGTCAGACCACACATCTGAGTAGATACTGATCAAAACCGACTATGCCGTGAGCTGACAGATCAAACAGATTGTTTTATGAAACATTTTGGGTATCTTAATATATTCTTATCCTAAAATATGTGATTTTTTGTTTTATATAAGCTATATAATAGGTTCATATTGGAGAGCAGGGTGCGCTAGTTGTCAAAATCAGCTGTTAATTTTGAGTTTTTCTAATTGTTGTTGTTGCTTTTGTCGTTTGACGTTTTTAGCTCCTACAGCTTTGTTGTTGCAAACTTTTAGATTTGAGTAGCCATTTTAAAATGAGCCTACCTTGTGATTGTATCATGGTCTACAGCATCTGACCAATACTCTGATCAAGTTTTTATCATGAAAAGTAACACAAAGTTTGAGAACAACTGTGTCAGCGGTAAAACTAAACGAAGATCTGTTTTTGACAGTTGTTGCTCAGCTCGGACATAAAAAAGAAAAAGGCCTAATATCAAAAACAGGTTTGTCTGACATATTGAGATATATATCAAATCCGTTATATGTGGTTTCGGAGCACTCAGAGCAAAAATGATATACATATGTTACGCCATATATTATAAGAAAATTTATGTGTAATTCCACGAGAAGAGAAATTTTTTTTGTGGAATTATATTTTTTAAACAGTTGCTGATAGTTTAATAGGCTCAAACCAGAAAAACTTGAAACCAACGATTGTTCCGCTATGTAGAATGATGAATTTTTTAGTGAGTACTGGAAAAAAAAAACAAAAGAATTAGAAACGATCTTCAATAGAGTCAACGATATAACACTCAAGTCATGGTATAATAATACAAGATAGCACTGACAGTTGCTTGGGAAAACATTTCCTGTCAAAAAATATACTCAAATAGAGAGCGCTCCCAATCCGCCATTGAAAACACAAGTAATGTTGAAAACGTTGAAGTGAAAAAAAAAACAACAACCACAGCAGCTGCTAATGTATTTGCACAAAAAGCTGTTTTTGACAGGAGATGTTTTCTTGCAGAAGAAAAAATAAGCAATTGTCAATGCTACCTTGTATTATTATACCATGCACTCAAGTAACCCAAAATAGAGAGCTGTACAAGCATAAAAAAAATTACTTGCAAGCCATCTACCATCATTCATGTACTTCGTCTCTGCCGTCATCACATTTCAAAACAAACAGTTTTGAATGTATCAAAGAAAACTAATTCAGTATCCTAACTGAAGAATAATATTTAAATTAATATGCACTACACCTATGCATAATCTTAGTTCTGAATTTTTTTTTTTTATTTCGAACGACACCAATATGTGTACGTCACAAAAACCAATCTTTTTGGCCCATCCTGCTTCGTTTTCAAGATACGTTCTTTCCAATTTTTTGAGGTAGTCATATCGATATCGACCTTAAACTTTGTGTTGTTATTTTTTTATACGATGTGCGTAGGAGAAAACGCTTCTTAGTCATCTTATACGATAAAGAGGAATGGTATGAATATAAAAAATCGACTAATTTTTCAATGAACCTAAATATTATTTAGTTAAAATACATCCACAAACACATCTATGACACCTTTTCTTTCCATATGAAGGTTCATACAAAGTTTATATCATTGGATCAGTCTCTAAATCTCGAAATGGGAAAGCAACATTTTTAGTTGGACTCTTGACTCGTGAAATTGACTTTGAGCGATCCACTCACTCCTCCGAAATATCCGAAATATCCCCATATATAATTGCGGAACAACCTTCTTGAGTGGAAAGCGGGACTCCGCACATACATATCATGCAAGATCCATAGTTAAAATTCGATATTTCTACATAATTTAGAAATATATGAGTAAATCTGTTAAATCACAAATATTTTGGTGATTAACTTAAACTAATATGGGTGGGATTTGAAAAGAAAATTACAAAAAAAGATACAGTAGTTTCGACTATGTCGTAACACAAGACGTAGAATTAGTCAATTCGCTTTTGATGACATCTTTTTTAAAAACTATTTAGCAAAAGATTTATTCCAAACACCTGAGCATATGACCTTTAAAAGAGTGCCGGAAAGGGTTAATGTGTATCACCGACCTCCATTACTTTTGCAAAAGGAATATTTTTGCCTTGACACCTATTCCCTCCGACCACTAGTTAGGGGAGCTCCCATACAAATTTTATGGTTTTTGTTTATTTATTCCATACACCTGAGCATATGACCTTTAAGAGAGTGCCGGAAAGGGTTAATAGGTATGACTGACCCCCATTACTTTTACAAAAGGAATATTTTTGCCTTGACACCTATTCCCTCCGACCACTCCTTAGGGGAGCTCCCATACAAATTTTATGGTTTTTGTTTATTTATTCCATACACCTCAGCATATGACCTTTAAAAGAGTGTCGGAAAGGGTTAATGTGCATCACCGACCTCCATTAGTTTTGCAAAAGGAACATTTTTGCGTTTGACACCTTATCCCTCCGACCACTCCTTAGGGGGGCTCCCATACAAATTTTATGGTTTTTGTATATTTATTCCATACACCCGAGCATATGACCTTCAAGAGAGTGCCGGAGAGGGTTAATATATATGACCAACCCCGATTACTTTTGTAAAAGCAACATTTTTGCGTTTGACACTTTTTCCCTCCGACCACTCCTTAGGGGGGCTCCCATACAAATTTTATGGTTTTTGTGCCGGAAAGGGTTAATATTTATCACTGACCCCCATTATTTTTGCAAAAGGAGCATTTTTGCGTTTGACACCTATTCCCTCCGACCACTCCTTAGGGGCGTTCCCATACAAATTTTATGGTTTTTGTTTATTTATTCCATACACCTGAGCATATGACCTTTAAAAGAGTGCCGGAAAGGGTTAATATGTTTCACCGACCCCCATTATTTTTGCAAAAGGAACATTTTTGCCTTTGACACCTATTCCCTCCGACCACTCCTTAGGGGGCTCCCATACAAATTTTATGGTTTTGTCGATAAATAGGTAGCAAGTTTAAGCAAGCAAAAACATCAAATGTTGGCTTTATATTTCATGTAATTGTGTAAAATTTATATAAGTTAGAGAGTTCTAACATGAATTTTTGTCGCATTGAGGATCAAGCAGACCAACAAGTGCTAACATCAACATTGTACGATCAGTACTTTAGGCCCACCAAAGGCTCAAAAAGTTATATAAATACCGACACCTGATTACTATCAACCACCCTACTTACCTCCGAGAATGACGTATTCTACGTCAAAAAGTTTCACAATTTAGATCAGGGGTAAATACTGCCAGGAACTATCACCTAAGAAAAATTTAACATCGATCATACTACAATCCAACCACTAAAATGCAATATTGGTGCCGTGTACACTTCAGCAAAAAAATTATAAACACAATCCTTCAAAAGGTTTTATCAGGATGTTTATTTATCATGCCTTGGCATTTAAGACTTGGTGTGTCTAAAGGCGTTAGGTAACACGGTTAATTAGGTTAGGATTCCGGAAAAATATGTTCTCTTTTGATTTTTTTTTCGAAAATACTTTGCACCAAATCGGGACAAAAAAATTGAGTTTATTTTACATATCAGTGACTGTATGCAATAACTTTTTTAAAGCCATTAATTTCAAAATTGCGGCTGTGCAGCGTTTTTTCGTTTTTGCGTTTTTTCAGGGTCCACGGCCAGACAAACAGCTCCTGTAATTTTTTTAATTATCAAAAGGCAATGAATTTTTTTCGATTTATATATATAATCTTATATATATATCTCCTAAAGAAGTACGTTGGATATTTTTGATACATTGATTTTCGGCCAAATGGCCACACTTCTAAATTTCTAAAGGAGAATAAAAAAATTTCAGAACAAAAATCATCAGAACAAATCGGAATCATCATCGTAATCTTGTGACTAAACTTCTCACCAAATTTGGATAACTGAACATTAAACCATCAACACGCATACGTAAAGTGCGGGCAGAAGAAAATATCGTAGCATGAATAATCGATTCGGCGCCCTTCTCTAGCAATTGGGCCTCTGTTACTCCACTACGTGGAAAATATTGCGGAAGGATTTGGGTGTAAAACCTTTTAAAATACTGCTGTTGCAAGAATTGAAACACGACCTACTACAACGGGTAACTTTTGGTAAATGGGCGCTGGCAAAGTTGCACTGTTTGGTGTGGATTATGGGCCGGTGGCATTATTGGACCGTAATTTTTCAAAGACGATGAAGGCAGGAACGTTACTGTGAATGGCGAGCACTACAGTGCGATGATTACAAATTTTTTTACCCAAAATGGAAGAGCTGGACTTGCCTGACATGTGGTTTCAATAAGACGGTACCACATGCCACACAGCACGCGAAACAATGGCCCAATTGATAGGCGAGTTCGGTGAACAGTTTATTTCACGTTCGGGATCGGTCAATTGGCCGCGTGCGATTTAACGCCTTTAGACTATTCTTTGTGGAGCCATGTTAAGGCTCATGTCTATAGGAACAAGCTCGTAACAGTTGACGCACTGGAAGCCAATATTGAAGAATTTATTCGTGAGATACCGGCCGATATGTTGGAGAGAGTATGCCAAAATTGGACAAAGCGTATGAACCATTTCAGGCGTAGCCGCAGTCAACATTTATATAAAATCATTTTTAAACATTGAATTGTATAGATCATTCTATCGATCGAATAATGATTTCATACATTTCTCTAAATTTTATGTGTTTTTTTTTAAATCAAATCCGAAAGCTCTTAAAAAATCATCCTTGATATTAAGTATATTCGAGTAGTTTTTTTGTTATCGGCTATCCTAGATCCTACATCTTTGCTGAGGGATTTTTATCATAATAAGGAAATTAAGTTTCTTATATCAAGCAAAACATTCTAGTATTAAGAAAATGGTTTACTTGAATCAAGCAAACTTTTCTAGTTTTCAATAAATTCTTGAATTGAATCAAGCAGATTGTTCTCATTTCAAAGAAAATCAATTTCTCAAATCAACCAAATTATTCTAGTTTTCAGCAAATTGTGACTTGAATCAGGCAAATTTTTCTAACTTCAAGCAAATATTAGTCTGAATACAGATAGAAAAATATTATTGAGTTTTAAGCAAATATTTCTTGAATTAGCATTTTTTTTATTTTTTAATATCAAGTGTTTTAAATTTGCTCAATTCTAACAAAATAATGCTTGAATTTAGAAATTTACGCTTGAGTGTAAACTGATGGCCTATTTGCTCGATTCAAGCATTTAATGCTTGATTTTTTTTCTCTCCCTATGACGACGACTGTTGGCTCTCCCTATGACGTCGAGTGGCAAAAAATGACGAATGGACCCATGAAAATCTCTAGGGGGAACATGCGTTCATGCATTTATTTTAATAGCTCTTCAAATGTGACCACCTTATTTTCATTATTATTTCGAAAATTCAAAATCGAAAACTATTTCGAAGAAACGTTTTACTTTGTGTTTATCTACTACCATCAAGATCGAATGAGCAACCTACTCTACATACTACGAAATACTTTCATATATGAAATTTTGTCAAAATTGAATTGAAATCACTCAAGAATATATGTAGTAAGCAGTGTTGCCAGGAAAAAATATTTCGAATCGTAACTTTTGCTTTCAGCCCGTCGGATTTTCATCCCGTTTGTCGGAAGGAAGACAAATAAAATGCAATATAAATAAAATGATCCACATTTAAGGTTTATTTATTTAAATAAATTATATTTATAAATAAAATATAAATAAATAAATTACTTATTTTACATCATCTATTTTTTTAAGCAATGTTATACTACAAACATACAAAATTAGATAATTTGCTCTGCATAATTTGAGCTAGAAAGACCACTACTTATGCCTTAAGAGAATAGTAGAAATTATTATTAAACTCGTGCATTTATTTTCCAACAATAATTAACTAGTGTTTTACGTTTTTTAATCAGAAATTAATCCATATCCCAATATAAGATGTATTTTCATCCACGACGCAGCTTAGCACAAACATAAGAGTAAATAATTCAAACGTAAAGAAAAGTTTTGAAAGCAAGACAGCGAAAGTAATTGTAATTCCTTATGTTCGTGATAAGAAGTGCTGCCAACGATTTTTAATTAAAAATAATGCTTCAAAGTTGCCACCATTTTTTTATTTAAAATTTTTTTTATTTCATATGCATACATAAAGACATATATGTGTGTGAAATCTGACGTCGGATCTTTTTTTCCTGATATCGTAACATTTTGAGGAATTTCGGCCAAATATCGGATCATCGTATTCAAGGCTAAAAATCGTAACAAATCCGATATATCGGACCATCTGGCAACACTGGTAGTAAGAGTGTTTCTCTAAAATACTGTTCTATTGAGTGTAAATCTACTACCATCAAGATCAAATGAGCACTCTCGTAGTGCTCTATACACTACGAAATATTTTCATACCTGCCATTTTGCCAAAAATGTGACATAACAACTCATAAACCAAATTTTCTCGCGCGTAAACAAATGTTACGTTAATTTGTGCAATTACGTTAAACATTTTAGTTGAACGTAAGAATTATCTTTTGATGATTTTAGTAGCGCTGTGTTGTGTGTTAAAACGTGTTCGTTTCATTTTATTCCGTTATGATCTTGTCATATTTTCGTTGTTCGAAAGTTCAACGAAATTTGGTGTTGTTTCATAAGTGAATGTGATTGTTTTTTTTTTTCAATTTCAATATAATTCATATAATATTTGTTGTTTTTAGCAGCATATTAAAAGTGTTGCTATTTTTAAATTCTGCTCATTAAAAGAAACGCTCTTTTTTGAGCTAAAAATAAAAACAAAAAAACGTGTCTATCTTCTATCTTGTGCAGCAACGAAATGTGAAAATATTATGTAAATATTAAGTTTGTTTTTAATTTTTTTACAACTCTTCTAAATCTACACAGTGTCAAAAATAAATAGTTTTTTCTTTGCTGCTTTTTACAGCACTTGGAAAATGTTGTTTTTCGAATGTGAAACATGTTCGAATTGCTACAGCAAACCACTCGAACATACAGATGAATCTGTGGATGGTTGGTTGTTGGTTGGTCGGGTAACCTTTTATTGCCAAAGCAATTGTTTACAGCGTTAGGTAAACATCTACGTGACTTCATTGCCATTCCACGATTTTACTGTCACATGTGAGTTCATTCGTTTGAGCAGACATGCGCAATAACGGAAATAAGATTTTGCGGCAAACACAATCGGAAGACAAGACTTCGAAAATTCGAAAGTTCATTCGAAAAATTAAAGCATGCTTACATAGAGGAAATGGAAAACAAAGCAGAGGATTTAGATATAACATCACGCTGTTATCAAGTCGTCGTAATACAAGCGTTGTATTAAAGTGTTAGACGTTAGTGGTAGGCATATTTTCTTACATCATTAGCATCTTTTGTGTTTTTAGCATTGTATTGTATAATTTAAATAGTTTAAATTATTATTTTCAATCGTAAAAAAAAATTAACTTTGTAACTTTCATTAAGTATGGGCCTAATCCACCAAGTTGTCCTCTTATGGCTCTTACTGTTTTAAGTTTTAGTGGCGAGGAGTGTAGCTGAGAGATAGAAATAATTTTCCGAAGTTTTTAACCACCAATTCCGTCAATTAGTGCAAATTTAGTCTTGATACAAGTTGAAATTCCTAACAGTAGTCATAGGTATCTTATAACTTCGATGCCTACTCCAGTGATTCACTCCAAAAGTTAAATAATAGTTATATTGATGTCCTTGTCACCTCCAGTTTTATATGTAAAAATTTTTGTCAAAAAAATTTCATGTTTCCAATAACGATTCTAAGCAATCCTTTAAGAAATAGCTAAGAGATTATTTCCTCCTTAATGACAAAAGTTGAAATAAAGTGATACAGTTATTTATACACGGTGGCCCAAATACAAGTTATTTTTTAAGTGCAATTAAATTAGGAAAATTAAATTTTTCCGTATATTATGGCTTTATTAGTAAAAGCAAATATTCCCATTGATTATGGAATACAACGTTGTTCAAGTGGCTGCCTCGGCTGGCTTCGCAGTAGCGCATTCTGTCACTCCAATCTACCAAGACCTTGTTGATAATTTCGGCAAGAGTCACTCTTCCACTGTTTCCGCTGCGACCAGTACTAGTGAAACATTGTACCCCTTATAGTGCATTTTTCTACTGACATTTTGTATGAGTGTATGTTCAAGAAAGTACCAGTCGCTGTTTGAACTAGTTGATGAGTGTATCCAACGGGACCAATTAAGTATATTTGCTGTAGTTGATCAATAGTACTTACTAGAACTTTTTTAATTTTATATTTGAAGTATCTTCTACTCATTATAATTTTATTATTCACCTTGCTTATAATTTAACGTTTTTTACTTTTAATTTTCACTCGCCAAATAAAAATTTCATTGAACCGACGCGGAATAGAGAAATTGTGCACGCCACTCCAACATTGCACACGCTTTTAGCAAGTCTCAAGCAAGCATAACGAAGCAGCACGTTCGTAGAAAATCCGAATGCATACGCATCGTTTACTATGTTTCCATGGCGAGTTAACTCGGGGTTAGGGTTTTCGTCGAGTTAAGAAAATGGCGTCGCTAACTCGATAGTGTTTCCATGCACAGCATCGAGTTGAGTCGAACTTGTCAATTTCATTTGCATTTTTGTTATTGTTTTACTAGCGAAATGGATACTAAATGGCAGCATTCACTTGACAGATAGAACCCAGTTAAATCTTACAAGTTTCGTGGATTTAACGAAACTCAACTCAACTCGCGTTTCCATAGCGAGTTAACCCCGAGTAAACCCCGAGTTAACTCGCCATGGAAACATAATCCCTAACCAAAATAGACGAAACGAGACGATTGCAACTTGCCGAACGTTTGCATTCGTTACGTCTGTTTTGACATTTAACCCAAAATGAAACGAGTACCTCTAATCGTCTGAAAAAAGAAGAAGACTACTCTGAACAGCTGTTGTTGACGAGTTGAGACGCTAAAAGTTCGGTTCTTACGGTACAAACCGTCTCGTCACACCGTTTCGTTCAGTTCGTTGAGTTTACGTTTGCTTATTTTGGGTAACAACATTGAATTGCATTTAAGCGAACATTTTTGTCTTCACTCGTTACGTAGCGACTCGTCTATTTTGGTTAGGCCTATAGTAGTTGACAATGTCTACAGTCGGTTTTTACAGCCGTTTCTATAGTTATGTTGTCTCTCGTGCAACCGTGGTGACAAAAAGGCAATTTGCTTTGAATTTCCTTCAGAGATGGAATGGTAGGATGGGAATGGCACGATGGTACAAATGGTTAATGGAAGTGGATCGGTATGTTATGGTGGATATGTTGTGATATGTGGTCTGGTGGCTTGGTATAATGGTGTGGTAGGATATGATGATATATATAGGTAGGATACGGTATGATAGTGAGGTATGTTAGTTATGGTATGATGATATGTTATGATGATGTGGTATGATTGGGTTATCCATCTCCTTCGGAAACTAAAGTTTTATTTCGTTAAAATTTTTGGACTTTGCCACTATACGTGGAATACAATATCATGGAAATGTCCTCCACAGTAGTTTTTTCAGGACTCATCTCATCACACCAGGCAGTCACTTTATGCGGATGTAATGGCTTCTCCACAATAGCTTGGGGATTTTGAGAGCCCCATATACGGCAATGTTGCTTATTTACGTATCCACGTAGTGCGATATGGGCCTGATCACTGAAGAAAATTTGCTTAAAATCAACAATTTAATAATTTAAACGCATTTTTTTGTGGTAAAACGGTACAAATGAGAAACCTTTAACTACACAAAAAACAGTTTGGATAACATGAACAACTGAGCTGTCAAATGCCAGGGCTGCACTTTCCGAAACCCAAAATGCATAACCCTTTATAATGGTATTATGTGTATGGTATGATGGTTTGGTATAATAGCTATGGTGTGATAGTGTGGTATGATGGACATTGTGAATCATGTAAATATTTAACTTATGACATATTAGTTTAAAACAAAAAATCTACTTCACCGTTAAAACAAGTATTTTTCTATTTAGTCTATAAAAACTTTTAATATACTTCGATTTTTCTGTTCTCATACCTGAAGAAGAGCTGTGACTGATCCTTATCTATAGCTACTCTCCTACATTAAAGAAAACGTAAAATTATTCACTCAAACTCCAGACTGTAAATAACGGTTCGCTTTCATTTTTAGATTTAAGTCTGCCACGTTGGTTAAAAACACTCTGAAAATCCAACACTTTGATCCATAGATGCCGCTCAAATTGAATTAATTAAATTAAATTATAAATTATTTAAAAACCATACATAATTTGTTGTTGTTTTTTTTTTCTGTTCGTGCGCTTGTATTATCATTTGCGCATGTATGCGGTTGTTTGTATGTAAATGAATGTGCGAATTCGAATGTTCGAATGTGTTTCATGCTCTTAAATAACGGTAACATGCAGTACGAAAACTCAGTCGGAATTCACTTGTCATCGTTAACGGTACTTCTAATAGTAGTCAGCAGCAGTAAAAATATATCTACATAAAAAAGAAATAAAATAAAAATTGTACCAAAGCGTTTCAATAAAAGAAAATATTAAACTGCGTTTATAACAGAAAATAAATTCTTTTGCATGTTTATAGGCGAAAGTTTTATTCTAATTTTCATCTTAGCATAAAATAAATAAAAATCTTAAATTTAATAACTAAGATTAGAACAGAAAAAAAAATTAATCATCACTAATGTTAACTTCTTTTAGACAATAAAGCAAATAAGTAGTTTTTCTTAATTGTAGCTAAATAAGCCAAAATTTTATATTTTTGCATAATAGCAAAAATACACCGTTACGTGATAGACAGCAGCTAGTAATCTTCAAGTAGTTAAGCAAAGGAAGACAAAAAAAAAATCGAAATTTCCGAAAACTTAACGTGAAAATTTTTCATTTGCCAAAAAAAAAATTTGTACTTCACCCTGCCACTTTTATTTCCACCGACCTTCACCCGCATAGCCCCTGCCTCGCCTTGCTTGCTCTGACATACGCGCGCGTGTTAACCAAGAACGGAAGTGAAACAAAAAACAAAAAAAAAACATACACAGAAAAAAGTGTAGCAAAAAGTTATATAGCAACGAGGGCGAGGCGAACGAGGGCAGGCAGAACTGAAAGCAAACATAAAAAATACAAATTAGCAGCTTGCATGTCGCGCCTGTATGTATTAGTGTGCAAATGAATATAAATATACATACACATAACTATGAATAATAACCCACATCCAAAAACAACAACAACCACAACAACAACAAGCACAGCAGCAGCAGCAGCATTATATCATAATAAAAAAATTAATAACAGTAAACAGTGAAAACAACTTTATGTGTATAAAATATAAAAACAAATGTTCAAAATATTTTAAATTAAAAGAGTGTTGTTGTTGTTAATAAAAAGCACACAGTTGCCACTAAAATAAGTTAAAAGCAAGCAAAGCAGTCTTCTTCACAGCTACATAGTATAATATATGTAAAGAAACGTTAAGAAAAAAAAACTATTGCATACTTTGTGGATTCGTCATATCCGCCTAAACGTGTGTTGTTCGCTGCTACGAGAAGAAAAAAGTAAGTACAAAGTAGAAGAAAACGACACAGTAGAAATAGAAGACAAATTGAAGTAGAAGAAGAAGAAGAAGAAGAAGATGGAAAAGAAGAATAAAATGAAGAAGAAGAAGAAGTATAAAAAGAAGACATAGAAGAGAGATGAAGAATCTTCAGCTTCCTTTCACCTAGTTTTCACCAATATAGCACCACCCACTCAATGACTTTTCCTTATATCCTTTCACTTTCTCATACAGCCTCATTCGCATCATCTTTTCGAAATTCGAAAATGAATGTCAGGACTTCATGTTAAATTCATTTAATGCGCTGTTGTAGCGCTCTCTTTGCTGTAGCTGCTGCGCATATATATATAAATATATATATATTTTTTTTCCTTATCGCGTTCTCTTAATTTCATCATTCCTCGCCTTTCAATGGCTCGTACCGACATTGTCCTGAATAACGGAATTTAGCACGTGCTACTTTCGGAATTGTTACATAAACATTGAAAATGGATTTTATAGGCCATCGAGAGCGCCATCGTTCAACGTCGTCATCATCATTATCATGATCACTGTCATTGTCATCATCATCATCATCATCATCATCATCATCCTCATCATCCACCATCATTCAGTGCAAATATTGTTGATATTTACTTGAGTGGTTGTGTATTTGTGGGTCTGTGAGTGGGAATGTTCCTAGTTGCAGCATGTGACAAATGGCATCAGATGGAGTTTTGTAATCGGTTGATCTTTAATGGAATTAATTTCTAGCTTCGTTAAAAACTAAGCTGAAAAGAAAAGTGCGTGCAAAAAAGCAACCTCTTTTTTTCGTTTTCTCTCATCATTATCTTCATTTTCTGCTATGTTCATAGCAAATGACGGAAATAAAATAAGGCCTACACAGAAAGAAATATGGCATTCTAAATTTAAGTTTAAAATTCTTATTTTTTGTCGAAATCGTACTTGAAAATTTAAGTACGATTCATACTTGGGTTTTCTTATAATAAGTACAAAACGGGATAGGTTTTAAAAATCAAGCGCAAAAGCTGTAAGAATAAGAATAAAATTCTTGAATTAAGTAAGAAAATCTTCTTTTAAGAACAATTATCGAAAGTAAGCCTTCATTGTCTTGAAGCAATAATTTTTTGAGTGTAGGTTCATATTTTCCTTGCTACTACAAGACCGTCTAACGTCAGTTTATAATTCCGCCTAACTTCAATCAGTAGTAAAATTGGAACTTCACACATGTTAACGTAACAGGGGCCCTATTATATAACTGTGAAAAAAAGCAGTACTTGAAATTTTTTATTCACATAGAGTTTTCGATTCACTAGCTTGGACAATTAGCTTTGACTAAAAAACGTATAGAAAATCCTTACATTTTATTCACTGACATGTTTTCTTTGAAAAAAATTTTGCGAGAAGGCAGGCCGGACATATTCCCATGTATTTTGACCCACTGAACACAAATCTGGCATCCATTTTGACCAGTTGGCTCTTGGTTATCTTCAAAATAATTGGATTTTACCTATGTGTGGTAGACTTTTTTTTAATGAGCGATGTGTATTTTTGATCAGTATCACCAACTGAGTCAATTTTTTTATTTTTTAACTAAACTAACGCTCAGGGGATGCCCCCTATAAATGCGAAAGTATTGTGTTGATTCGGAAGAAGGGTGATAGTTAATGTGAGGGTGGATAGATGGAGTAGTGTCGGTGAAGATTAGTTTTAAACTTTTTCTGTCAATTGCCGAGAAAATTAATTAGCAGGTATTTTGGTAGAGAGAACAAATCTTTCCATTAGTAACGCGTAATCTTGTTTCTATAATTCTTGGTCTTTACTGGCGTATTATTTTTGGCCACAGCATCTATACATAGAGTATTATAATGCCATATAAAAAATTTTCAGCTGCATTGTTTAAGCCTCTCCCTCAGCGTGTCCATGACGTCTTTAATTTTTGTTTTATTTTTGTCATAAAGTGAAGAAATTGATTCTTACTCTCGTACTATTTCTTTTATCATAGCATCTATTCTCAGCGAGTAACTATTCCATGCAACGATGATGCTTTTTGTAAAAATACCTTTTTCAACATTTTTGGAGACCTACGCGGTAAAACATACCTTTGGCACGTCAACAAACAAAATTAATAAATCTTTCATTACTTCGGATATATACACAGGAATGTGGTTATTTTTCAGTTTCCTTATCAGTTTTTTACTATAGGGGTGTTTGTTTAATTTAAGGACTGAATATTTGCAATACTTCAAAACATTCAAATAAATAAAATGTTCAATAAGTCTATTCATCGCAAAAGTCAATTCGGTTTTATTTAAAAAATTTGGCATCTTTCAAACGAAACTGTCAAAAATTGAAAAAGAAAAATTATGGCCTAGGTAGGCAGCGTGCTTGACTGCCACCCCAGAGGTCCCGGGTTCGAATCCCGGTCGGGTCTAGGTCCTACGCTTAAACTTTTTTGCATTTCTTTCCTAATTTCTAATCCACTAACATTGAAAACTCATCAATATTTACGACTTTAAGTTGTAGTAGGTGTTAGAAAAGTTTTTGGGTGAGATTGCCTTATAACTTGAATTGACTGGGGTTAACGCATAACACTTGCCTCAGATTCAAATTGACATGTTTCTACGGCTTTCCACCACACTTAGAATATCCTAAACATATTTCACTTCATTGTCCTTACCTTCCTAATAACCTATCACCCTATTTCATTTCAAGGTAGAGTTGACTGAATAGGTATTTCCCCTGAAATCCTTGGTTCAAAGCTAAAAAAAATATCAATTATTCGTTAATTATAATTTTTATCTGTTGTACTGTTAAAAGATCTCCATGCATCTTATTGTACTTATAATTGAGCAAAAAAAATTAAACAAAAAAAACGTACTAAATTTTAGTCTGATAAGACCCAAGCCGTCTGAAATATAAAATTTTCATTAATTTGAGGGCGGTAAAAAGAGGTGTGGCAAAAATGTTACGTTATGTTCTTATTGGTACGGCCAATAAGAACACAAGAAAGAAAAACTCAAGTAAATCAGACGCTCCGTTCTTAAGTTATGGAATTACAAACACAAAACACGACTTTTTTTATAATAGATATTGGAAAATATTTAAAATGCCATATCTCCGGAACCAACGGGCCAATTTCGTGCCAACTTTTCCCAACGTACCCTGAAATTTTGGTTGAAATCGGTCGAACCGTTCGTTTCCGCAGTAAGTGGTGACATAAAAATGAACACTACCTTTTATATAAATAGATTTCATATTAACAACTATAAACTAATGCGCACATTCTTTTCCAGCTATAAACACTATAAGGTATTCTGCTATTCCTGGTTAGCTTATATGGGTTAATTACTTTCATCAAATTAGCATAACCATTATTTTGTCGTGGCCGTGGTACCATCACACATAAAAAAGAGGCACAAAAATGGATCTGATAAGTGTTTTATCAAAACTTCAGCCTTTGTAATGTGAGCTTAGCAACACTGCTAATAAAAGCTTTTTATCAGCTACTTGATAAGAGATGGCAGCCCCCTGCTACTGTTTGGCAGCACTGAGTCTGACTGTGCGTTTAGACCACAATGTAGGGTTGATCTTCTTATGTGTACTAAAAACTGTTTAAATCAGATATTCAATTACTCATGACCTTGATCGAAATCGATCGATTACATATTTTTAAGCCATATGTAAGGGCATTTCCATAGAAATAATGCATATTACTCTTGTTTACTCAACTTTGATTCTGCAATTAGGGGATGCGGACAACCCTCTCAAACAATGAAGCATGAGACCACTCTCTTTATGTTTATATTTATAGTATATATTTTTATGAATAAATATACTTTCCGTGATTTCTTCTTTTAAGCTTCTCCTTTTTGCTACTTTTCTGTTTTTAAAAACAGCGCAGCACTGGTTTCGCCCAAAAAGATCGAGGGAAGACCGATCAGTCCGAACGAAAGAATCTTCGTTCGTTCGTGCTAATTTACTGTTTACACCGGGCGTACAGCGTTCGCGATAAATTTATAGAGAACGCTGTTCGTTCGGGCTAAGTGTTTATACCGCGTGAACAAACGAGGATTCTTTCGTTCGTTCAGGCGGTCTAAACGCACAGTGAGTTGAAAACAGCAAAAGCATTTGTCTCATTTACTTTGTTTTCGTATTTGTCTCACTTATTCATATTTTCGTATAAAGACGAAGTATCGCTTATTTTGCGAGAGTACTACGTCATAGACACTGAATTATATTTATTTACATATGCTTATGTGTACATATTTAATTATTTTAAGCATATTACTGTAGGGTATTTTATTACAAAAAAATAAATTCTGTCTATATTACAATTAACATTGTTGTTTCATTAGCTCATTTTTTCGATCATGCTTATCAACAAGGCATAGTCAAAAAGAGCTTTTAAACACACAAAGGAAAAGAAAGAAAGAGCTGTGTACTGCTTAGTGCTTTTTTGATGGTATTCAATCTCAAATTTTAATAAGTTTTTAGGGTAGGTTTTAAAAAATAAAGTATGCAATAGCTTACGTTAGGAATGACACTTTGAATTAGTAAAAGAATTATTTAAATCTATCCAGTAGTTCTTTAGTTTAGCGTACACAAAGATACGTGATAAGCCTTTTATATAATAGTATAGAAAAAAATTTGCTTTCATTTTTTATCAATACATTGAAATTTATTTTTTTTTTTATCATAAATTTCGAAGCAATTTCCATCTTTGATGAAGCAAAAGCATAGATGGTCTTTGCGTTGTTTGGAGCAAAAAATACTTTGACCTCTCTACGACTATAAAAGTACCACCATTGAAAATGTTAAGGGCATTTACTAGGGCAGTTACTAGATTATATATCATAAGGGCAGTTACTAGATTCTTTTTTTATTTTTTAACGAAATTTTGAACTATTTTGGGAATATCTCCTAAGCCAATAGTCATATAGAGGTCAAAGTATCACCATTGCAAAGGTTATTTTTTAAACTTTCATTGATTAACTCTCAAAGTAGGTTAAAAATAACGAGTTCTCATAATGTAAATCAAAATTTGACCTCGAACTTTTCGTTTGCGTACTGTCAACGAGAGAAAATAGTCGTATACATTTTTACCGTGGACGACTATTGGGACATATATAGGTCCCATGATTTTTTACACCTTTGCAGGTAAAAAAAAAAAACTGTTTTTCGCGACACTTTTATTTATTAATTTTCTGTCGCTGAACAAGAATCCGGTATCGGATTCGCGAATTTCCCAGCGGTTGAGGAGCGGTCGTGAAAGGGTTAACGAAGTGAGACACTATTTTTACACTAAGGGAAAAAAATATTAAATTTATCCAAAAACTTTTTTAATTTATCCAAAAAGCGAGTCATTTTTGCACCAATAACGCATTTGCATAAATCGACTACGTAAATATTTAAAATTCATTTAAAAACTTTTTTAATTAAATAAAATATTAAAATATTTATAAAGAAATAATAAAAAAATATATTAAAATTATGCACGAATTTTTTAAATATCTTTTAAAAATTTACTATTTGAAAAAAAAACTATCACATCTAAATGAAATTTATATAAAAAATATTGAAATTAAAAAACAATATATTCAAATATTTCTCACGAGCTGCGTCCATTAATGCCATTAGCATGGTTACTTTATTTTCTTTTTTCGTTCCTTGATATTATACTATTTTTGACAGCCGGCCCAATATTATGGCACCAAATGTCATAAATAATATAAAACTTTAAAACGAAAAATTATAAAGCAATATATGCAGGCAAATGACAATCTGTGCGACAATTTCGTGGGAAAATGTCGAGTTTCTACTCCAACCTACATAATCGCATAAGCAATCGCTCATATGTACGACCAAATATTTCTGTTATATTACTCTTGCAACAAAAACGAAATGAGAACTATAAGAACTAAGGTTGCAACTGCAAGAGAACAGAGTGCGATGCTGTTGCTGCTTGTCGGAATATGTGTGTACGTGTGCGATGCTGTTGCTGCTTGCTTGTATGGAATATGTGTGTACGTGTGTGGTATAAATAAAATTCAAATACGGGGAAAAAACGAGTTGTGAGGAAAATATTTGATTTATCCACGTAAATATTTAAATAAAATTGATACTCAGGCGTGGATAATGTTAATATGCATTATTTCCCTTAGTGTATGACACTATGATTTAGCTCTTTCAATCCATTAATTCATCTTTTCGTCTGCCGTACCGTCTATGAACCCGATAACAGGCGTCTTATGAAAACTAACGTTATAAAATTCAATTTGTAAGCTTTTATTTTAAAGAATATTATCAAGTTTGAAAATAAAATAAATCAGTAATGTGTTCCAAGCTCATGCAAAATTACGTTGCCAAAAATGAAATAACGTTCAATTTCACCAAAACGGCTCTAATGATTTGATATTTTGCACATATGCAGCAAGAGTTTTATAAATAAAAGTTCATTACAGGTTAATCATGAGTGAGTTTTACTTTTATCTCTCTTATTTGAGCGTGTGAAAGCCTTTGAATTTTCGACAATCTAGACTTTAATAACACTTGCATTTAACCTTTTCCCCAGCCGTTCTCCTAGTCATAAAAAAACATCATCATTAGCACGGATTCAAATAATAATCATAGCGCCTGCCACATTATTTATAGTTACTGTTATCGTCGTTATGACCTTGCTGCAGCGCTTGAATTAGCTTAGGTAGTTTTCTAACAGAACGCCCACCTCTAGCTGGCCTACACCAGCCCAAAAGACACTTTCCTGTCCATTTGTGGTGTTTTCAGTGTTCTTATGTTTTGTGGTGTTTTTATTGTGGCGCGTTTGGAATTTGATTACTTAAAGCTTGCAAAGGCGGAGCGATGTAAATTATATACAGGCGTTAAGAAGGAGGTGGTGAAAGGTGTGTATGGAAGGAACTGTGTCAGCGCACACAAACAGCCGACTGTCTAAAAGACTAAACTTAACGAACGAACTCTCACCGACTTAATGACTGACCGACTGATTGATACACAGGCTTAGTGACTGGCTGACTAATTGAATTTCTGCCCGGAAAATATTCCGATGAGCACCTAAACGCCAGCAGCAGCATCTGAGAAACAAAAGGTTTTTGTAAACGGCCAAAACGAATGAAGCAAGAAAAAGGAAAAAGAAGCCTCAGCTTAGTTGCTGGCGCAGTTAATGATGCATGACTAAAGATTTCCTATCCGACGCGTGGCATTCATTTTCGCAAATTGATTTTCCGAAATTTCGGAAGGAATATTCAAAATATTATCTTCGTTATTTTCTGAGTCTTTTGTGATTATCTAAAGGGACTTTATTGATGGCGCCAAAGAGTTGAATTTAACTCTTATTGGAAATAAAATTTGAATATTTGTACGTAATGTCAGCAGAAACAAGATTGATGAATGTCCTGCATTATTATAAACCTTGACCTTTTTTGGGAGCACTTCATTCAAACAATATTTAATAGCTTAAATATTGATTTTTAATCGAAAATTGAGTTGATACCAACTCGTTTAAATATCATTTTCTGTGAATTAATCTATCTTAGCTTCGAATCTTTGTTTAAAAATAACTGCTATGTAACTTCGACTTAGATTATTTTGCTTCATAATCACAATTTGAACTGTACTCATTAGATGCCACATAAAGGACCTTCATTATTTTTGTTGAATTGACACTTTTATGACCTCAATTATTGTGTTACATTATTCTGATTGAAGATCATCACTATTGAGTTCAACATCATTTCAGTTAATATACCAAAGAGCTTTTGCAGGTAATGCATTCATTATTCAAAATAATGAGATTTCAACATGGCCCACAAAATGAGAAAAAGAGCCAATAAAAAGAAAAAAAAAAGAAATATACAAGCAATCTTCATTTATTGCTTGTAGCTACTCATAATAATGGCAAATATTGATTTATTACGCATTAATGTCGACTTCCTATAAATAGAAAAGGAGAAAAAAAATACAAATCATGATATAGTCATCAAATAAATCTCTCCCATTTTACCCCCCTTGGCATTTGATGTTATCAAAATTACCTTAATTTCGGAATGCGTTTTTCTCTGTTGCCTTAAAACAAGCAGCAAAAGAAAACACTAAATACCTAAAAAAAAGGATACCAATGGCAACATTCTCCGTTTTATGCTGATTGTGCATTCAGAATGATAAGGACTTTAAATGTGTGCGTTTTTATGGCGCACTTTCAACAGCTATTTTCTTTTTTACGTGTATCTTCTTCGAGACATTTTTTTTTTTTTTTCTTTGTGGTGTTCTGGTTTTTATTACTTTATCGTAAATGGAGCCTTCAGCTTAGTTTAAAAAAATTAAAATTTTAAGATTTGATGGCTTGATTTTGAGGTTGGGGTACACTCAACAAATAGGGCAAAGAAAAGCACATGGTGCAGCATAATAACTGTAATAAATCTTTTTTAAATATAGATACAATTATTCACTATAAAAACGAATAGGCCATTTCAGCCCTTGAAAGGATTTTGACCGAGCTTTTTAGTTAAATTGGGTTGTGCTTGTTATTAAATGTTTTGTACCCAATGACCCAGAACTGAACCTACTAGTTTTATGCTGAATCTAATCCAAAAGGATAATGTGCATGTTCTCAAGAAGCTTTACATGACATTATTTACTCTCTAAGGTTTGCCATTGTCTGCAGATAGGTGACAGCCGATCAAAAAAATTAATTTCAATTCAAAAACGTGATTGTCTCAGCTGGGGTTCAAACCTGATCTCGAATTGGCATCGACAGATTCACGCACTTCTTAACTAACTTGGCCACGGCCATCACCGATTATTCGTTATAACTATTCGTTATATATGTACTTTATTCAGCTCTAGATTGAGTCATCACAACCAGGGAAGTAATTAGTATTGCTCAACAATAAAAATTATGTTACGATTTTTGTTGTTTTGACCAGAAATAAAAGTTATTTTTCAATTTTTTTTTTCTGTTCAAGAATAAGAATTATTTCTGAGTTTTATTATTTTGCTCAGGAATTTTTTTTTCGCACTTTTAATTTTACGCTCAAAAATAAAAATCATTTGTCCAGTTTAATTTTTTTTCTCAAACAAAACTCAAAAAACCACACCGGCTTATTGCTGGCACATGTCAATTTTTTATTCCCTACATCTGAACAGGGGACTTTACGGGAGAGCCGGAGAAGGTTAATATGTATGACCGACCCCCATTACTTTTGCAAAAGGAAAATTTTTCCTTTAGGAACCTATTCCCTCCGACCACTCCTTAGGGGAGCTCCCATACAAATGTTATGATTTTTGTATATTTATTCTGTGCACCCGAAGAGGGGGGCTTTAAGGGCGGGTTGGAGAGGGTTAATATGTATCATTAAACTATGTGATATGTAGAATTTTGTAACAAAAATATAAAGATATAAGGAAAATAAATCCAATACAGAAATATACTCCGTGTACTCTTTTATTACTCTCAAAAGTTTGGAATATAGTTAAAATGTTGTATATTACAACTCTTTTACTTAGCAGCAGTCAGTGTTTGTCTTTTTATTTAAGTTTGATGTTTTCAATATGAATATCAAAGACATGCTCCATATTCTTCGAATTTTTATGGCAATACTATAATTACTCGATGTATGAACCATGCAATTGAAAAACTACTGTGTGCATACTATATTATAAATATTTAATTTGACGTAACACTATGTTAAAAACGCGCCGAAGCGTTTGACGGCCAAGTGCTTCATCGGCGAATTGATTCATCGGTTTTACTCCCCATCGCGGCAAAAGAAGTTTCACATCAAAAATGGGCTAATAAGCTAATTTATGGCTAAGGTTGTTTTGGTGTAATAATCTTGCAAAAATGAGCGTAATGTTACAAATTGACATTATTTTGATAGATAATTGACCATATCAATAACATTTAGTTCTTAACTTTATATCTTCAAACAAGGTACGCTGACAAAACTGACTGTAACACTATTTCTCATGGACTTATTTTATTTAGATTGACATCATTTTAGCCTTTACTAACCCTCTATTATAATCCAGCTAAAAAAAATATTTAAGATACGTAAATAAAATCTTTCTCCGATTAGTTGCGACTGTGAGTGGGTTTCACTGTGAGTAGAATTGTGCTGGGGCAAAGGCATAACACTTGCCTCTGCACATTTCACTTATGCTCACGGTGCTACTCTCTTTTCGGTAGCAACTAATTACCCACACACCTTTTATTTGTTTCGAGATTTACACTGCGAGAAAATGTCGGGTCATTTTCGCATAGATTTTTGCAATGTGCGTGGACTGAGAACGAATTTTTTCTCGGTTTATGCATATTGTACTCTTAATAGGCCTCAAATAATGGCACTGAGTGAGACCCAGGTGAGCGAAGATGCAGATCCACTGGATTTTCATATACCTGGGTATCACTTACTGCCATTGTTTTCCCTGCATAGGGGCATCGCTCTTTACGTCAGAACAGATGTAGCGTATCAGTGCGAGCGGAACCTGAGCAACTCCGATCCTGAGTTCTGCTCCTTGTGGGTAAAATTCAGAGTTCGCTCTCATTTGATGCACTTCTGCTACATATATAGAAGTCCGAATCTAGGGAGGGAGCCCACTTTTAACAAATTGGACTCTCTCTCTGATTCTATTACGCACATTTTGGGGTTGTTCCCTGACAGCGAGATCGTTGTTGCCGGCGATTTCAATGTCCACAACCCGGTTTGGTTATGCCACTCAGGGCAAACAACACCTGAGGGTCAATATGTTGAGCTCTTTGCTGAATCGAACCAACTGATTCAATTAGTGAAGGAACCAACTTTCATCCCTAGAGTTGGTCTGCAAAGCCATAAAATCTTAGACCTTTTTCTGACTTCGCATCATGAAAAATATGATGTGACTGTCCATGCACCTCTTGGTAATTCGGACCACTGTACCATATCCGCTGCTTTTCCATATTCTAGCCTAAGCACTCCTACGCCTAAAGCCCCGAAGAGGATCGCTTGGTTTTATGGAAAAGCAAATTGGATTGCGTTAAATAATTTTTACCGCAATTTCAATTGGAAATTATGTTTCGCTGATAGAAATGTAAATGCCACGGCACTTATGATACAAGAAATTATTTTATTGGGCATGCGGTCTTTCATCCCCAATAAAATGAGAAGCATTAAGCCTAAAGACCACTCCTGGTTTAATGAGACATGCAGGATTGCAGTCAGGTCCAAAGAGGAAGCCTTTCAGATTTGGCGTTCCAACAAGAATGCTGAAACTAGAAGACTTCGCATCGAGGCTAGGAATCGCTGTAATGCAGTTTTAAAACGCGAAAAGTTTCTTCACGAAACTCACATCAGAGAACAGGTTCTTCTCTGCCCCAAGGGGAGCAAAAACTTTTGGTCATTCGTTAAGAGAGTTAAAAATCAGACGTCTTCGTCGATTCCTGCTCTTTTAAAGTATGACCAAATCTTCACTGACTCGGCTGATAAAGCGAACCTTTTGGCTGGATTGTTTGCACAAAATTCCACAATCCCGGCTAGCAATCAGCCACCGCCCTCTGTAGAGAATAAATCGTCTGCAATGCAGGAGATACATTTTCGAACGAGAGCTGTTAAAAGAGTCCTTGCAAACCTCAACATAAACAAATCTTCTGGACCTGATGGTATACCACCAATTGTGCTAAAAATGTGTGCTTCTACACTGGCTCGACCTTTGCGTAACCTTTTCAACATCTCCTACAGGACAGGAGTATTTCCATCTTGTTGGAAGGTCGCGAACGTTCAGCCGGTACCTAAGAAGGGCGATGCCACGAACCCTGAGAACTACCGACCCATTGCGATATGCTCTACGCTCTCCAAAGTCATGGAGAGTGTAATAAACTTCCACCTAATGAATTATCTGGAGCGCAACGAATTGCTTAGTGACCGTCAATACGGCTTCCGTAGGGCTCGGTCTACTGGTGACCTCATGGCGTTCCTTACGGAGAAGTGGAACCAATGTGTTCACTCCTTTGGTGAAAGCAGGGTTGTTGCTCTGGATATTTCTAAGGCGTTTGACCGAGTGTGGCATAAAGCTCTCGTGTCAAAACTAATTGCATATGGTGTTGGTGGTAACTTTGCTCGATGGATCACGTGTTTTCTAAAAGACAGGTCGATTCGTGTCGTGGTTGACGGCATTTCGTCTAGTGAACACGCCATCGGTGCTGGAGTACCTCAGGGTTCAGTCCTATCACCAACTTTGTTTCTGGTTTTTATCAACGACCTTCTGTCGTTGACTCATAACCCAATTCATTCGTTTGCGGACGACAGCAGCATTTGTCATTCATATTCCTTCAAAAAACGCCCGAGCTCTTTGGAGATTGAGAGAAAGAGGCAAAATATGAATGATACACTGCTTAATGACTTAGAAAAAATCTCTGAGTGGGGGCTAGCTAATAGAGTTGAGTTTAATGCTAGCAAAACCCAGTGTTGCCTGTTAACCCACAAACGAATGAATTGTCCCTTAGCTCCCCTCAATATGAATGGTGTAGATCTTGCTGAGTCAGATGCTCTTGACGTTCTGGGCATATCGATCAAATCTGACCTTCGTTGGAATGATCATATTTTCGATGTGTCGAAAGAAGCGGCCAAGTGCCTAGGTTTTTTAAAACGGTGTAAGAAATACTTCACTCCAACTGATCTACGCGTGATCTATACCTCATATATAAGGCCGAAAATGGAGTACAATTCGCACATTTGGGCAGGGGCTTCAAGATCTTATTTGGAGCTTCTGGACCGAATTCAACGACGTGCGATATATCTGATAGGGGACGAAAACATTTCGTCTTCTCTCAACTCTCTTGGGCATCGACGCAATGTTGGTTGCCTAAGCCTTATGTACAGGTACTACCATGGGAAGTGTTCAAGGGAGATACATGACTTGACGCCATCAACTCGTGTGTTTTCCCGGTCCACTCGGGCAGCTCACCAAGCCCATCCCTTTACCATTGCCTTGATGCCCAATAGAACCTCGCATTACCGGGATAATTCGTTCTTTAGTCGTACAGCAAAATTGTGGAACAATCTCCCTGCGAGCGTGTTCCCCGACGGTTTCGAGCTGTGTAAATTTAAAACAAATCTTCACCGACACTACTCTATCTTTCCACCCTCCAACTAACTATCACCCGTCTTCCGAATCAACACAATGCTTTCGCATTCATAGGGGGCATCCCCTGAGCGTTGGTTTAGTCTAAAAAAAAAAAAAAAAAAAAAACACAGTTCAGTTTCCTTCCAGCTACAAACTAACAACATGCACTGATAAACTAAACTAACATTTTCTTTGCAGCGGTGCAAAATAAAGTGACAACAATATTCGCCACATAATCACAAGTGTCTACTTATGCATTTTAATAACTGTTATTTTTCGAAACTGCTAATATCCGTTGCAAATTCGAAATTTAAAATAAAATGACATATATGGCTTCCTATGCAGTAGAGGGTTAAAGGAAATATTTGATAAAAAAAAATACCCGAAATTCTTCAATAAAGCAAAAACGGTTCAATTTTTCATCGGTTTTTATTTTACTTCCTTCAACGTAATCTCCATTGCAATCAATGCACATATTACAAAGCTTACTCCATGGAATTACTTTCAGCTCCTTCTGTGAATTCTTCTTTATCGCCTTAATCGTCTCAAAACGCTTTTCGCGAAGTCGCAGCTTGAGTCGTGGGAATAGGAAAAAGTCACAAGGAGCCATGTAGGGTGCATACGGAGCTTACGGAAGGTTACGAACGTTGTTTTTGATCAAATAGTCGTGTAAAAGATGGGATGTCGTTGTATAGTTATAAATGAAAAATAAGAATTTTTAGTACTCCGTCGCTAATCATATTTTAGCGAGAATATTTTTACCAAGATATTAAGATCTTCTTTTTGCGGTGTTGCGGTCGGATTTTACACAATTAATAGCAATCGCAATCCATGAATTAGCAGTCGATGTCAAGAAAAAAAAATTGCTAATTAACATATATATATTGTCTAAAGCGATGCATGCAGATAACAATAGAGCTGCATGTAGAAACTGTAAAAAATAATGGACATTTTTCTTAAAGAATTTAGATATCACCCTATAATATTTCTTTACAGCCTTCCCAGTGAACCAAGACTACCGTTTTCGAATTCATTTATGAACGAATTCGGATAGAATCGTGTTGGCACTCTTAAATGAACCCTTTTTGTATCATTCGTCGGGCCAAAATGCCTCTCAAACATGAACCTTATTTTGTTTGGAAATTGTCAAAAGAATCATAAATTTTCGTTTTTTTTTTTGTGTTCGGAAATGAGTTGAAAAAGTGACCGTAGAAAAGTAATTTTTTTTGGCACTCGGAAATGAACCTTTTTTGAATCAATCACCGGGCAGAAATTTGCCGAACCTTTTTTTTCTTCGAAAATGAGTTAAAAAATGAACCATAGAAAAGTAGCCATCTTCCTTCTAATGGCGAGAATCAATTCGCTCTGGTAAAAAGTTTATATGACGTTTATATGAAGGTTAACATTTTAATTTAATGTTATAAGAATATCAACGAAAGTTGATTCTTCCTTTTTTAGAATTTAAAAAAAAGAAAATATTTATGATTAATTTCTGAACTCATTTATGAACAACAAAAAGTTTCTACTGATATGATAAAAAAATGATTAATTTTTTAAACTCATTTAAGAATGTAAAATAGAAACATTTATGATTCATTTCTGAACTCATTTATGAAAAAAAATATTTCATTTCGTGGAATTTTTACCTACTAAAATAATAAAAAAATATTCTTGTTCGACTCAAAATAAGTTCTTTTTTTTAATTTCCCAAAAGTACAGTTTTTATTTATGGGAAAAGTTTTCACGAATTTAATCTTCTATAGCAAGCACTTTAAAGCTACAAAATAAAAACTCAACAATTAAAAAAAAAATTCTACCCAAAAATGTTCGCAAAACTCTCACCTTACGCAAAACCTTCGCTTGTGTTTCAGTGGGTTGGTTTGGAAAAAATATAATCAATCTACTAGTTTGTAGAAGTAGCTTATAGAAAATAGAATAAAAACTAGTGAAATGTACACGAAAAACTGCAAAAATGGGGTTTTGTAAAGTTTTCTGTTTTTTTTATAATAAAGTTTATGAATACGTATGATTCTCACTATTTTTGTACTGAACGTCAAAAATTAATAATGCTGAGTTTAAAAAGCTTAACATTGTTAACTTCAACCAACCACCTATATGAGCTGTTTTTTTTTTTTTTTTTTTTTTTGTTTCTTTATAAACTAACATTAAAGTTGACATAATTTACTTTACTCTTTTTTAACTCAGCCAAATGATTCCAACATAACCGAAAAAAACGGAATCGATTGCACGTTTGGTGCAAAAGTGTCGCACCAAGCTCTTAACCTGCAATTCTCATAATAAACTGAATATATTGTGCGAATTAGTGATTTTTTTATAAATGTGTTATAAAAGCTCTGTAAGAAAAATACACAGCTATGTCAATTGAATGAAGAAAAATTGCAAACAAAAAGCCCATGAATAAAAAAAATGATTTGACTTCAAGTATATTATTATTTTCACTTCTAACTCGCATTCGACATTCGCAAGTTTTTTTCTTTAAATATATAGAAAAAATCTCTATCCTTCGAACTTATTTCAATACCAGTATTTTTTAGAGTTACTAAAACTCAAAATGCACTCTTCTTATATATTAAAGAGTTTAAGAATTCCCGCCCATTCCCAGGATTACAACACTTCATCATATTATAAAATCCTAGTTATATGACGTCACTTTTGTTCCACATTTGACTGACGTCATACACAATCTCTACCGATTAAACATTAAAAATTGTTTGACCTTTGCCTAGTTGAAATCCCATTAGCGTGTTGTTAAATTTTATCGTACCTATCGTAGACATGACAGTATTTCGCATGTCGTGCAGTGTTCGAGCACAAATTGTTCTGTTGATTTCACTTGATTGTCATTTGAAAATGCTATGGACACGCTTTTGTTGCCATTATTGGATATATCATGGTACGCTGTCATGTTGCAATAAAATTATTAATAATAAATTTATGCATATGTATGCGTTTGTTTGTTTATTTGTATAAAAATAATGTGTACACTATGGTATCTGTTGGTGTTTGTTTAGGTTTTGTCGCATGTCAGTTCGATATGCTGTGAATTCATCTGCATCAGAAGCATTTTTTTCACCAATCTTGAGTTAATATTTTAATTTACTTTATTAACTACACAGTTGTTCAATTTTAAAGTTTTTAGTTTGTTTAAACAATTATAAATCATTAAGTTGTTTTCACACTAAATGACGGGCAACGTGGCGTATGAGCAACATTAATTAAATGCTTAATGCAGCCAGAATCAACTTTTAACTTATTTACTTCAACTTATTTACAATATTAGGTTAGATACAAGCTAAATATATGTAACTAAGCTCTTGAAATTTTTCTAATGTTCTACTTTGACTCATTTATTTGAATTGCTGACATATGAGTTACATATATTCAAATTGTCAAATGTGCGTTTTTTGTCTGTTCACATACAATTACATACTAACTTTATTTTTCAAGCATGTAAATGGCATTACTTACAGACAGAATCACTTTTCTGCCTTTGAAGTAACCCTATTATTAAGGGCACCGCAAAAATGACATAATTTTGGTATTTCTCGAAGATTTTCAATTTCAAAAGCATTTCATACTTAGCTTGAACGTTTTATGATATTCATACATAATCTTCGATTTATTTTAAGATATGTATCTTAAGGAATTTTGGTTTTAATTTTAGTAGTTTTTGTATGAATTAGAATGATAATCCTAGGCATTATTACTTTCTTTCGAAACTTGAAGAATAGAAAATGCAGAAAACAGAAACAATTTAATAATATTTCTTATGATAGCTTTTTATTGACTACACATTTTTACAAGTATCTGAACGAAATTATTCATAAACATCGGAAACTCTTTTCTCGCAACTTAGTCAACTATGATTTAAATTTTGTTTTCACCACTTTATTTAAAATTTCAAGAATACAAACGAATTATTACTTCTTTAAATTTCTGCATTTTCGAAAAATGTCATCTACGACCGAAATAATGCTAAAACCATCCAAAAAATTTGAGGATACGTATTCTATTTCGATTGAAGCAATGCAGCATATTATAAAAGAACTAAAAAACCATGTTGCTGACTGGCCAGTAAAAAATCGAAAGTGAAAAGGTTACGGCTCAAACGTCGTAAGGACACTAAAATCGTTCGAATTATCAACCAAAATCCCAAACTTTTATCAAGAAATGTTGTGGAAACACTCAATCTCACCATTAGCATCCGAAGATTGCGCTGCAAGCTGACCAGCTGACTGACTGAATAGTAGCCTGGTTGGTTGGCTTCAAAGAGCCCTTTCATTAATGAAAAATATATGAAGAAAGGGATATGAAGAAAGAGATTCGCAAATAAGTACATTGGAAGTCTACCCACTTTTGAAAAAATTTTTGTGGTAGGACTGAAATAAGTTAGAGATGTTTGGACAAAAAAGACGTTTAAGGACGTAGTGCTAGCCTGGCTATGTTCTTATATTGAAATATATTAAAAAAAAACAGCGAACCATGGTGGCGGGAGAACTTAAGTATGAAGTTTCTTAACACACATTGTTTGTCAAGATTCCTAAAAAAGTTCCTTAAGTTTTTTTCAAATTAAAAATAAACGTACACTGAAAAAAAATATTTTAAAATTGACGACAATTGTTATTAATTTGACGATATTTGTGTTAAAAAAATAGCTTGCAAAAAATTTCGTCAAAGTAAGAGCAAATGTATTTAAAAATTTTGAAAAACATATGAAAAAAAAGTCAAATTAACAACACATTTTGTGAACACATTGTGTTTAATTTTAAGCTAACTTTTTTTTTCAGTGTATGTATCTAAAATACGTAGCCGACAGCTTACGGTAATTATTTCGATTATGAACCACGGAAATCATGGTTAGCAACTTACGGCTAATTAAGAAAAATTTCAAAAATGGTTGAAATCGTTCAGTCCCTAGACGTACCTCCCTTGGATTATAAGACATTTTACATGATTTTGTATGACAGGCACACACCGTTGTACTTTCCGGTCTTGACAATACTCTTTCAAAAGGCTAAACAAATAAGGTAATAGATGTAAACAGTGGTAGACATTCGTTTAAAAGCACACCTCTTTTTGCCAAAACTTGCAATAAAAAATAAACATATAACTGATAAAAAAATGTATTGCCATTTAAGTATTTTATGTGGCCTCCTTTATTTTGAATGACGGAAAAAATTCGATTGGCTTAGAGTTAACTAGCCTTTGTAGAATTTCCGACCCGATTTCACCAAAAAATTGGCGAATCATTGTACTGTTTCCCCTTTGAGTACCCTTTACCAGCAAGTATGCCCCAAGGGTTCTCGATGGGGTTACAATCTAGACTGTAAGCAGGCCATTGCAGCAAGTTGATTTTTTTTAAGAAAACCACTCTTTCGATTGCCTTGAAACATGCGTTGACGCATTTTCTTGCTGGAAGATGAACTCTCTCTCAGGATCGTTTTCATAATAAGAAACCAAACATCTTCTAATAATTCCGTGTTTGTTTCGGAGTTAATTTTCGGTGTGATGAAGCAAATTGCCGTCGCTCCAAAGTACGAAAAGGCTCCGCAAACCATTACCATTCCTCCACCGAAATTTCGTTCTGAACGTACAACGTTGTGCTTGCTCAAATCATGCCAATAACAACTGTAACAGTCCGGCCCATCAGATTAAACTTTTTTTCATCCGAAAAAATTACGTTTCGCCGCTCTTCACTCCAGGACCAAACTCCAATAACTTGTATCTACGGCCAAACTCCAATAACTTGGTCTTATGAGAATCAATCAAGCGTGGTTTTCCCTTTAGTTTTGTCCATTTTATAGTAAGTATGGCTCTTAAAACTCGTGTGACATGTCGGGGAGTGACGAATAGATCCAATTTGTCCCTGATTTGTCGAGAAGATAATCGATTCTGGGTTGTTTTGTGACGAATTTGTCCTTTTTGGCGCAACGTTTGCTTCGTGTTTCCTCTAGTTGGAGCTTTAATGCCGTAATTTGGCCCTTTTTAAAAAAATTTCTTACTACTCCCTCACTCCTGCCTATTCTGTTCGCAATTTGCCTGTTGGAATAATTCTCAGCTCTCAAAATTCTAATTATTACCTGTTCAGAACCAGCTAGCTTCGCATCTTTAACCATGGCTATACAATCAATCAATAAATTAACAAAACACAATTCGCATACCCTCTTCAAAAGTGACACAACTCTAAATTTTTCAATTTTGACTTTTTAATATAAATCAATTTGTAAGGCACTCTACATCGACTGCCAAAATTTTGTTTTAATCTGATTGCTATTCAATTTTTAAAAGATCATTTTGTATGCATCTTTTGTATGAAGTTGCTTGCAAAAGAAAATAGTTTTTTGGCTCTACTGAAAATTTCAAAATTTTGAGTTGTGTCACTTTTCATTTTAATTTAATTCAAATTACTTATTAAAATTCAAACAACGAATGTCTCAACTTTCTGTTGATAAGTTGCCACAATAACAAAAGTCCCGTTATCACCAATATATTTGATCAACACATTCCATGTACTGTAAACAATACAGAGCATATGTGACAAAATTAAATTTTTTAAAAACGATCATGTCATGTCCTACTCAGTTTATTAAAAAAAGTGACTGCGTATAATCGAATGTCTACCACTGTACTAAACATTGTAGAAATCGGAAACCTAGGGATACCTCCTTTGGATCTAAATTAATTTTTTACATGATTTTGTATGGAAGATATATCTGTTGTCCCTTAATATACCCACTTGTCAAAAACTCATTCCCAAAACATCAAAAACTCATATCGCTACTGAAATTCATCGCTACTGACTTCTCCGTCAGAACCGCTACAAGCACTATAAGGTTCATCAACTAATTAAATAAGCCTCTCAACTACTTCATCAATAATTCGATTTTGGTAGTACTTTTAGATCAAACATGCCCACGTAGTGGCCCGTATTCCCCACGTGGCCCTTCATACAAATTTTTTTCTATCTTAATTTTGTCTTTTCGATGATCTAAAATCAAATAACCCCTGCAAACTCGTTCAGTGTTCAGCACATTTTCCAGTGAACTTTACAAAACCTAATGTACGCAAAGCCAAAATGAAAAAACGCACACTCGATGATGTCGATGCTGAAGCTATTTGTCCCGTTGCTTGTGTGTCGAGCTATTTTTCATGACATGTGATTTTATTGCATTGTACTTGTTTTTTTTTTTTTTTTATTTGATTTTTTGCCAAACACAACGATAAACAACATTTTGAGTTTGTTTTTTTGCTTTTTTAAGAATTGACCCGCGCCATACGCATGCACGATTTACACTCTAAGAAGTTCCCGGATCAGCCGGACTGGATAGAATGCACCTACGTGCTAAAACTTACCACCTATTGGCAAATAAAAGCCTCCACTAATCACAATTGCTTGGCCTTTCAGCGGAAATCAAAATTAAGTAAAGAAACATTTTAAATTTGAGTATTTATTGCGCTTATGTAAACATCATAAACATCATCGAATAAAAGCACAATCTTCATAATACGAAGATATATAATACAACATCCAAAGTAATTCACCAGACCATACATAACCGCGTTCATAACTTTTAAGCTTGCTTTTAATGCCTCTTCATAGCCGTAGACAGCTCTTACTATGAAGAGAGAAATAAAAAAAAAACTCAGAGATAAAATTATTTTTATGCTTCACTTTGGGTAAAAAGTTAAAAACCGAAAATTTTCATCGCAAATAAAAAATAAAAAAAGAGTTGGCTGTGCCGTAGACACACCCGTAGGTTTTGACGTGACGAAGTTTCTTGCTGTTGTTGTTAATGTTGATGTTGATGTTGATGTTGATGTTGATGTTGATGTTGATGTTGATGTTGATGTTGATGTTGATGTTGATGTTGATGTTGATGTTGATGTTGATGTTGATGTTGATGTTGATGTTGATGTTGATGTTGATGTTGATGTTGATGTTGATGTTAATGGTTATGTTGATGTTGATATTGATGTTGATGTTGATGTTGATGTTGATGTTGATGTTGATGTTGATGTTGATGTTGATGTTGATGTTGATGTTGATGTTGATGATGATGTTGATGTTGATGTTGATGTTGATGTTGATGTTGATGTTGATGTTGATGTTGATGTTGATGTTGATGTTGATGTTGATGTTGATGTTGATGTTGATGTTGATGTTGATGTTGATGTTGATGTTGATGTTGATGTTGATGTTGATGTTGATGTTGATGTTGATGTTGATGTTGATGTTGATGTTGATGTTGATGTTGATGTTGATGTTGATGTTGATCTTGATGTTGATGTTGATCTTGATGTTGATGTTGATGTTGATGTTGATGTTGATGTTGATGTTGATGTTGATGTTGATGTTGATGTTGATGTTGATGTTGATGTTGATGTTGATCTTGGTGTTGATGTTGATGTTGATGTTGATGTTGATGTTGATGTTGATGTTGATGTTGATGTTGATGTTGATGTTGATGTTGATGTTGATGTTGATGTTGATGTTGATGTTGATGTTGATGTTGATGTTGATGTTGATGTTGATGTTGATGTTGATGTTGATGTTGATGTTGATGTTGATAATGATGTTGATGTTGATGTTGATGTTGATGTTGATGTTGATGTTGATGTTGATGTTGATGTTGATGTTGATGTTGATGTTGATGTTGATGTTGATGTTGATGTTGATGTTGATGTTGATGTTGATGTTGATTTTGATGTTGATGTTGATGTTGATGTTGATGTTGGTGTTGGTGTTGGTATTGGTGTTGGTGTTGGTGTTGGTGTTGGTGTTGGTGTTGGTGTTGGTGTTGGATTTGTTGTTGGATTTGGAGTTGGTGCTTTCGTTTAGCTTTTTTTTTGCTTCCCCATTGGTTGTGCTCTAATTTCAATTAATCCAGCAAAAGTGATGCATATGCGTCACATTAGGCAGTTCCCTGAGGGTTTTTGACACGCCGTCAAATTTTTTTTTTATTTTTGTCATATGCCCGAAAACCTCACCTTTGTTTTCGTTCCTTAAAATTTACCGTTGCACCAGTAGTCACAGAGTTAAAAATCCATGCAACGTTTTTTCATGGCTTTAGCATTTTTACTGCATTATGTGATTGCATCCCTGAAATCATGACAACAAAATTTTTTTTGTAATTTAGTTGTGAAGCGTAATAACACATCCCTGCTGTCGCAAAACAAAATTTACTGTAGCACTCCTCCTGAGTGAGTAATAATTCCATGCAACGATAATACATTTCTGTTACATAAGCTGCTATATTCACGACCTGACGACGCCGGAATTTTTTTTTTATTTTTGTCGTAAGGCCATGTATAAAAACTTTATTTTCCTTTTTAAATTTTTATCGTTGGTTATATACTCATTGAGTAAAAATTCAATGCAACGCCGCTGCATGAATGTTGCGTTATCGATCTTTGAGCGGCTCTATCAGCGTCCCCATGATGTCAGAAATGTTTTGTCTAATTTTGTTGTGAGGGCTTCCAGTAGGCCTTTATTGGCGTATTGTATTTTTAATTCTAGCTCTAATACTCAGCGAGTAATAATTCCATGTAACAAATTTTCAGTTGCGTTGCTTACGCAGCTCCCACTACGTCCCTATGCCGTATTAAATTTTATTTTTGTTTTTTTAATATAGTCAAAGAATTAACCTTTATGGTCCTACTATTTTTTTAATCATAGCTCTTATACCCAGCGAGTAACAATTCAATGAAACGCAGATGAATTTTTAAAAAAGTCATTTTTCAACTTTTTTGGAAACTAGAGCAGTACAACGTAACTTCGTCACGTCAAAACAAAAAAAAATCAAATCAAATAAAGAAGTGTTAATAGGGAAAAGAAGAAAAAAATTATCATTAGAGATGAAAAGTAGAGAAAAATGGTATGGATAAGTCCATGTAAAAATGTAATATTACGCATATTCAGGTATTCAACCAAACAACAACTAATTATGTCATTGCTTCTCGAAGTAATATGGTCAAATCGGTTTCTTTAGGGTATATTATACGTGTAACAATCAAAAACAGGAGCTTTTTTCAAAAAATGTTTTTAGATATAAGAATTTATTATTTTTTTTTTAAATTTATACAGGTTATTGTACATAAAAAATACTTTATAAAAATATTTTTTTTTTTTAATACAGTTCTAGCTTTTATATAGAGGGCGCTGAAAATGCCATCGAAAAAGAAACATCTAAAACGGTTCGATGGATATGGTCTTTCCCATGTATCGGAAACAAAAAAATCAAATGATATTTTAAAGCATAGACCATATATTAAGCATCCCCCCCTACGCAAGACCTCCGGGGTTTTCTTTTTTTAATTATGGCGGAAGTTAAAGTAAAAAGTTCAAAAAATAGATACACTTTATAAAAAACAAACAAAAAAAAATAGATACTTGAATTTAGGGGGGATGCTTAAAGGACGAACAAAATGCAAAAAACAATCATTGAAATTGAACCCATAGATTTCGAGTTATCTATCGAACCGTTTTAAAAAACTAGTTTCGGGGAAATCGCTTTTAAAGTTTTTTATTTACGTTGTATGAAGCTTAGACATAGGTTAACAAAAACCGTTTTTTTTTAACCAACTTCTGTTTTTTTTTTAAATTTCGATTTAAAAATGTGTTTGTATATTCTTAAGACTATAAAGAACACATTAAGCAAAAAAAAAATTTTTTCGAAAATAAAAGAGGTTACAAACACCTTTATTTATTATTAAAGATATTTTGAAAAATCTTTTCAATTTTATAAAACTGAATAATAACGTTTTATATTGCATACTTTTTTAAAAACAAAAACAATACTTTTCTTTCTTATTTCATACCCATTCGATGCATTGTGCGTCCTGTCTAGAATAGTTATTGATTGAAAAAACAAAAATAAACATCAACGATAAAAATGAAAATATGTTGATTTAAAATTAACTTTTATTGGATTTCTAATTTGATTTGGTTTTGCTAACTAATAGTATGAGCATTTCATAAATCAAATTCCTTGATATCATCAACCTCAAATATAAACAGTTCAATTAATTCATAATCTAAGATTTACTTATATAAAGATATATGAGTAAGTTGTATTGGTAAGGCCACATTAATTTATTTTGCAAACAAGGATATTTTGCTCTCGCTTGTGGCATTTTATCAATAAATGCCAAATTTCTGCAGAAATTTGGAATTTCATCAGTGAAATAGATACGCCACTGATTGTGGTTTAAGTCCCACACATTGACATAGACATGAAGGCATAAGCATACCAAATGAGACACATACTCACGCACATACGCACCCACACATACACACACGCATACACGGACACACGACACGCACACTAAGCAACAACATACAAATGCAATTAAAATAACCTCTTCGCATTCACAACAATTACAAAATCATGAATCTCATTAATGTGCGCAGCACTATATTTAGTTCATTCAATTCAACACGCTGATAATATAAATGTTGCAAAAAGTTTAATGGCGTATGTGCGTGTGAGTATGTATAGCAAAATAACTGGGCACGGTGTAGGTATATGTGGAAATGTGCGTGGCTCAATAAATTGACCAAGTTAAGTGTTCTACAAATAGCAATTGCTAGTTGCATTAAAGAGTTGCTTGATGGGTGCACACAAGTAACACAAACAATCATTTAGCAAAACATGCGCATTAACTAAGGGTGGACTGCATAATTTATTTATTATAGAGTAGTAGCAAGTTGGCAATAAGAACGTGAGATGATTTTGCACGTAAATGAGGCAAGGTGAGGAAATTAAGTCTTTTTAAAGGATACTTAAAGTCTTGTCAATAAACTATGTTTATTTTTCTGAACTTTTCAGTTTTTCTTTTAAATACCTAAAACTTCTATATTGCACCATCCACTGTAGCGTATGAGTAACATTAATTAAACCTACGGCAATTTATTGGTTCATTACAAGCAATGATGGACTGGCTATACTGGAGGATCCGGAGAATCCCAGATCGCCCTATACCTTTTGCGGCCTATTTTGACATATTATAGAGGAAAATATTCAATTCAAATGTTCTCTTGCTGTACACAGGAGGCCTTTCGAACTCTGTATTTTTTTAATGAGCATAGGTCGAAGCACATACAGTGATGGAAGAAATAATAGAAACAGCAAGCACTTTGGCATTTCGAAGAATATGAAAAGTAAACTATATGAATGTTACCCACTGTACACAAAAGTTGGATATCGGTACTCTATTTTGTTTACGCTTTTGCGCATAATTCAAAACATCAGTGGTGCAAATCTTTAAATCAATGAACTCGATTTCGTATTGGAAAAATAATAGAAATGAATTCTACTTGAATATACAAGTATTAAACAATTGCATTCAAATACCATTTAGAAAGTGTTAAGCAATTATTGCAAAAAATAAAAAATTTTTGTGATATTCTACTTTTCGCACCTTGTTTTAACACTTTAACTGCCACCATACAAAAAAAATATCGGGTCCTCCGGGCCATTTTGTTTTTTTTACAGATCTAGTGTATTTTGGTATCAGAAAATCCGAACAAAATATCAGAAAATGTTTTTTTTTTATATTTCTGAGAAATTTTGAAATATTTTATTGAGTCACAACATATGTACCTCATGGCGTATACATTAGGCTCTTGTGTTGTGCCTTGTTTGTATATAAAATACATCAACGGCCAACCAAAGTATGTTCAAAGTCTTAAGCAGCCAGTAAAATATATATCTGTAAAAATTCCATAGTTCATGTCATAGTTTTAAGAAAAATTTCAAGTCCATATATCCTCAGAGATTCCACATCAGAGATATATGTGGAATTCTCAGAGATTTTACCGTTTTGATAAAGTCACTTTGTACAAGAGGTAGACGAGGTTTTGTCTAATTTTCGAACTTGACCTTTATTTTTTAAATAAAAGCCTAAATATTGAATTTCGTGATAATAGCTTGAAAATTACGGCTGCAATCATGATCACAGACAGACGGACAGACATACGGACGGTCAGATGGACATGGCTAATTCGACTCGGGTGATGATACTGATCGAGAATATATATATACTTTTCTATGGGCGTTACAAACGGAGTGACAAAATTAATATACCCCAGTAAAAGGTGTTTTCTTTTTTAATCGTAGGGGTATAAATGTGGCGTCCGTGGCGTAGTTGGTTAAAGTGCGTGGCCGCTATGTCAAAGAACTTTGGAGACCCAGGTTCGAACCCCAGCCAGACAGAAAATTATTTGAATTAAAATAATTTTTCTGTACGGCCGCCACCTCTCTGCAGACAATGGCAAACCTCAGAGAGTAATCAAAATGCCATGTAAAGCTTCTTGAGAATAAGAACATTCCGTTCATCGCCGTTCGGAGTCGGCGTTAAGCATGTAGGTCCATTTCTCGGTCAATTGTGTACAAACTTAATAACACGCACAACACAATTGATCATAAGAAGCTAGGTCAAAGTCCTTTCAAGGGCTGAAATGGCCAGTTATTTATTTTTATTTTTTTTTAGGGGTATAAAAATGATGCGGTTTAGGTATGCCAGGCCATGCGGAATTGAACTAAGTTTAAAGATTTGCATTTCGAGGTACTAATTTTAAACCATGAACTAAAATGTGCAATAAAATACTGAGGCACATGCGCTGTACCTCATAGCCTACTTGGACATTTTATTGAGGCACACCGTATGTGCCTCATGGCAGTTAACGTGTTAATCAAGATTGGAAGCGGAGTGCATTCAACAGATATTGAGCGCCAATTCATCAAAAAATGAAGAAATTATGACAAAATAAAGTGTGAAATTGCAAAGGTATTGAAGTGTTCGAAGAAAAAAAAATGTAGTCTGCTATGAGTTTTGAACCAAAGAAGGAAAAACTAGGCAGAAAACGAGCAACCTATGCAAAGTTTGAAGTATTGTTGGTTCGACACACTAAAAAAAAATCATTTCTTTCTTCGGAAGAACCCAGAAAAGAGGTAAAAGTACCAGTAACTAGTCACACAATACGGAATAGATTAATAGAAAATGCTTTTAAAGCACATTCCGAAAGAAAAGTAATATACTTGAGCAAAAAAGAAAATTCGCAACAGATTAGATTTTGCAAGAAAGCATCTGATACGAAAAAAGTTGGAAAAACGTATTATGACCAGACAAAATAATGGTGAATTTGTTCGAATCCGATGTAATGCCTCATGTAAGACACCCAAGAAATACTACACATAATCCGAAGCACGCAGGTTAAACTATTAAACAAGGTGGTGGCATCGTAATGCTATGGAGTTGTTTTTCATCGTCGGGCATAGGTCCAATATTTTGGAGTATATATATATTTAATATAAATATATTAAATAGTATAATGGTGTCATTTTCTGATGAAGAAATGTAGTTGTGCAAGATAACGATCCCAAACACTCCTCGTAACTGGCAAGAAAATGGTTCCGGGACAATAGCATTAATTTATTATAATGGCCATCGCAGCCACCAGACCCTCCTAATTCATTTGAACACCTTTGGGGGATCTTAGAGAAGAAACTAGCTGGCTATAAATCTAAAAAAAAAAGAATTGAGGGGAAAAAAGTTTAGTTCGCTATTGATCCCTCAATTCGTGCCACACTGGTGGACTCCATGGGCATTGAAATTCTAAAAACCTTGATAACACAACAAAATATTAATGTTAAACTAGTTTACAGTATAAAAATGGTAGATTTTTTAGAAAACATATGAAATGCCTTTTTTATGAATTGCGTGAAGCTGATTTTTTTTATAATCTGATAGATATTCTCTTAATCTTTAAGTTTGATGCAACCTTTGATAACACACTTTGACTGGAATTATATATGGACCTAAATTTTTATATACAACAAGGCAAGAGACCAGAGCTGGGCGATAAGAGTTACATGGTAATTGATTGCGGCAAGGATTGCGGCAAGGATCGTACAATTAGATTAAGATTGCAACAATCCTAGTTTAAAAAAATTCGAAATTACCATTACTGTAATCGTAATCTAAGTTCATTCGATGAAGGATTACGTTAATTATAATCTCGTTTTTTCTTTTATAAGGACTGCAGTAATCGATTGCAAGGATTACTTTTTTTAACTCTTAGTGAACATCACTATTATTACAACAAAGTGTGTTACAATGAACTGAAGTTTACCATCAATAGCAACATATCTACCATCATTAAATATCTTCAATATTAACAAAAAGCATATTTTTTACAATGTAACAAAGACCAAAAGAAATGAGAGCTTAGTGACAAGAATTCATATTGAAAGTATAAGTACATACTACAAATTATTAACTGTACTCAATAGTAGCTTTTTTTTAGTTGCTGTATTAACCCGGATATTATTAAACTGGAAAAATAACTCTTCAAAAAAAATGTTCTCCCATGAAAACTCGGAAAAACGGTGACGTTTATAAACAACGATAGTAAAATGATCTACTATAACTATAAGTAGAAAAAAAACGAACAATTTCAAAAACCGATTTTTTTTCGGCCTGTTATCTTAAAACTACGATAACAACATAACCCACTCAGAAAAAAAACATTGGTAAGATCAAAATTTTTCATTGGTATATCTGCCAATCTTACATTTTGTTTCATGCTCAAAAGTTTATTCTTTTGTATTGAAATGGCTGAAACTATTGTTTTAAAAAATTTCCCCTTTTAAATCAATATGTAAAAGTTTTGAAAAAAATTTTGAAACAAAATGGGTTATTGTATAATCAAATACTACAAAATGTTTTTTTAAAATTTTAAAATGTTAATTTAATATCGTTTAGCTTTTTGAAATAAAATGGTACAAATGTAAAAAGAAAATTGTTCAGGTTTAAGCAAGCGCCATAATTACAACACAATAATTCGTAGATTTCTTGCAAGTCCCATTCCAGCAGCAGATCTTGCAGTGACTCCATCATTTTATTTTTTTTTTATTTTCCACTTTACTTTTGCTCTAACTGTTTTTCTAGAAAACACACGAATAAACGAATCGAAGAGAAAAAGATGCAACAAAACCAATGCTTGCTTATAGTTTTAAAATTTTTAACTTTTGATTGACGTATTCATATCATCTTTATATGCATTGAAGAATTTATCGATAAAATTAAAAATCTGTGAAACATAACAGAGCTACATTCAATTCAATGTATTTTTTTTTTATTTAAGACATAAGATCGTTCGATGAACGATTACCTTAGTTGTAATTGTAATTTTCTTTTTTTTAAGATTACTGCAATCGTAATCGTGGGGTTAATCGTAATCCTTATCGCCCAGCTCTGCAAGAGACCTTTAAAATTTCTTATAACTCAACTTTATCGATACATTGTTCCGATGAACCTTTTGACCATAGAATCATCGATATTTTTCATAAGAGGCAATAGAACCTATAAACTTCCAATAACTCACCTAAAAGCTAAGCTTAGTTATTCTCAATTTGAATATATGTCCTTCATTGACATGTGCGGCTCACTAAACAGCCCTGCACATAGAAGACATACATTCATCAAAGCATCTGAAGTTTCTGTTAAACACACATAAACTTGTGGTATAAAGCACATACAAAAAAGCGTGGAGCAAGCACCCATCAAGCATGATCTCATACGTTCAAGTGTGTTTAACAGAAACGTCAGATGCTTTGAGGCATGCATGCCTTTTATGTGTTATGGGCTTAACTGTCTCATACGCATTAGAAGCCTCAATTAATGCGTATGTTTTCGTAGATACTCGGAATGAAATCTCATTTCACAAATTTCCTCACCAAAAGGTACGCGCTCGTGGATAAGAGCTTTAAAATTTGTATAGGGTATACTTTCGAGACCGCGTACGATTACTTGTGGACCTTTTTGAATCGCACGCTCATAAAGGCACGCCACAGGGCGACTCCGTATTTTGAGCAATACATTATAACTTCAATGTAAATGTTATAAATGTGTATGCTTCTTCAACGAGTAGTGCAAAGATCTATGCCAGCCTTGCAGATAGAATAGATTACGTTATAAACTTACTTGATGTTAGTGACGATATTTTATTATTAGTCTTCTAGCTTAAATAGAATTTTTGACAAATTTAAAAGAAATTCTCGTTTGTGGTATTAGCCGAGTAGAGGAGGAATGTTCTTTTAAAAAAGAAACTAGTTGACCCTACTGCAATTTATTGCGCCCCATAAGTTATTTTTAAATTGATCCGAAAAAACAGCTATATCACATAATGAAATGATTTCTTGTTTTTTTTTTATTTTTGGTTATTAAATTGCAGGCACTTTTCGGCCTGCCTTCAAACACAGCACATTATTTACACACGCGCGCAATCACAGAACGTATTAAAAATCAATTTAATACCTTTCAACATTCAGCACAGCAGCAACACACACACAAACACATATAGGCACAAAATAAAAAAAATACTAGCATACTTTCAGGGTTAATTTCATGGTTAGCTTATTTTGTGCTCTATGACATGGCATGTTTTTCCTAACTCTTTGTGATTGTTGTTGTTGTTGTTGTTGTTGGTGTTGTAGTTGTTGTTATTGTTGTGTATTACATTTTCTATTTCAGTTTCTGTTTCTGTTGTTGGCTATTGCGATTGATGGAAATTTATTACTTTTGGCCAATTTTAATGGCCTTTCCACTTTCCACTCTGACTGACCAAACGTTATGTTCCGAAAGCAATATTCATGCCATTAATTTATTTTTCACGTCTTTGTATTTGACTCTGACTGTGCGCCAGAAGCCAGTTACCAAAAAATTAAATGGTATTTTGTTTTTTTTTTTTTGTTTTTGTTATTATTTTACCAAACGCTTAGTTGAAGCAAAATTATACAATCTTGTGCAGCCATTGTTTCTGCCTCTTACATTCGCATGTTGCTTCCAGTTGTTGTTGCTGTTGTTGTTGTTGTTGTTTAAGTTTATTATGCAATGCAACTATGTTGAAATGTTGCTGCTTATCGTCGGTGCCAGTTGTTGCTGCACTGCCACATTCAGTGGCCTTGGGATTAATTTATTTCTTCAAAAGTTTTCGCCTTATTCAAGTTTTCTGTTTCGAAAATTTGTGTGCACACTTGTGCCAGTCTATAGTCGTCTCTCTTCTGTGTGTGTATATGAGTGTTATTTTTGAAACATATTCTGAAACCAAAAGCGCGTAAATAGCTAAGTTTATTAAGCTTGAACTTGTGCTGCTTGTGCTATGTTAAGAGCGTAAGAAAAAGTTATGCAAGCAAAAGAGAAAAGGAAACATTATAAATACAATAAAACTAACAGTATTCAAGTGAGTGCGTTTATAATATTTTGCTCCCATGTAACTGTTGTTATATTTCTAAGCTTAAGATAAGAAATTTAAAAGAAAAATCTTAGTGAGTAGTCCTTTCCTTAGCTCATATGCACCAAAAAGCTTAAAGTAAGTTAGTGTATTTTGGGTATTAAAAGTATTTTTTTTTTTAATCTTTAACACATTAGAAATAGTTTGTGGTCTGCAAAAAATCGCTTAATCACCATTTCTTGGGTACAATTCTTAGGTTAGCTGCGCTACAATTTCAACTGATTGATGTTCTCCTGATGATATTGTTCTCCTCGTTCATGATTAATTAAGCTCTGCATCAGATGAATCACTTATTCATGGGTTGGGTACTTGGTAGCAGATATATTATTTGTTGAAATACCCGCACCTTTTTTCCATAAGTTGTTTGATCAGAAGAATATATATGTTAAAGACGAAATTTGTAAACCTAAAAAAAGCGAAAACACACGCTTAGATTAATAGACGAATGGACAGATGAACAGAATTAATGACCAGTTAGACAAATGAGTAAATGCTTAGAAAAAAAAAACATTTAATGCGCAAATGAAATAATTTTATTTTTTAATATAACTACATTTATACATAAGTTGTTTGCTTCTTAAGTGATTTATGGCAACAACAATGTAGTTATGTCAATTCTGAACATAGCATAAACATAAAAATTTGACATTTTTTTAATGATTCTCGTGCTCCGAACGTTTTGTCATACCAATGTTATTAGTGTTGTTTATGCCATGTCTACACAGAGAGTTTAGTTGGAGTTTAATTTTAAGTAAATCATAGCTGTTCACACAGAGATGTGTTGGCAGAATTATGTTTAGTGTGACATTTCTTTGTTTACGTTTCTGTTCTTGTATTTTTTTTTCGGTACATCCATCACCGTGACATCAATTCCACTTGAGGACAAGGCTGCAGTCATTAACACATGCGAGTTATTCCTTGCGCTGCGCAATTTTGAATTTTTATCGGCCCATACTAATATGAATACTTCGTCTTCTACACTTGCATAAGTTCTATTCTTCGTTTTTTTTTTTTTTTTTAATTTTTTGCAATAGTAAATTGTGAAATTTTAGAACAACTTTTTTTGACATTTCTCACCACAAAATTGTACAAGTTTTATCTAAACGTGCCTTTTTATAAGAACATTAGCATACTTTTAGGGATTTCTTAAATTGAGTTTTGATAAACACAGAACAAAAGTTGAGTTTTATCCTGCAAAATTGTACTGGAGAACTCAAGAGTTTATTTTGCGTTCAGTGGCAAAACTCAAACTAAGCTCTCTGTGTAGACATGGCATAACAGTGTCTTAAAAATAACACCCGGGCCAAAAAATTTAAGGCATGAGCATTTTTGTGCTATGATTTTTTATGATTTTTGATGTGAACTAACACAACAACAGGGTGTCGATCATCTCGATTTATCGATTGTTGATGCATTACATGTTGGGCCACCGCCCTTCGTTGGTCTCTGAATTTAATCGTAGACGTTGTAATCTACAGCAGGAACTTCTTATGGGTCGCCTAGAATTAATCGATGTGGCAGATATTATCGCTAATGGGCATGAACTGATACTGATTAGTGAACTGATGAGATCATTATTTGACTAATAAAGATATTTAGATATGCTTGAGCACACTTACACATATTGAATAGTGCATGTACGTACATTTGGCCGTTTGGAATCCAAAGATTTGTTAACAATTCGATTACCATTAAAAAAGGCTCGTGTCAGTTGGTACAAAAATATTGTATGGAAAAATTCGATAATATTTCTTCAATTTTGTCTATAGGATCCATCACAAACGACAAACCTAAGATCAGATTGAACTTAAACAGCAGTTGACTGTAAAGTTCTAACAAGACGAAGCAAGTCCAACAAGATTGATACTTACTGTTTCTTCCTTTTTTTGGGAGTAGCCGAACATGTGGTTAAAACAACTTAAACCAACGTAGAGTAGTCTGATTTATACAGCCCAGAGATTTTCTAATTTTTTTATTCCTTTCAAAAAGTAGGTTTTATCAAGGTGCTCAAAAAAGGCTTTTGATTCAGTGTTGCCTCTCCATTCGGTCCAAATCTTTTACCACCGAGCCATTTTTTTCAGAATTAGAAAAAGGAAGTAATCGCAGGTGGATAAACGTGGAGAATATGGTAGATCCACCATATCGCCCATTTTGGCGAAAAAAAAATGAAAAATCACCCAATTTTTTCCTAACGAAATGATTTTTCGCATGAAAAAACACCCAAAAAAAAATGGGCAGTTTTGCATTTTTGTTGGGTAAAATTTTGTTTTATGCTTTTGGGGAAATTTTTCCCAAATATGTTGGGTGGAATATCACTTTCTATTTTTGGGAGATTTTTCGTTTTTTTTATGATCTTTTGTTTTCAATATTTTACAAATAACGTCGATCAGCTGTTAAAGATAACAGCATTTAAAGTTAAAACAGTGGTTCTTCTGTTGTTTTTCTTGTTATTTTCATCATTTGTTTGAGTTTGCCAGCTATACCGCTCTGCTGTCGTGCAAACATTTGAAATATTGTGATGAGTGCGTTTTGAAACTACAGGTGCAAAGTTGAGCAGATGACTCAAACAAATATTATTGCACGTATGATAAAATAGAATTTTAATGGTTTTATTATTCCTAAAAAAAAAAAACACGCGCCACCCGTCGCCCCGTTAAAAATGCGCATTTCGTCCAAGGGAATTTCGTATCTCGTGTGGGAACACAATGCAAAAAATTGGACGATTTTAATTTTTTTGAATGAATTTTTGGTTTTGGTATTAGTAAATTTTCGAAAAATTTTTTTCGTTTTCTTCGGTGAAATTCTGTTTTTTCGTTTTGGACGATTTTTCATAAATTTTTGAATCATTTCTCATTTGGGTGCTTTTTCATTGTTTTTTTTTTTTTTTTTTGTGTTTTGGGTGATTTGCGGAGAGCCTTTTCGTGCAGCTGAGTTAGTAACGGCACTCATCGCGTCGATAGCGTTTTCATGTCCAAATATTCTTGTAAAATGTGATGTACCCGTTCAGTTGCCTACAGCCTCAACCACCTCATTCACTTACATTCTCGAATCGTTCAATATCAGTCCATTTTTTCGACAATTTTATCGGTGATTTCTGGCGTGACAGCTTTTTTTGAGCGACCTAAACGTTTAGTGTCACTTGTGCTGGTATCACCACAAAAGATCAGTAAATCACTTCGGAACAAGGGCGTCCAAGACCCCCTGGGCTGGAAAAATTTTATATATTTTTATTTCCTATGTATATCTGTTACATTTTCATATCATAATTTTCATATGCACACCAATGTATACCTTGATATGTATACCATCAAAAAAACGTTTTATGCACTTTTTGTACATGGGCAAATAACCCCATTTATCACTAAATTTTGATCCAACCTGCTTATATTTCTTATTAATTTGAAAGAAAATTGTTCCTCTTTTCAACGATGTGCTGATCAAACCGAACAAATGCAACTCCAGTGAGTTACAGGAGTTCAAAGTAGAAAAAAGTGTTTTTTTTTCTGCCTTTTTTAAAAATCACTAAGTTTCAATTGAATTGTAGCGAGTCGTTAAAGTGCTTGAACCACTTGGCGAACATTTACGAGCCGCGAGGTCTGAGCTTCGAATCCGTCATCAGAAACAGAAAATTTCTCAATTGAAATTAATTTTTCTGATCGGTGGTCACCTATCTGCAGCCAATGGCAAACCTCATAGAGTCAATAATGCCATGTAAAGCTTCTTGACAACATACATATTAGCCGTTCGGAGCCGGCATTAAAGTAGTAGATCCAGTTCTCGTACAATTGTGTACACTGTTATATAATATCACGCACCACAACACAATTTGATTTTGTTTTTTACATTTTCCCCCCTTAAATCTGGGCTAGACACAAAAGACCCTGTGTCATTTGAAGGGTTAAAAATAAGTGCACAATTCCACACAAATAGTCTTCTTTTCAATTTCTATTGACCTTTGCCGGAAAAAAATTTTGGGGCTAAGACCTGTTATTTATATATATCGTTATTTATACATTTATATCACTGTTATTATATTTGTATTGTTATAAATAATTTCAATTGCATTTATTAAGAATATTTTTTTAAACTACGTTTTGTTGAGACGCTTCTCTTTTGTGGCTTCCTGCATTAAATAAGAAGTGTTTGCTTGAAAAAAAAAATGTGTAATATTGTGTTATCGAGTGTTTTTAATCCATTGTAATGCTCTGTGAAACCCGCTTGCAATGCTAATTCGCCCTTTGGTCTGTTGTACGCCCCCAGCGTATGGAAATCGTGTTGATGACTAACACTTGAATGCTTTGCTGCGCTTTTAATTCACTCTTCAATTAACTATGCTTTGTGCTGTTAAGCTTTGCTCGTTGCAAGAAGCAAAAAGGTAAAAACAAAAAACTACCGCATCAAAAGCTGTGATTTCTTTATGAACTTAAGAAGATTTTGGCATTATTTTAATGCATTATATTTTTGGTTACGAGCTTATGTAGTGCACTACGTAAGCTGCACTGCGTTACTGCTGTGTGTTGCTAAGGAATATAAGCGTAAAAAGCGTTTTAATGGATCATGTGCATCAAAGTAAGATTTAAGGTTTATCATGATGCTTTCAAAATTTTGTGTTATTTTTTAAGATAATTTTTGAAACCTCCAACTAAGAAGAGAGATTATAGCACATGCAGTTGCTGGGAACACACAAATGGTAAAGAAAAATAAAATAAAATGTTTTACATTAAATACAAAAAATAACTAATTTTGTTATTTTATGAAATTTCTTCAAAAAAGCAAGCAGAATCCAACTAATTCTAATTAGAATTGAAAAATTATCAATCAAAAATTGTTTAAAAATATAAAAACAAGTTCACATATTTTGTGGTTCATGCCTAAGGCCGCGATAAATGTGCGCGCTGAAGCTGGTGCTGTATTGTGCTTTTTTTAGCTTGAATGTTCATTTTAACATGACCCAGCAGAAAAGTGGACCAAATTTGATATGGTTCTGAACTAGTTCCAAAAAGGACCAGTACTAGTTCCACTCAATACTCTTTAACATTTAACGAAGTGACGTTTTATGCAGGTTGATGTCATAGGAAAAGACAATTGTCCCCATAAACACTCCTTTTTCTCCATATTTGAACTAGTTGCTTTAAGAACATTCTTATACTGGTTGCTGTCGCAGTAGCCTGAAAGTGGTTCTTTCTGCGTGGCGTAGTTGGTTAAAGTGCGTGGCCGCTATGTCAAAGAACTTTGGAGACCCAGGTTCGAACCCCAGCAGCGACAGAAAATTATTTGAATTAAAATAATTTTTCTGTACGGCCGCCACCTCTCTGCAGACAATGGCAAACCTCAGAAAGTAATAAAAATGCCATGTAAAGCTTCTTGAGAATAAGAACATTTCGTTCATCGCCGTTCGGAGTCGGCGTTAAGCATGTAGGTCCATATGTCGGTCAATTGTGTACAAACTTAATAACACACAATTGATCATAAGAAGCTAGGTCAAAGTCCTTACAAGGGCTGAAATGACCAGTTATTTATTTATTTTTTTTTTATTTCTATATAATAAAAAAACAGCCGGCTGTGAAAAAGGTTTCCAAGGTTGGGTCTCCAGGTTCGTTGACATAGCGGCCACGCACTTTAACCAACTACGCCACGGACGCCATATAGAAATGTTATATAATATTTTTCACATTAATAAAAAATTACCCAAATATACCCAATAAGCTTCATTTATGCCTTTATTTGGCATAACTAAGCTTTATAACACTTTTAGAGTTGATTCAGCCAAGTATCCCTTAATTGGGACAAAAAAATTTTTTTGAGCGGTTTTTCGAGCTCATCGTTAGATAATTGCTTTCCATAGGTAACACTGGGACGGTTTTTAAAAATTTTAATTTTTCATTTTTTAGGAACACTTTGAAGTGAAAAACGTGAATTTTGCGAAAAAAAAATTGGTTAATTTATTATTGTAAAAAAAAAATTAACAAATTTTTAAAAAACTCTCCTGCATTACCTCGTAAATTATGTACAGAAATAGTGTTCCAAACTTCAAAAAGATCGGTGCAGTAGTTTTGATGTTATGAAGGGCTCACCGACTTTAAAAACGTGAGTTGTGGGAAAAACGCTTTAAAGTTTCGCTTTAACATTGAGTCATGTATGAGGGGCGTAAACGGCTGTAATTTAGTGAGTTTTACTCCGATTTATCTCAAATCTTCACAGAATATTCTTAAAAGGTTCTATTCAGAAAAATAAATTAAAAAAAAGTTTAAAAACGTTACCCCTCCCCTTAATTTATGCCTTAATTTGACAGAAATAAGCCTTATAACTCTTCTAGAGTTGATTCAGTCAAGTATCACTTAATTGGGACAAGCAAATATTTTTGAGAGGTCTTTCGAGGTAAATACCCCTATGTGCGGCGCTAGAAATGAACTAGTTCACTTTTCAAATTGACTCAAAAATATTACTGAAAATACAAATTCTACTTCTGACTAACGTTTGCAGGCTGTAATACGATCGGCTATTGCGGATCTACGATTGATAGGAGCAGCTGTTCAACTAATTCTGCTACTAAATTCTACTAATATAAAATCATAGACCCCTGCTATTACCGACTAGGAAAATGACAACTTTCAATTAACTTATTACATTCTATCCTACCACCACTAAAAAGATATCTCACCTTAGTAAATTCACAAACCATTTTGTTGCTAGTAATTGACTGAAAACATAGGCGGCGCTTAAGAAAACTAAAATTTTCCACCACAGCATGGCACTCCACCACACAATGCCACTTTCACTTTTCACTTTTTGTTAATTTTCCACAACATAACGCATTCACTGTTTGTTAACACTCGATTTCACACTCTTTTTTTTCCCTACCGCGGGCTATATATAAAAATCGATTCTAGGAATAAGAGCGGGCTTTATTTCAGGCGTAATTTCCGTGATCCAGATTCAATGTTAGATTATTAAAATACAAAAGAACATATTTGAGCAGTAAATTAATTTTCCTTTGTGAAAATACGTATTTGCAAGGATTTCATTAATTTTATTTATTTTTTTTTTATGTTATTTCATGAAGAGGTCCATGGATATTATGTCCGCATAAGGTCCAAATGGTGTTTTTTTTATGATAAAATTATTTTCCCTTACACGGAATGTCTTTTTTCTTCAATTCCGTACAAGGACAAGCCATTTTATCATAACGAGTTTGAAATTTCTAAACTTTTTGAGAATAAACAAAAAAATTAAATTTCAATATTTAAATGTGAAGATACAGTCGATGAAATCAATCTTGCCAGTAGATTCAAGCTCAAAATAAGACTAAACTAAAATTCTAAAAATTTTTCCATACGATTATTCATGATTAATATTAAGATTTTTCAGCAGTGGTTGCCATCTTCAGCTTCAGCGCCCACTATAAACGTTGCCCCATCGCAGTTGTGATACACTTGTACACGCCTCCATTTACTCATAAAAGATATTTTTTAAAGTTCTTCTATTATTTTCACACGAAAAACGTAACTCTTATATAAGATTTATTAAAAACCCAACTCTCAAAGAACTACCTTGAGTTAAAAACAAAAAACGTACCGTTGCAGTAGAAACTTATAAATTAAACAAGCTACAAAAATGAATGCAGGACAAAATGCCAAACATTTTCCGCAATCAAAAATCAATTAAGAACTATAAAAAAACATGCAGACAAAACAACCTTCAACTGAATAAAAACAAAAAAAAACAAAAATAAAAACGAATTGATGCGCGTGACGTCGTCATATTCACATGCATGCAACATGCAGCAACAGCAAACTCACACTCGTACACACACATTCACACTTACAGAACACAAGCAGGAGCGCAGCAATACCAACAAAATACTGCAGATGGAGCTGCTGTTACAGTGATTTGTATTTTCTCCATGATTGTTGTTGCTGTTGCTGTTGTTGGTGTTGTTGTTATTGTTACCGAGCTATAAAAACGCCAACATTTGCCATAAACACTTTTGTAGCGAATAAACTTCGAATGAAAAGAACAAAAATACAAAAAAAAAAAACAAAATAAAAACAAAACTAAAAACTTAAGGTAAAGGTCGTAATAACGATGACGGTTTATATTGATGTATGTGTGTGACGCTCAAACTTGTGCTGGCAACCCGGATATTTATTCTTCTATAAGTCGCTGCTGTGTGCCTGCCGTTCACAGTTGTTTGCCCTACTTTGTTGCTTTTGTTTGTTGTTGTTGTTATTTTATTGCGATTCAGAATTTATCTTTGCTTTTTGGCTATCTTTATAGTACTCGTATATCTGTTTGTTGGTTTGCTTGTATGTGTGCAGTTCCGGTTTGAGTGGCTATTATGTGCATGAGTGCTTGCATGAATGTATGTGGAAAATTTACTCTATTTGTATGCATTCGTCATCAACCCAGAGTCTTGCTAGCTGCCACAGCAACTGTTATTATGATGCACAGTTTATATATTTTAAGAATACACATACCCACACACACACACAATACACCTTCAACTGTAGCCAAATACTTTCCTTCGTATTGTTATTATTTTAGGTATTTTCCTTAGCTTTATTATAGCCACCGGATATGCTTAAAATGAAAATGATTTTTGGCATTATTTGAAAATGTTTAATGCTTGACTGATATTTGGTGTGTTGGTATGTGTGTCATAATATGCGGGCGTATGAGTGTGTATTTTTCCCAAAATAGTTTGAAATCTGATGCTCGAGTTTTTAGATCAAGTTGAAGGATTTCATTCATTTAGCTTTATCTTTCATCAAAAACTAAAGCTTATTAAAGTTTTTCAATATTTTTTGGAAAAATTTGTCAACAAAACTAAATCAATGCTGGTTATATTATTTATGACTCTTATCAACGTACATAACGTTAATTAAAAAATAATGTCCGGAGAGCTGACGTCAGTTGTTCTCATCGCTTGGTTCAATAAGAATAGGCTTAATATTGAGTTATGGTCAAACAGGCAATTGAGGTGAAAAATATTAACATTGCTTATAGTATAGCTTGACCAACCTATATAAATCCTCAATAATACTACAGCTACTATACGACACTACAATGTTACACTATTTCTTCAGCTTCTATTGCTACAAACTCTCGAATCAGCTACTTCCGTATGACACCTGCATGCTAGTAGGCCTGGAAGTGGCTGCAAGACCTTAAGTGCGAATTGATAAAAATTGGCCGACCTGCAAGAAAAGCACTACGAGAATGAGTGTGTGGCGGCAAAGAAGCAGAGCCTCTTAAAGTAAAGATCTCTCGGATCATAACGCCCATAATCGGGAGTCAAACAATATCAGATTAAAGTCAAATTGCTGCTGAGAACAACAGAAAAAAGAGCATCTTTGTATTTTCGAAAATAGCTAATTGGAACCAGCCAACAATAATAGTTAACTGTGCAGACAGGGATTGCTAGTGTAACTTATTGGATGAAAAAATACGTATTTACTTTTATTTTTACCAAAAAAAAAAAACAAACAAAAATAAGTTGGCTCTATCTTAGACAGATCTGTAGGCATTGACGTGACAACGTATCTTCCTTGTTCTTGTTTCTATCATTTCCTTTATCCCGAAACTTGTCCTCATTCTTATTATTGTTCTCATATTTATATTTACACTTATCATACTTTCTGTTCAAACTCTTTTTTTAATGCATTGCCTTGTCCTTGTTCGAATTTCTTTTCTAATCCTTGTCCCTCTATTTCCTCAATCTTTTTTCTAAATCTTTTTCTTAGTGTATCCAAATTGCTGTTCTGTTCATTATACAATTTCTTGCCCTTATCCTTTTCCCAAGCTTGTCCTAAATATTGATTTAGGCATGTCTAAATTTTTGTCATAATTCTTGTCCCAATCCTTGTCATAGTTATTTTCTTAATCCTTGTCTGAGTTCTTGTTCTAATACTTGTTCAATTCCATGGACTTATCTTTTTCTAAACTCTTTTCCTACTCCTTATTTTATCTTAATCTTTGTTCAAATCCGTATCCTCATTCTTTTTCTAATTCTTGCCCTTATCCCTATTCAAATCGTAATCCTGAACTGTAGTCCTTATTTTGATTTTATTTTATTATTAATTTATTTCTTAGAAATATTACTCTAAATAATTACATTACTTTTACACGAGAATTGGTATGTATCCCAGTCGCAGTCTAGTGAAAATTTTGATTTCTTTGCAAGTCGCTTTTGATGGAAAATATTGACGCTCGTGTATTGATCGTGTTCGTAGGCTCTCCATTTTTGGTGTTTGAAATCTTGGAAAATTATGTGTATGCAGCGGAAAATATCCACCCTTTCGTCGGAATTGAGGCAAACAGTCGGATATCTGGCTACTTCTTTTGATACAGAATCGGCATGTTCGTTTCCGGTTAATGCACAGTGACCTGGGATCCATCGGTAAAAAGAAACTTCCAGAGAAACTGCAAAGTTTTGAGGAATGTTTAAGTTACTCGTAGTTACTACACGCATAGAAATTTTTCGTTCACCGCAACTGAAAAATTTGCCAACTAAACTTCGTTGGGAGTTGTATTTGCCACAAACGAATATTCAATTGTCAACTTAAAAATATATCTTATATTTTATATATACCTCAAGCTATTTCGGTCATTATTATTTATTATATTAATTGTCTTTCCCTCTATGTCCATCCGTTTTCTTATGGATTGTACTATCGCACCTCTGTTGCTATCTCCGTCCGCGTATTAAGCAAATTAGCAATTTGCTTATATACAACAATTTGTCCATAAAGTAACTCTGAATTATAAGCGTTGTGTGTATGCAATGAAGGGAAAAACAAAGAAATTTTTCAGTTGGGAAAAACAATTTTTCAATTGCTGCAATTTAAAAATCATTCCCGTATATGACAAACGAAATTCATTACCTGCAACTAAATTACGCGTTTCTCGCAGCTGAACTATTATTATGACAACTGTTGAAACGTTTGCAAATAACGATTCTAAGCACGACAAACGAAGTTCGTTTGCGGCAAACTGGCAATAAACGTTTTTTTTCTTTGCGTGCAGAGTAACTCGAAAACTTCACTGCTGTATAGATACCACTACTATCTAGTTTGCTTCATCGTTCCTTTGCGAAGTAAAGAGCTTTTACTATCTTTAAATAAAATTTGGTAGTTGGATGATTTACCCTATTTTGGTTGGTAAATTTTTTCCCACATTCACTTGTTTTGAGCCACTAGTATCACTATCGTTGAAAATTTCAAAGATTTTTGGGTTTCAAAGATTAATGCTGAGAATGTGCGAAAAGGCTGTAGTAGCTGAACTCTGTTGTTGATTTTTTAGTTGGGGTACCCCGTATTCGTCTAATAAACTGCATTTTCCACAATCAACGGAACTCTTGGATCTTATGTTATTTTCTTTGCTTAGAAGTGTCGACATAACGGCCATTTGGACGTGTCTGCAATAGATCCTAGTGGCTAATTCCACCACAAACTCAACCAGATCAACCAAAATTGATGGAAGAAGTAAAAAAAGATGTTAACCCTATTTAATGCCCTCCTTACTTTAATAAATTGCCACTCGACAAGTGCTCAAAAATACGGAAAGTTTGGCCGTGAAAAATATAGAGTAACCAGATGTCAAAATTTTGTGATACCAATGATTTTTAATAGTAATTATCTTACTTCCGCCGCAGAGAAAAAGTTCTACAGAAATAGTACCTACGTAGGATGATATTTGAGTAAATTCTCTTGAGGTATGAAAAAGAGTTATTTATTAATATCGTACTAGTATCGCCTGTGGTCGAAATTCCATACCAATATCGATTTTTCTGTTGTTTTTTTATTTTTATTGAAAGACCCTTGGTAAAGTTAAAAAGAAGTTGGCTGTATCGTGGACACATCGGTAGGTTTTGAAGTGACAGTGTATCTTTATTCTTATCTTTATTCTTGTCCCTATCCCTTCATTAGTTCCAAAACTTGTCTTCATTCATATTCTTATTCTTATATTTGTTCTAATAATTGACCTACTTCAAGTCCAAGCTCTTGTTTTAATCCATGTCCAAATTCCTGACCTTATCCTTATCCCATTTCATTTCTAAAGCTTTGTTCTTATTGTGTTAAAATTTTTGTTCTATTTCTTATTCTTATACTCTTCCCAATCTTGTCCCAAACATTGTTTTAGCTATGTCCCAATCTTTGTCCTCACACTTGTCTCAGTCCTTGTGGAAGTCATCCTTTTCTAATCCTTGTTATAAAGCTTTTTCTAATACTTGTCCTTATTTTAATTTTAATTTAATTTTTATTTTTTTTTTTTTATTTTTACTTTTTTTTTTTTTTGCTTTTTCATTTGGTACATTCCGGTTACTTTGAAGAGTTCCCTGAGAGATAATGTGATACAGTTAATTTTAAAAAAAAAATTCCTAATAAGGACGTAGTACCTCTTTTTATTGTTGTTAATTATCGTAGTTCTATAATTTTTGTTTTTTCACATTTATCGTACCTCATATACACCCCCCTCATATACATTCCTCTCCGCGGTCTCATGACGGCATGAATATTTTGTCTATTTTTATAAACTTTTTTTATATAAGAAAGAAGCAACACCAACAATGCTACACAGCTCTGTTAAAGTGTCAATCTGTCAGACACCGTTGCCAGATTGGGCGATTTATCGCCAATTGGGCGCTTTTTTTCTTGTTTTTGCGCTTAAATATTTAGGAAATCGCCTGGCGATTTTTTGGGCGATTTTTGTAAAAACAACCTTTCTTCATAAACTCATCTAATGTGTTTAAAATTTCAATTAAAGATAATAACAATTGTTTTAAGTGCTTGGAACACTCTGTTAACAATGCGACTGAACACAGCTCACAAGCCCTTATCGATAATTTATTTATATCGAAATACTTATTTTTTTGAGACCGTTTCTTCAAAACATCAACTCACTTAATTCATATTTTCAACGAGAAAAAGTTGACTTTTTTCAAGCTTATGTTGAAATCACAACATTTATTCAAAGACTTGTTTCAAAAATTATAAAAGAAGACATTGTCAAAAATTTCAATTTTGATAATTTAGCTACATTCAGATTAAATAAAGTTTTAGCGGATAAAAGCAATTATAAAAGAATTAATGACCTTACATTTCATTATCAGTTCCATGAAGAAATTCACAAATTAAGTGATGATATTGTTATGATAGACATACTATCAAAATGCCAGAATGTTATTATAGTTTTAATCAAGGAAATGTTGAAACGATTACCTAGTCTGTTAGAAATTTTTGAAAATGCTTTTATTTTATGTCCTAAAAGATGTTTAAACTATACAAGACCTTCTTTCCGTGAACTCCCTCTTTATTATATATCTCTTGAAGAGCGACGTGCAGAAGAAATCGAATACGAATCTTTGTTGACATTTCCATGGAGCAATGTTTTCAAAAACAAAGTGCCATCTGAAAGTGAAGAATTTTGGTAATCGCCATTAAGACAGCCGTAGGCGGAAAAATGTTTGACAATATTTGTAAGTTGGCATTCATCTTTATAAACTAAATAAATGTATGAACTAAACAATACTTCGAGAATTGACGAAACGGAGGAAGAGTCTAATATTGCTGAAGGAACTTTCTTGCAAAAAGTTTTTTTTTAAAGTTCCATATTGAAAAATTCCAAAAAGTTATAGTCTCTAAAAAAAAGTTTTTTAACGATAAAAATTCCTGTATAAAATGAAGTAGCTTTTTTATTATTTTTTATAGATCTCAAAAATATGAAAATAAGAATATCTAATACTATTAACAGATCTCAATATTATTTGAAAAAAAAATGTATATAATTTGTTTTGTTTTTTCTAATATAATAAATTTCTTAGAAAAAATGGCGATTTTTGGCGATTTTTTTTTTCATTGGGCGATTTTGGGCGATATTTTTTATAAATCTCGCGCTTTTCTCAGAAAAGTTCTGGCAACACTGCTGTCAGAGTAAATCTCTCGCTCTACTCTTCTTCGTGTACGCTACAGCCAGTGTTGCCAGATTTTTTTTTCAAAAAACTGCTAAATCTAAAAAAAAAACTGCATTTTTGACACAAAAACTGCCATTCTAAAAACGTCATTTGTATATAAAATTATAAAAAAACATAAAAAATATATGGTTCTATTTAATTTATAAAAAGAATCGTGTATTTTATTCACATATGAGATAATTTTTAATAGCAATAATTCAGGTTATTTTAATTAATGTTTTTTTACCTATCCGCTATTTCACATTGAAGTGTAATGTCAGTTGCACTGACCATCTCCGATTTGGCTTTTTCTTGGATTGGTTTATCTTGATTAGACAACCAAATCCAAAGTTATAAATTTTTAGAATCTTTTTTCGCGGCCAAAATGGGGTCTACTTTGAAACAACATAGCTCAGTCAATTTAAATCCGGTTTTCGCAAATAGGATATGACTGAAAAGGTTACTACGTCTACTTTAAGGGAAAAATATAAAACTGTTAAAAATGTCAGCGACAGGTGCCCTATTTTTTTTTCATTTTCATTATTTTCATTTATTTTACGTTCCATTACCTTTCCAAAGATATAAAATGAAGATGTGCTCTTGAAGTGTTCAGAAGTTATGCCATAAAACATGAAGTTTTAATGAATTTTCAATACAAATTCAACTACACATTAGATTTTCATCCAATTTTTTTTTCTTGATTTTTCAAAACAAAAAGTCGATATTAAAAGTCGACAGCTAGTTGAATTTATATTGAAAATTCGTTAACACTTCACGTTTTATGGCTTAAAGCAGGGTTGCTTTTAAAGCTGCTGCTGAAGTATAAAGCAGGGAGCTTTTAAAACTGCTGCTGAAGTTTAAACCAAGGCAGCTTTAAAAAAGTAATTGAACCATAATGAATGTTTTGGTAAGGAGAATTTATAATAACTACATAAGGTTTTATATTTTCATAAAAACTGCATTTTACCTTAAAAAACTGCATAAATAATGGAAAAACTGCATTTTTGCCTTTTTAACTGCCAAACTGCTCAGAGTTAAAAAAACTGCCATTTGCAGGCAAAACTGCCATTCTGGCAACACTGCCTACAGCAACGATGTTTAACAGAGCGGGTCGGTATGTATTTTGTTGTTGTTTTGCTCTCGAGTAAGAAAGAGCAAAAGATACAGCAGTATTGAGGCCTTTCTTTCTCTCTCGCCTTCTGCTCAAAATTGTGTGGCATTATTTGTTGTTGTTTTTTTTTCTTATGTGGGGAAAAAGTGTTTTTAATTTCTAATTTTTACCTATCTTAATGACAAAAGATTTGAATAAAAATTATATTCCGCACTTGGTATAAACTAGAACTTTCAAATGATATATGTTTAATTAAAATGTGTTGTCTATAATTTGAGAAAAAGGGGCTTCAAGTTTTGTGTAAGCGTATTAATATTTAAGATTCATTTGGTAAAAGTTGATTAAAATATATATATTTCTTTTTTTTATAAAAAAACAGGATGCGATGGAAGCCTGCTGAGTTGCACTTCGAACATTTCGAAGTTTTTCATGTATTTTCTTTACAATTTCTTACCCATTTATACCATGGGCCAGTTTTTTTAAAATACAATAGATAAAGGGGCGAAATTCAACTAGGGGCATTCTGAATTTAATACTTACTCGTTGAAAATACTATATTTTCCAAGCTTGGTGAAAAAAGTGGCAAGGGTTCAACAAAGAAGAGTGACTTGGTTAAATACTGTAATTTCCCGTAAAAACTTATATAACCGTGTGTGTTGAAATTTGAAGAATTGACTTGGTCGGCGTATCGCGACTAGTGATAATCAATAAGTTATTTTCGTATTCGTATATTTTTCGTATTTTCTTCTTTTTATGATAATTTTAAATTTCAGCTTAAAACATCGACTACGTCTCAACTCGTCCGGTGGCGTCCGGTGGCGTCCGTGGCGTAGTTGGTTAAAGTGCGTGGCCGCTATGTCAAAGAACCTGGAGACCCAGGTTCGAACCCCAGCAGCGACAGAAAATTATTTGAATTAAAATAATTTTTCTGTACGGCCGCCACCTCTCTGCAGACAATGGCAAACCTCAGAGAGTAATAAAAATGCCATGTAAAGTTCCTTGAGAATAAGAACATTCCGTTCATCGCCGTTTGGAGTCGGCGTTAAACATGTAGCTCCGGTTCTCGGTCAATTGTGTACAAACTTAATAACACGCACAACACAATAGATCATAAGAAGCTAGGTCAAAGTCCTTTCAAGGGCTGAAATGGCCAGTTATTTATTTATTTTTATTTACGTCTCAACTCAACGAATTTTCTTAGTTATTGAAATATTAATTTATTTTTCAAGTTTTTAGTTTAAGAATTTTCTTTCTTTTTTTTTTTTTTTTTTTTTGTTAAAATATTTGATTGTAAGTAACTTTGCAAGTTTTACTTATTTTTCTGCAGCATTGTCTTTACTAAAATACTTACCAAGATACTCCTTTACCAAATTCCAATATCCCAGTAATCAATAATAAAACTAAATAAAGTACCAATTTTTGTATGATGCTTGAAAAAATCGTACCCACTGTGCCTGTACCAGATATCAAAACCCAAGCGTAGCTATTGACTGAGATATATATTTAAAATTTGCCTTTTTTTTACTCATAACAACCTCAACGAATTCTTGTTATGATCGCAACGACTTTCTAGTCATAATAATATTTAGTAATTTACTAAACAAAGTATGAGGTTATGGACTTGGGTTATTCAAGATCTGATCATAATGCTTAGAATTAAAAGTTTTATTAGAAATTTCGCAGAAATTTTATTTATCCAACCATAAAAAACCTCGAAAGTATAGGAATTTCATGTAACGAACGATACTTAAGTATACATTTTTTCCTAATGGGTGTGGAAATATCCAGATTTATCAATGAATGCCAACTTGTTAATCGTAAGCGATTTATGTCAAATCGTATGTGAGTAGTCGTGAGCTTTATTCAGCAGCCGATTTTGTTGTTCTGTTGTATTTTTGGAATGTATTCTTATTCCTGGACCCAACGTTATACTTATTGAATTAAATATATCACTTCCACTAAGGAAAGCATTTCTATTATTTTGACCAAATTCGCTGAATTAAAGATTATAAGACATGAGTTTTTGCTTCAGCAGAGCTCCAACTCAATTTATCTTACCAGAAATACTCGATTTTTTGCGAAAAAATTGTGAAGCGTACTGCTCGGCAGTGTGATTTTGTACCATTGCAAATATGACAATAATTCCACGAAAAGCTTGTTCCAATGAGTGATTTTATGGTGCACAGAAATAAATGTTTAAATAGTGGAAAAAGAATACTTTTTTTTATATGCGATTTATCTGACGCTTCTTTTTATGATGGATGGCTAACTCCTACACTTACATTTTAAAAATAAATACAACATGATGGCAACCAACAGCGTCGGTTGAAAGCTCTACACAAAGCAAAATATTTGACATTTACTTTTCGAAGTAACAGCAATGAGAACAGAGTGAGAGTGTGAGTGATAGAGAGAAGGAGAGAGAGAGTAGCATTTATATAAATACTTGGCGTTTTTTTTTTTTTGTTTATTATTTCCTCACGACTGTGGGTGGTAGCATACTGGGCGGCATCCTTTGAGTAACAAATGTGTAGCGTTGTTATGCTCGTAATTAAAGGTTTCCTGCTCTTTCTTTTTTGTAATTTTTGTGCTGAATTTTTTAATATCCAAGCGAAAACGCTTCAAACAATAGAACAATTATATTAAACACAGCTGTTATTTTCTTTTTTTCCACATTTTATGAACTTTATCTTAATTCTTATGTTTTTCTTAAGCAAAGATATTTATACGAGTATTAATTTATTACATTCATCCGGTACATAACTCATATTTGCCCTCAACTCCCACGCCTACATCACATAAGAAAATGCCCACTTCAACCCTAGATTACTTAGGAAATGTTTGAATAGATGGAAATAAAACAAGAACAAACAAACAAGTTAGATCCTAGTAAATCTTTTCAACGCAATCCGATATCCTTTTGTTTAAGTAGAGAAAAAAAAGCATAGCGACGCTCTTCTATTGAAAGTTGTAACCAATTGAACTCTGAACTTTTGACAGCACGGCACGCCAAAAATTATTAATTACTCTGAAGGACTTTTTATTTTTGTTATATAAACAAAATAAAGAAATTTATTATAAAATAATTTTTCTTTTTTTCTCTCTCTTTGCAGCAACCATACCAGGATTACGAAAATAAATTCAACATAATTATTCCAATAACGAACGCGCTTATAATGCTCTATAACCAGTTACGATAGTTCTATAAAGTTAATAAAGTTAAACTCTAAATTAAGCTTAAAATAAGGCTTAGTTATTCAAAAATTCAATAATTTAATTAGAACCAAGTCAATTTCAGTCATCAGGACATTTTAAAAAAACCATGCAAGCTGCTGTCGATTGTAATGGCAGCAACAATAAGAATGTCATCAGTTCCATTACAACAACAACTAGCACCACCACCACCAGCAACATCTCCACCACTATTGCTGTCAGTGATGACACTAACAGCAGCAACAACAATGCGCAGGCTGCATTGTCGCCTTTTACTGCCGAAAACACGGTGACACACACAGCAACACCAACATCAGGCACATTAGCAGAAAAAAAAACAACAACAACAACACCAATTGCAATATCACCACTTTTAGCGGAGCACCAACAACCGACAACCACGCAGAACGTGCTCCGCAATCGCCTTCAAATGGGAAAATCAACGAATAGTCATAACTTCAATGCTTCCACAGCAACGCGCTATGAAAATGGTCAAGCTCAGCTGCGCTTCGATGCCGCCGAATATTTAGGCAGCAATGTTGAGCAGATGTCCGTTACGCCTTCACCATCACCGAATGTGTCGCCATCGAAAAAAGTCAACGTAAGCAATAAAGATGCTGCTGCTGCTGTCACTGTTGCTGCAGCAACAAAATCTCACGCTGACATCGTCATCAGCCCGAACAATGTTGTTGCTCAATCTGCATCCGCTTCCGCATCATTGTCGCCATTATCATCATCATCATCATCATCACCATCATCGTCTTCTGCCTCTGCAACGAATTCCAACTCCAATTCCACTACATCTTCAGTCATTGCCACGCCCATTTTAGTACGTAATGGTAATGCTAAAATGCAAGCTGGTTGCGGCGCTGCTGCTGCTGATGAAGAACTATTACCATTCAAAAAGATCTCATTGCCCATTAAATCCGCTTCATTCTCAACATTCGATGATGAGCATTTAAAAAAATCATCCATTACGAATAATTCAACTTCGGCTTCGTCATCGGCAACCTCATCTGCCACGCCTATAACGCTGACACCAACCAGCATTTCAGCAAAAATCAACACGAAATCCTCAAAAATGGGCAAAGGCGGCAAGTCAAAGTCAGAGACAGAGGCAGAGGAGGACGAGGAGGAGTTGCTGCATTGGAAGGATATGCCGCAGTATTTGCAATTTAATCCGTATGTCCTCAAGGGTTACCGTCCATTGCAAACATTCAAGGGCTGCCTGTTTAGCCTATTCTACTGGCACAACGAGACCATTAATATTTTAACGCACGGTGAGTTATTTTGAAAAAATTCCATAAAATCTATAGAGTTAAATAAGTCGGGAGATTTTACCTAACCCGAATTGAAGGATCTGTTTACGAAAATTGGCACTGAGAAACAATCACAAACAATGAGTTGCTTAAGATTATGGTTAATTTAACCAATACCCTTCTTATCTTCTCAGATTTTATAGCTGCTTATAGCAATCAACCAGAGATTTATCAACCCATTCATGAATCTGAACTCTGTTTTCTTTAATTACATTAGAATTTTGTTTCATCGACTATTCTTTTACACCTAGTATTACTTTTACGATGCTGGAGTACAGAGGCAAGTTCAGTCCTATCACCAATTCAGTCCTATCTGCCGTTGACTCATAAACCAATTCTTTTGTTTGCGAACGACAGCAGCATTTTCCGTTCCTATTCTTTGAAAAAATGCCTGAACTCTTTGGAGATTGAGAGAGTGAGGCAAATATTATAACATGAAGAAATCTCCTAGTGGGCGCCTGCTAACAGAGTAGAGTTTAATAAAATCTAAAATCACCTCTCAATATGAACGGTATATATCTTGTAAAGTCAAATGGTCTTGATGTTCTAGACATATCGATCCATTTTGATCCTCGTTGGAATGATAACATTTTCGATGTATCGAAAGAAGTGCACAAGTGCCTAGGTTTTGTAAGAAAAAAGAAATACTTGACTTCAACTGATCTTCGCATGATCTCATATATTACGCCGAAAATGGAGTATAATTCTGCGCATGTCAGGGGAGGTGCTTCAAGATCTTATTTGGAGCTCTTACACTGAATTCAACGATGTGCGATATGTCTGGTATGGAATGAAAACTGATTGGGTATCCAAGCCAAGTTAGTATCCTAAGCCCTATGTGTAGGTACTATGGTACAGGTACTAAGTGTTCAACGGAGATATATGATCTGACACCATAAGATTGTGTGTTTCCCAGGTCCACTCGGGTAGCTCACCAAGCCTATCCGTATACCACTGTCTTGATGCCCAATAGAACCTCGCAGTATCGTTATAATTCCTTCTGCAGTCGTACAGTAAAATTGTGGAACAATCTCCACGCAAGCATGTTTCCCGTCAGTCTAGCGCTGTGTAAATTTAAAACAACTTCACCGACACCACTCCATCTCTCTGCCCTTCAACTAACTATCATACTTCTACCGAATTAACATAATGATTTCACATTTATAGGGGTCACCCCCTGAGTGTTGGTGTAAGTTGCGAATGAGAGATATAGAGAAGTGACCAAGCCTGGCTAGCAAGTTCAAGTAATGGCCTCACAAAGTTTAGGTAGAGGGATTTTGTAACGTATGGGTTGGAGAACTCCGTAGCACAATGTTTCACAAAACCAAGTATAGAATTGGCTCTTCTAAAAATTAAGTTCCTTATCGCAAACTATACCCAAGTCCCGCAAAGAACTTACTTAGGGAACAGGTTCGCCAAAAATGTAATAAGTTCGTAATGGATATTGGAGTCTCTTCCACGAGTATGTGATTTCATTTACTGATATTAAATTCAAGAAAGTCTTTTTTGCACCAAGTAGAAAAACTGATTAGGTCATCTTGAAGGCGGCAAGAGTCAGTGTTGGCATATATGCGTCGTTAGAGTTTCATGTCGTCAGCATAAGCAGAAAGATTTGAGTATTTGTTGACATCATTATTATGTATTGTTGACATCATTGGTTATTGTTCAGACGAATAACAGAGGATCAAGGTGGCGGGGACCGGAAGTTGCTGTAAAAAACTCGAATTTCAAAAATTTAAAGATGACATTATATTCACGTTCTTCAAGGTAAGATTTAATACAAGCCATAAACGGGGGTTGAAAGCCGAAAGCTTTTAGCTTAAGAAGATGTTGGTGTGGGAGATTTTGTAGAATGCTTTGCTAAAGTCAGTAGGGACTAAATCAACTTCATAACCACTTTCCAAAGAACATAGAATATTTGAGACAAATTCTGTCATTATGGTAGTAGTCGATTTTCCCTTGAGAAAGCTATGTTGGTTAGGGTTAGGGGAGAAGATGGATTTAAAATGGAAAAAACATAATATCATAGAGTATACTTTCAAATATTTTGGATGTGCATGATAGTTTTGCGATATCATAGTTTGTCCCTTTTTTGTGCAGAGGTATAATGTACAAATTCTTCCAGAACTTAGAAAAAATTGATTGAGCTAAAGTTTTTACGAGTTCTTTGACGTTTGGGCACAATTTCTTAAAGAAGAGAAGTATTCATAGTCCAGTTCATCATTATGACTGATTGCGGCCTCGGTAGTCGAGTAGGTAGCGTGCTCGACTGCTACCCCAGAGGTCTCGGGTTCGATTCCTGGCCAGGCCATTTTTCTACGCTTTAACCTATCGCATTTTGCAATTTTCTTCCCTCATTTCTAATCAACTGAAATTGAAAATTCATCAATATTTACGAATTGAAGTCGTAGTTTGTGGTAGAGAAGTTGTGGATGAGATTGCCTTATAACTTGAATTGACTGAGGTAAAGGCATAACACTTGCCTCTGTTTCAAATTCAAAAAAAGTTTCTTTGGCTTTCCACCACGCTTAGAACATCCTACACATGTTTCACTTGATTCCCACTGATCTATCACCCCATTTTCGAACCCAGACAGACTTGACTGAAAAGGTATCCCACCTGAAATCCTTGGTTCAAAGCTAAACAAAAAAAATTGCCTGATTTCCTCCTAATATTAATAACTGGACTTTTTTGGATCAACGATAAGTTTTGTTTGGATATGGGCTAGATACACTGAGAAAATTGAACGCCTTAAAATCATAGAAAAAAAGTTGTTAAAAGACTGTAACCAAAATATCTTTGCTACAAAGAAAATATCGTTGCCCTAATGATTTATAATTTAACTAAGCAACTGTTGCATCTTTGAAACAAAACACTGGAGTTCTTTGAAGCTAAATCAATCAAAAAATATTTGGAGAGTGGAGAAGGGGTGAGTAATAGAAAAAAAAAGGCGGACATACAAAGATAGTATTAAAGAAATCGACTTTTTTAAAGACGTACATCTTTGTCACAAGAATATAAGTCTTTGATATAAAGTATATTTTATATGGGAATTTAACAATCTTTGTGCCTTTGCAGTAAGGATGTTTTATCTTTGGGCACAATCTAACCAATAAAAGTCTTTGTGGCAAAGTGTATTTTCTTTGGTTTTACAAAGGTTTCACAAAGATAGAAAAATTGTTGTAAACATGAATGTATCTCGTGAGGTTTGCAGAAGACCTAGACATTAAATATATCGATGGCTATATATAGAAAAGGCGTATCTCGTTTTTTATCGAAATCGCATTTTCAATATATTCTTGTAGACCACTCCCAAATACACCTCCATTAAAAAAATCAATGAGCATTTTTGTTGTTGTTGTTACCTATTTTAAATAAAAACTGCATTAAAAAAAGTTTTTATTACCAAAGTTTTCCAGATTTTATTCAGTTTTTCATCTCCTGTAAGGTAACAAAAAATCGAGTTACGCCTTTTCTATATTAAGCCAACGATATGCACCAAAGTTTGTTTCTTTTATTCCGAAGTGAACGTAGCTCTTTATTATACCAGGGCGGAATTCAGGCTTGGGTAGTTCATGAACGAACTAGTTCAATTGAACGATTCCCACTCATGAACTATGTGAACTAGTTCAGTGTTTCTCGTTCTTTTAGTTCATTTTAGTTCAATATTGCAGCGAGTAGGAACGAAACGAACGAGAGCAAAAATAACTAAATTTACCATGCTATGGTTTGAGTCCTTGGTTTGAGACACTTTTTGTTTATGCACTAATAGAAATGGTGAATTTGATGGATATCACATATTCATACCAAGTTTGTTTCATTTTGTATACCTGGACATGAACGAGTAAACGAAATGAACTAAAAGACCTAACGAACTAATAGAACGAACGAAGTAAAAGAACTAAGGAACTAAGAGAACAAACCAAGTAAAATATGCAACGAACAAAAAGAACGAACGAACTAAACGAACGAACAAGTTTATTACATACGATTGAACTAAAAAAAGCGATCTTTGTGGTGAACTAAAATGCCCAAGCCTAGCGGAATTGGCATTGGACTAAAATTTAGAAAATGACTTTTCTATTCATTTGAAATTTCCAGCCCTGCAAACATTTAGCAAAATAGCTGACCTAACTGTGCGAAACAAAATTTGACAACTAAATTTAAGAATCTTTTGAAGCGCCTATTGATATCCCTTTCTTTCACATTGGCGAGCATGCAATAAAACATAAAAGCTCAACGCTGCCAGATGATCGACTGAACAACGTAGGTTTTTTGTGGCAATTAAGAGCTTGTTCTTTTCTAAAATAGGTAGAAATTTACAAAGAAAATATTCTTAAACAAGCAATGTATAAAATTTGCATTAAAAAAAAATAAACCTATTAGAATTAATTTGAAAATTTGGATGCTTTCTTCACTTTTGTCCAATTCAATATTCCCACTTAATTCCCCTAGGAGATCAAACACCAAACTATGGTAACTTTCAATTTTAACATGAAAAGTCTACTCGAACATTTACTACATATTGGACAAGCACTGCATTACCGACAAAATTCCAATAATTTAGAAAAGTCAGTCAATTTAGATCAAATACCACACGGCCTTAAGCACCCCATACACTTATCAACTTACTGACCAATTTTGACAGAATTATCAGAAAATCAACTTGTATGTGCCGTAGTCAGTTGATTAATTTCTAGTTTTTATAATTTTATTGCTATATTTTCATATTTCTATATTTTGATTTTTTATACGCAACTTATCAAGTTGGCAACTCAATCAAATAATGTGCGGAGAAGTCATCGACTGAGTATAAACTCAGTTGCCAACTCAGCTGCTCGGTAAATTGATAAGTGTATGAAGTGCCTAAGAAAGAAAAGAAAAATCTGCTGTTTTGGCCATCCGACCTTACTAGTAATATTCTGAATAAAACTTACGCTTCTTGTCTTCTTTACTAATAAAGAACGTGTAATACTACTGTGACCAACGTGTACATTAGTCATGAGCAGGAAAATAAATTGGTTTTTTTTTTAAACAAACACAAAATTGTCCTCATTATTGCTTTTGTCCATGATACAATTATACAAGGTAGGAGTGTCTTGCACCGACTGTCATTTTTATTTTATATACACATCTGGACAAAAAAATAGGTACACCAGGGCTTTAGTGAGTTTTTGAAATAATTTATTATTCAAATATTTTTTTGTAAACAAGTAATTATAATTTTAGAGTTTAATATATTAAAAATAAGAAAAACAATTTGAATTCTAAAAAAAAATAAAGAAAAATAATTAATTCATAACAATGGGAAATGACAATGATTTTCATATGGCCATAAAAATAGGTACACCGGCAGTTTATAAAGCAAAAAAATTAGATAATTGCATTTTATTTATTGTTTTGAGAATACCTCAGCTTAGTACAAACCAGTGTCCTGAATATCCGCCATTATTCTTCAAAACAGCCTGAATCCTTCTAGGCATGGACGAAACCAAATGCTGGCACATCTCCAATGGTATATTGTACCATGCTTGCTGAACTTTTTCCCACAAATTGTCCTTATTTTTAAAAGTTTGTTAGATATTCTTTTCTTCAATTCACCCCAAAGATTTTCAGTCGGGTAGAGGTCGGGTGATTGACTGGGCCGGGACATACAGTCGATTTTGTTGTCCTCAAAAGAATCCTTTACCAACTGCGATAAGTGTTTGGGGTCATTATCTTGTTGGAACCGCCAAAATAAGGGCAGTTCTTCACTTGCGTAAGGCAACGTTATTCCTTGTAATATTTCCACATATTCGAATCAGGTGTACATATTCGAATTCCCGCCATCGTGGAAAAAGCATCCTCAGGCCATTATGTTGCCGCCACCATGTTTGACCGTTTTCCTAGTGTACAGCGGATCGAAATCTTTACCTTTTGGGCGACGAACATTCCTTGCGGCATCATTAGAAAACAAGTTTATTTTGGTCTCGTCGCTCCATAGGATGTTGTTCCTCTTTTGACTCCTTCATCTCCTGACCATGAGGCATGAATTTTAGCAAATTCTTTCCTCGCGTGTAAGTTTTTCTTACGAAGGAGTAGAACCTTACGGGCTATTCTGCCATAGAGCTTAGAATCCACTAACCTTCGTCGAAAAGTCCGTGAAGATACTTTGTTGCCTAATTCTGCTGCTATTGTTCTTGAAGCTATAAAAGGGTCCTTTTTCGCCATTATATTAATGCGATGGTCATCGTTTAGTGTGGTTTTCCGTTTTCTTCCACGTTTTTCTCCAATTTTTTTTTTTTTCTTTAAAGCATTCACGACAAAATTTTGAGAACGTCCAAGAATTTTGGCAATCGTTCCATATCCATTTCCTCCAATTCACTTTTCTTATCATATCAAAATCTTTTATGAAGGCTTCAAAATTTAAAATTATTTTACAAACCTTTAAAGAAAAATTCCAAAACTACACTTTTGAATAAAAAACACGAAGAAAAACTCTTTTAAATGCACTTAAAATATTTTTTTCTGAAAGTGTACCTATTTTTTTGTCCACACCGCGTTGTTACTGAGTGATATACCTCTTGGCAACTAAATTTTAGATTAGAAACTGCACTGCAAATAGATTGCCTGTCAATAACGGGACAACTTGTGTAACGGTAAATTTTTAACTTTCAATTAAACTATGACATATTGATCAAAAACCATTTTTTAGGGGATGTACCTATTTTTTTGTCCAGATGTGTATATGTATATTTTATTTTCTATTTTCTTTTATACTTTCTTTCGTATACTATGTTTGACAGTTGGTGCAAGATGAAAGAACTGTCACTCCTACCTTGCATAATTGTATAATGCTCTTGCCCATTGTTGCAAAAAAAAAAAAAATAAACAAGAAAAAATAAAAAATTGATGTGCAATACAAAAACAAATCATGTGTGTTTTTGTGACACAAATAACGGGACAATCATCTCAAGTTCAGCCTCGTCGGGTGTGGTTTTTGTTACCTTTGCATGCAATTGTTGTTAAAGCGAGTTTATAATTTGGTGAATGTTTTGTTGTTATTGGTTTTTGTACGTGTTGTTGTTTTCACAAATGTGCAAACACAAATTTCATAAAATAAAACAAATTCGAAGCTGGGCCAACTGGGCCAATTGTGCTTCTGGAAGCTCATGTCTTGTGTACATCATCGAAATTATATTTTTTTTTTTTTTTTGTTTGTGGCGGGAGAGTACTTCAAGATTCGTTACACCCTAGGCAACTTATTCCGATGTAGATGGCCCTGAATAGAAAAAAAATCAACTTCCTTGTTATCTTCGAACAAGGGAGTTAATCAGTTATTTGATTGAAAAAGTACCGTATTTATTTAATTTTTTAAAAAAGCATTACTTTTTGTAATGCCTTCAACATTTTATTCGTATTTTCTTAAATTATCTTAAACACTTCAACTGCTAGAAATTTTTTCCAGTTCTTCAATAGATCTCACATTTTCTGTTCGCATTCATGCGCGTATTCTTGGCACAGTTGAACTCCTTGGAGAATTCGGGGAAATTCGATAGAGGTCCAATGACCCGAAACATGCCGGGCACATGTGTATCCAAAGAGGTCTGCAAGTCACGCACACGCGGATGTGCATCATTGCACCAAACCTGAGCATAGCTAATGAAAAACAACTGCTTGCTGCTATAGTTCAGAGCTGGCAGAGTTTCCAGATTAAGATTGGTATTGCTCCGTTCGGCCTGTTGCAACCAACGCAGATATGAAGCGTAGGCAATGCGCACACCACCATTGTCAGCAATATTCTCCGATTGTGAAGCACTTTTGGGCAGATAGCGTCCGCCATATAAATATTGACTGTATTGATCGACGAAACACTGTGTGTGCTTATTGAAGGCATCCGAAGAAGCGGTGTCCCACCAGTCGAAATGATTGCCATCCTTGTCGAATCGGCGCCCATTATCGTCGAATCCATGTATGAGTTCATGCCCTATCAGCGTGCCAATTGTGCCAAATTTCAAGGCATTCGGATAATTGGCAGCCCACAAATAGTTCGGCTGCAGCAACGAAACTGGCACCCTAACCATATTCTCCAGTATAATGTTGGCCGGTGTGTAGGAAAATATTTCACCCGCTTCGATTGGTTTGGGTTTCTCATGTAGTTCTGCGATTTCCTGACGACTGCTCAATGTCATGATATTCTTTATATTGCCTATATAATCATCTTTATCGATTTGCAGCTCACCGAATTCCTCGGTAAAGTTGGTTTTTTTATAGGAGTTGATCTCCAACTGCATGGCGTTTAACTTTTCGATAGCAAGCTGGCGTGTAGAGCGCGTTATCCAGTCGAGTTTGTTCGATTGCATTTCTGTTCGGAAAGTCTGCTTCAACTCGTTCCATATCAGATTAACATCACGCTCTGTAATGTCGTTGTTGTAGCGCCTGTAGATCATGTTGTCGAGATTTTTGGCAAAGTATTTCTTGGTCTTATCTATGCAGATTTTATCCTGTTTAGCTTGGGTTTTGCCAATACTTGGCAGAAAGCCATTCACCAATGTGTACATAATATAGTTTGCCACAATATGTTTGGGGGTCCTCTGGAGCAATACCATCAAATTATGCTGATATTGATCAACAAATTCATAGATAGGCCCTTGATAAGCCTCACCAAATGTTATGTTGACAAGTCTTTCGATGTCTATTGTGGGTGCATATTTCTGCGTCATTTCGGCAACTGTTGTCAGTTCCGAAAGCTCACCAATACCAAGTCCTAGCTTTTCATCAACCATACCTAGAGCCAGCGATACCTCAAACTCCACTATTTCGTCCGCTGTCTGCTTAGCCAGCTTGTCCTTCAGTCCCAGATATTGACGCAACTCCTTGGCAATTTTCTCTTTGTAGGCCTCGCGATATATCGCTGTCACAGGATCAACATACATGGATTTGCTCTCGAGTGGCAAGTCTGGATGTCCTATATATGGACGATTCACTGTATTCATTTCGAAATCAGGTAGAATATCTATGCTGATTATGATGCCTTCGCCGTACTTGTGTGCAATTTTTGCTACGGTCTCGAGCCAATCAAAATCTTGAACGTTCCAGGCATCGCCACTTAGCGCTGGCATTTCACCGAATTCTGCAATTATCTCCAGCAGCTTCTGGCGATACTCGCCGCTGCTGACAAGACCAGCAATCTTCGTGCACGATGCATAGAAATCTTTAACCATCATGTCGATGGAATTGTCTTCGGGCTCTGCACCGGCCTTAAGCATGCGCTCAACTTTGCGATTGAAAGCTGTGCTCATAACCTGAAATAAGCCAGTAGTAATGCTGTCCGCCGAATTGGCCGGATTTATTTTCGCCCAGTTGCCACAGGCAAAGCTGTAGAAATCCGTGCAAGGATCAATGCTCTCGTTCATGTAGTTATGCATCTCGGCCGCCTTGGAGATGCGCATTATATCCTGCACAAACAGCGAGTTGTTGTGATTGGCAATTTTCATTGCCGTCACTGGTGTCGGAATGCAGCATATTTCGAATGCGCTCTGCGCGAGTGCCGCGATTGCAAATGCTAAAAACACTAAAGCTGATGCCATGCGAGAGTTTTTGAATTTGTACTGTGCCGCGGTTAATCCGTAACGTTTTGTATTCGCTTGAGTACTGTTTTAGTTTCTTTCGATTTATTGAAATCGACATAAATTCTGTTTAATACAATTTCGCATTAGGACGGGACGCTGCTGTCAGTGGTTGAGTCAAAAGGTTATCGCTTCGATACGCTTTCATAAGCTTTGTTTTGTACTGCTTGCTATTTAACAAGAACCAAACTTTTTTCTTCTTTGTTCTTTTTTTATAGTAAATTTAATAATAAATGCAAAATATGCATAATTAATATGTATGTGTTTTTAAGAATTAATTAATTAAAATTATGGCTTCAACCTCAGCTCAAAAGTAGGTTTCAATGTATAGCGCAAAGCAAGGCAACGCACCCATTGTGAGTGGTTGTAAATTGTCATTGATGTGGAAAATGTAATAACTCCGAATAATAATTATAATGTGCTTCAAACACACACATAAGAAAAAAAAACAAACAAACAGCTGATTAAAAGCTTATATTTTTATAGAAATCTATAAATCGGGCTTTTCCGTTCTGACGAATTTTGCAAAAATTCGAATTTCATGTTTTCACTGAACTAATTAAATTTCAATCAACCCTAATTAATGTGTCATTTGCACATTGTTGCTTGACAGCTCAACTATAGGGTCGTAGTTTAATTTTGAATTTGGAAGTAGCTGCTGGCCAAAATTCTGTGCTTTTTTTCTATTGAAATCAAATTCGTACACTTAAAAAAAACTGTTCTTCTCTCTTGCTGCTTAAGATTTTATTTTAATACATAAAAGTCAAACGTTCCGTTGATTTCAGGTATATTTTCTTACTTCCCCCTGCTTTCCACAAAAAATACAAAAATTCTTGAACTTGAGCCAAAAGTGATATTTCTGAAATTTTAAGTCATGAATTTTGTTGTTATTTTTAATTAATTTTTTAAAATATTTCCCAATATCCAAAAGAGTTACATATCGAAATTTTTCATAACTAAGAGAAAGTATGTTCTTTTGAAATAAAATACAGTAGACGTCCAATATAACGAATGTTTTTAGTTATTATTCCTCTTGTAAAATATTGATTTTAGTATAGAAGCCTTTGAGTGTTCGTTAAATCGAATGACAACAAAATATTTGAATTCGTTATATATAATAGCCAATGAAGAGATTTGCCGTTCGTTATATTGGGCATTCGTTAAATCGGGTATTCGTTATATTGGACGTGTACTGTATATTCAAAAACTTATCTTTTAAAATGTAGGCACTATAAAACGGTATTAGAGGATATAAATGCGTAAAAACGGAAAAATTGGGTAAATATTTTGTAGAATAAAAAAAGGGCCACCTCATATTTGCAATTTTTTTTTTTAATAAATTTTATGTCTACTTTAAGTTCTGGGAATGCCAAGGTGGGCAACATTTAAAAAATTTTTTTTTTTCTAATCTTGAATTGACCGTTTTGTATGAATATTCTAAATACGTCACACGTATTTTTATATTACTGGATGGTGCTTTATCGTGGAAACTTGCGTCGAAAGTATTTTTACACTGAAAAAAATGCAATGTGTATTAAATAAAAAAATTATTTCAGAGGAGGTTTCGTAAAAAAAAAAGTATTCGCAGTAGTCTCGGACTGCGAAAACACGTTTTTCCAACTTAAATCGTGATTATCTCGAATCTGGGGGAATTTGGGACTTTGTGCCCATGACAACTTTTGCTCAGCATGACTTAAACAAACGTTTCCCAAAATTATAGCCGATTTGACCGAAACTCAATTTACATTAGATTTGTGCGGAATTCTCAAGTCCATATATTAATTTTTGTGGAATTCTAAGAGATTTTACCATTTTGATAAAGTCACTTTGTATTGAAGGTAGGCGTGGTTTTTTAGATACAAGCTTAAATATCGAATTTCATGATGATTGCTTGTAAATTATGGTTGTAACCGTGATCACAGACAGACGGACATATAGACAGACAGACGGACATTACTAAATCCACTCGGGTGGTGATGCTGATCAAGCATATATCGGTGATTCCATGTCAAATCGGACGCTTTTCGAAACTCACATATTTGTAACAATTTGGTACTTTGTACGTCGATAGTACTTTAAAAAATTAAAATATTTGCATATTTTTTATATAATTTTTTTTTTTTTGTAAGTTATATGAAAATATTTGCATATTTTTTTATTTATAAATTCTTTTTTTTTTGCAAGTTATACACTAAAATTAAAAAAATTATCAAAAATTGTGAATAGGATATGTAGTCAAATAACTGCAAAACCGTAAGTCCTAAAAAAAAATACAAAGACCTATTTCAAAGATCTTGAATTGGTCTTCCTTTTGAAAAACTATAAAATACTGTAAGAAGTAAGAAAAATACTAAAAATCCTATTTTTAATGAAAAATTAAAATATTTTGTATAATAATATTCTTAAGACATTTTTTGAAAAATTCGTTTAAGATAGTATGCATTGATTCTCCAACATAACATTTTGGGAGTGCATTAAGAATGAGTGCTTCAGTGCGACAATGTTTTCAAAACGCCAAAAAAATAGTAGTGCTGACCAAAAAAATTAAATTTTTTTATGAAAGTGTTAGCAAAAGAGTACACCAAAAAGAAGACCAATTCAAGATCTTTGAAATAAGTCTTTATAAAATTTTGTAGAACAAAGGGTTTTACATATATAGTTATTTGACTACATGTCCTATTCACAATTTTTGATAATTTTTTTTAATTTTCCACTGTGTATAACTTGCAAAAAAAAAATATGCAAATATTTTTAGTTTTTAAAGTACTATCGACGTGAAAAATTTAAAAAAAATCGACGCCATCAAAATCCATTTTTGAAGAAAAGCTTCCGATTTGACATGGAATCACCGATATGTACTTTTCTATACCTGAGTGACAAAATAAGTAAACCCTTTTTACGTTTTTTAAACGTGGGTGATATAAATATTCTATTACGAGGATTGCTATTTATATTTCTGGCCTAGTAATGATATAACTCATATTTATGACCGAAATTGATTGTATTGTTTTTTAAAATATTCTCCATGAAAATCAATTTAAATTTGACTACGTTTATACTAATTTTGGAAGCACTATATCCACTCCAGAAGAAACGTTTTGAATCCAAAACTGTTTATTTTTTCTTTTTTTAAGTCTCAAAAATTGTTAACCACATATTTTTTTCTGGGTTTAAAAAAAAAAGTCATTGGGTGCCAAATCAAGGCCGGACGGCGAATGACCAATCAATTTGAATTTTTAATTGGTCAAAATGGTCATTGTTTGCACAGATGTGTGATAGGTCGCATTGTCATGATGCAGAATAATGCTCCCCTTCTAAAGATGCCTAAATCTCACGGTATGTTACATGATGATCTTGCTTTATCAGTTTACACACGGCATCGAGTTTTCTGGCACAACAATCAAAAGTTGCGAAAAAAAGTTGCACGAAAATGGACTAATTTCATTTTTTGCACGAGATGATTTTTTTCATGTTCAACACAAATAGCAATAAAATCAGATGGTAAGTGTTGTCACCTACTGTTTCCAAGACCAGAAATATAAAAGGCAAAGTCGTATAGTTAGAAACATAGTTTTATACATTAAATGTTGGCTCGGATTTGGCGCATTGTGTAAGTCCAATTTTCGACGCCGAAATTTCGGAGAATAGATGCATTTGGGTTCTACTCAATATTACGCTCTACTACGCAGCAATTGTTCCTTGAGTGCGCCCTACACAACGCATTTACGGAAGAATGCTTTAATTTAGAGAAGGCGTGATGCGAAAACGATCCATGTTTAATCCAATAATGTAACGCACGGTAACATTCTCCAACTGAACACAAATTTCGTAATAAATTTGCACAATTTACAAACATTGTGCTGACATATGTCTACTCATTATAAAATGGCAAACCAAACTGACCACAAATAATAATAGAGTTGCCAGACCAAACTACCGTACGATAGTTTAATTCTTATAGAAAAATTGAGCCTCTAAAATAATCATCCTACAGAAACAAATTAAAACTGTTCTGTGCTGAATATGTTTAATACTTTTATTGGAAGCTGTTGGAAAGTTAAAATAAATTTTAAATGAAAATAAATCTAGCATAGGAATAAGCTAAAGATTAAGATACAGTGGGAGTAAAAAATTAGTACACAGAGCATAACTTAAAGTGCAGTTGAACGTTGTCCATATATTTTAAGTAGTACAAAAAAGGTTTAAGTGCACAAATCAAGGTCATAACATAGTGTTTTATAATTCGTAAAGTGAAAATAAAAAATTAAAATTTGTCTTTAAGATATGTCAAAACAACGAACAAATCACCTAAAAAATGGAGGCAAAAGTTAGTATACAATTGACAACACATCAACCCATTTTGTGAAATACCGATAGGTCTGCAGATATTTTTGACGTAGAATACGTCGTTCTCGGAGGTAAGTAGGGTGGTTGATAGTGATCAGGTGTCGGTATTTACATTACTTTTTGAGCCTTTGGTGGGCCTAAAGTACTAATCTTTTTATAACGAAAGTTTTATACTCATTTGTCAAGTTTGCATTAATTTTAACTTAGCTTAATCTACAATGGCGCGAGGAAAAGACCTCCCACAAGAAATGCAAAAAACTTGAAATTATGCTCTGTCTACTAATTTTTTACTCTCACTGTATCTTAAGTATTTTTGCCTAAATGTTTCCGGCCATTAATTTATAAACGCACAAATGTTTTTTATTTAACCTCCTTAAGCCGTTATCCCTTCGTTAAACCCATTTCTAAATTTCTAATTAAATAAAATATCTATGTAACGATAAACAACAGAAGCTTAAGTTTGATTTCTTTACTTTAATCGACATTTTAAATTTTGTCAGAATACTTTGATGTCATTCCTGCGGAAATATACTCATGGAACACAGAGTACATCAATTACTTAGTTAAGTCGACTTAAGTCAACTTAAGCGTTTGTTGCTTCTAGGCATTGATAAATTACATCAAAAGATGGCATCCCCGACACTTTGTTTGATATAAACAAACAAATTAAACTTTTTTCAACGTGTACATACATCCTCATGACTCTCAGATGACTCTGTACGAATGACTCGCCGTAAAGCCGACCTACTGTGACGTTATTGTTTATAATTAAATCATAGACTTTCTCAATCATAGCCAATAATTTCATAGAAAGAAAATTCTCTCAAAACTCAAGCTTGCCCAATACCTCCAAATACTGCTCATCATTAGCATCTATGTATGTATAAAGCTTAAGTATGAACGAACTTAAGCTTAAGTATGAGCGAAACTTTTGTTTGCTCATAGTGAACGATAACATTTTGAACTTGCTGATATGATCGTAAGACTGAGAGAGGCCCGAACGGGTGTAACACAAAATAAATAAACAGTTCCAATTAAAGCCCGGTGCGTTCAACAGGCAAACAATTGATGATATAAGAATTGGCGCAATGAAATTCATTTGCGTTTTGCTGATAAAATTGGCGTTAGTATTGCTGCTGCAAGTGCGGTACACGAGTCAGTCACCCGTGCTGCTGAATCTGAAGGAGGATCGAATCGCAAATCACAACGACACGCGGTATGTGAGCGCTGTTATGCGGCGGGCCAAAGCGGGTGAGATGCTTAACTATATGAACGAGCAAGTGGATCCATGCGATAATTTCTTTGAGTTTGCATGCGGAAACTGGGCAAAAATCAATCCAGCTCTAAGTTTGACATCGAGAGAGACGAACTTTTTCGAGTTGCTGACAAATGCCTACGATCTTAAACAGTCTAAGCTGCTAAAAGAGGGTCCACAGAAGACGGACTCGACCATTGATGCCATGGTGAAAAACTTCTACGAAGGCTGCTTGAATATAAAAAATTTAAAGCACGTTTATAAGGCAAAGTTGCGAGAAATTATAGAGGAATTTGGTTCAATGCCGGTCTTGGTCGGGAGTCGAAACTGGAATTCAAACGAATTCGATTGGATTTCAACTATTGCCAAAGTGCAGCACAGATTCGGACTGGATATCATACTGCAAATGGGTATCAGGCAAGATTTTGAGCAACCGGATAAGAACAAATTGTATGTGGGACAACCTTCGTTTCGTCTACGCACGAAATCAATGTATGTGAATGAGGCCACACAATGGCATCGCGAATTATATCGCCAGGAGATAGCCGACAATTTGGAATTTCACTTGGGTATAAATAAAGAGTTGGCTCAGTTGACCGCCACACAAATACTAGACTTCGAAGTGAAACTGGCTCAAGGAATTGGCGACAAAAAACTTGGTCTTTCCCTCAAAGCAGTGACACAGCTGCGTACAGTGGCCGAGCTGCAGGCTATCTATCAGCCGACAATAAATTTTGAGCGCTATATAACAATGGCCTTGGGTCATGAACTTAATGACACGCTCTATGAATATCTAATGGAATATCAAGTGAATCTAGTCAAAGTGCTACATGAAACACCCGAACAACAATTGGCCAACTATATCTTCTATCAGCTGGCCCAGTATTTCTTCTTCAAAATCAATGAGACGCCACCGATGCTCGAAAAAATCTGCCTCAGCAAAACGAAAACTTTATTCGCCAAGGTGCTGGACAACATGATGTATCGACGCTATAACAATGAAGAGACACAACGCGACATCAACCTTATTTGGCAGGAGTTGAAATCTACCTTCAAGATCGAATTGGAAACCTCAGAGGACCTAAGCTGGATGTCTTGGATAACCCGCAAGTTAGCGGTGGAGAAATTAGCCGCTATGAAACTAGAGATAAGCTCCTATGCAACGGAAAACTTCACTGCTGAGTACGTGAACCTGACTGGTATCAACAACAAAGACTATCTGGAGAATGTGCAGCGGTTCTTTGAGTTTGAGACGCACCGCATTATTGCCACGCTCCACGAGAAACCGAAGCCATTAGAGTCTGCTGTCATTTTTTCCTACTCACCTGCTCACATATCTTCGGAAAATCTTATAAGAATTCCAGTGCTGCTACTGCAGCCAAACTTTTTGTGGTCCGATCGTTATCCGAATGCGCTGAAATTCGGCACACTTGGCTACTTGGTGGCGCATGAGCTGATACATGGATTCGATGACTTGGGTCGCGACTATGATATATCCGGCAAACAGCAGTCTTGGTGGGACACAAATTCCACTGTGGGTTTTAACGAGCGCAAGCAGTGCTTTAAGCAGCAGTACGCACGTTACCGTTATGGCGGCAAGTACCTGCCCGAGAGTGAACTGCAGTCGGAAAACATTGCCGACAATGGCGCCGTTCAGGTGGCCTATAAGGCCTACACGAATTGGCTGCGCAGTGTAGATGACGTGGGTGGAGTTGAAGGTGCAGATATGGATGCATCAACGCAAAACTTGCTGCAGCTGGAATTGCTGCCGAATCTCAATTATACCAGTCGACAGCTATTCTTCATAAGTTTTGCGCAATTTTGGTGCACCGACGTCAATGAGCGTTTCAAGGACAAAGTATCTTTAGTGGATGTGCATGCGCCGGCTATGTTTCGAGTAATTGGCTCACTTGTGAATTTCGATGAGTTCTCCAAAGAGTTCCAGTGTGCGAAGGGCTCAACCATGAATCCTGAGAAGCAGTGCAAAATTTACTGAGTCCTGTAAGAAATCGACAAAAAGAACATATTAGCGTTTAAGAAAATAAAATATACAAAATTTAAAATAAAATAAATGGTAGTCACTATAAATTTGTTTAGAATAAATGAAAAAAAAATTTATCGATACAGTTTTGTGGAAAAGTGATCTATTAAAAATAAGCCCACATGTGGCGATTAAAATATAAAAATGTTGACCAAAATCGTATTTTGAGCTTTTTTTTAGTTTTTTTTTTCTAGGAATAAAAGAGAAATCATGTCTAACGTTTATCATGTGTTCGTTGTGAAAAGGTGTGAAAAACGTATAAAACAAAATTTGAAAGAGATAAAAATTAATGGTGACTAAGCTGAGACGCATGTTACAAAGACAATATTCAAAATGGTACGTGCGTTAGAATATCCAAACCTTTTTAAAAATTAGATCTATACGAAATTTAAAAGTGGGAGATAATAAGACGTACTTTATATTAAATATAATGTTAAAAAATCGATGAACAAGATGGAACACTTTCTAGGGTGGGACAAATATGAAATTAAAAGCGAGGAAGCATCGATAGTAGTGCGTTCTGAAAATGTTTTAAAAGACCCGATTTAAAAATACCACATGCGAGGTGTTTGTAAAAAAAAATGACGGGATTATTTATTTTTTAGACAAAATAGTATTTATTAGATTGTTGAATAAGTTTCTAGAACCACACATAGATGGCGATAATACGTCCGTCATTTTATTTTTCTAAAAATGGCACTACTTTCTTATAAACACACGTATAGTGTCACGTAGATTTGACAACTCAGTCTTATACAAAGATAACAAGATGGGAAACTTCTGTGGGGAATCTGAAATTGCAAAAAGTAAACACACATACGAGAGACCCAATTTCACCACAAATAGTGAGGTGAATATGTCAGTTTCGGGTTATGTTCCTTAACCCTTCCAACACGTTTGTTATTGATTGGCTTTATAACGAAAACAAAAATATCGAAAGTTCTCTAAATATTCTTATATATGCTGAAAATATTTATTTTTGTGTTTTAGCTTCATGTTCAATAAGATTTTATACATAAAAAAACCACATCATTTCCTTACGAAAAGCAAAAAATTTGTGCATGTAACGTAAAGGTTAATAATATCAGCTGGGTGAATTTATGAATGAAATGTGTTTTTTCCATTCGTGTGTTAGAAGTAGTGTTGCCAATTTATCTTTTTTTCAATATTCAAATATTGCTCCTAATTTCTTATTGCTATATGAGTCAAAATTAAGTGTTCGGAATATTTCCATAAATGTAACAGGTATTCCCGTAAAATTCAGAAAGGATAAGTAATGATAGAAATTGGAGTAAAAGTTTGCGGACTGAAAAAAATAATATTTATGGCAAATAATGGAGTAATATGTGACAAATGGAAAAATAAACGTCAATAAAATTGAATTGCATTTCCACACCACCTTTTAGGTATGCAATTTGGTGCGTTACTGATTTTTTTGGGTGTTCGGTTCCCCTGCAGGCCTATGTCACCCAAAAATTATGTAATGAAATACTTAAAGAATTCATACAATAATAATAACCTCTTGAGGCTTAAAACATATTTTATTGGCTTTGAACTCCAATGAATCAAATCAAATGTACATATAAGATTATATAAGTGACAATGACTTATAAGTGTCAGTAAGTCAGTAAGTAAGTAAGTAAGTAAAACACTTACAAATTTATTTTTAAAATTTGGCTCAGATACATCCCGATTGAAAAATTTAAGTATAAAATATGATCTAATTCTAATGAAAAGACCAACAAGTACATCACTACTTCAGTTGATGCTGCAAGAGTATGGTGCAATTTCCTTAATTTCTTGGAACAAATATTCGCTGAAGCCTACTCTGTGGCAAGCACCGTCAAGTAAATCAAGGAACTTTTCATCGAACATCATCATGACTTTCAACTTAATATATTACGCAAATACATAATCAAAACAATTTTACAAATTTTATAGATAAAACAACTGCTAGTTCGCTAAAGCAATATTAATTCAAACCAAACAAATTTTCAAAGAAGGCAATGATAGTTGACAACTCTGATGGGATGAAAAATAACAGAACTTTTACAAAACGACCGTGGTGAAAATAAAAAGCCATTTACAAATACAACAAGTGCCAAAATTTGCAAACTTTGTTTGGCGATTAAGAATAAAATAAGAAAATGCATGTAATTATTTGAGTGTTAAACAGATTCCTGTAACACAACTTAAAGATTTAAATATTCAAACACTCAATCCATACATTATTTTTTTTTTTTTGTAAACGAAGTTTCAGCATAAAATAGCAGAAGAAGAACAAGAGCGTTCCTTTTTAAAATTTCACCTCGAATAGCGGGGGTTTGTGTAAAATAGCGGGGGTTTGTGTAAAATAAAAATTTTTCAAAAATGTTGACAAATACAACAATTGAAGAAATTGGCAAACTTTAGACACATGTATGGACTAAAATAAAGGGACTTAGTAATCAGTTTTGGTTGCAAACAGTTTATTGCAACTCAACTTAAATATTTAAATCATAATAAATAGATTATTTGCATTATTTTCATGGGTTGCAAAGTGATTTCTTTGAGAGTTTGCGGCCGATGAAGAACAAGAGTAAAATTCAGGGTTGATTTTTCGTCGTACTAATACATGCAAACCTTTTTTGAGGTTATGTTTTTTAAGTTTCCCATCTTGTTAGCTTTGGTCTTATATTTTCAGCTGTTCAAAGAAGACGTATCACAGTATTTTTTAAAAATCAAGTATAGTGCAGTTTTTGAATTTTTATTATGAAGGTGTACAACCAAAAGAAATTCATGAACAATTATTTGAAGTGTATAAGGACTCTTCACCTTCACTTCCAAGAGTGTACAACTGGCGTGCTGAGTTTAAATGTGGTCGTATAACTCTTGAAGACGATTTTATACGTCCAGGACGTCCAAAGAGTACATCAACACCAGAAATCATAGCAGCAATACAAGATACTGCTTTGGAAGATCGTTGATTGACTGAGAGAGATTTAGTAGAAGCAAAAGACATCTCATTAGGCAGTGTGAGTCATATTTTAAGTGAAGTTTTGGGTTTCAAAATGGTGTGTGCACAATGGATGCCGCATTCACTAACAATGGAAGAAAAACACATTCGAATAAGACTTTCTCAGAAACATTTGAGCGTTTTAATAAGGTTAAAAAGGATTTTGTACATTGATTCATCACAATGGATGGGAGTTGGGTCTACCACCATGATCCTGAATCAAAACAAGAAGCTAAAGAGTGGTGTGAACCTGGTGCTTCAGCTCCTAAGCGAGTTCGTGTTCAAAAATCTGCAAAGAAGTTTATGGCATCAGTTTTTTGGGATGCAAAAGGGATTTTTTTGGTGGATTTCCTCCAAATTAGAAAAACAATTCATTTTGAATATTTTTGTCACCGTTTGGACTAGCCCGATGCAAAGATTCGTGAAAAAACCCGGTTTGCAGAAGGAAAAAGTAATTCTTCATCAGGACAACGCACCTGTTCACAAAAGTAAAAAAACCATCGCTAAAATCAGTGAATTAAAGTACGAATTGTGGAAATATCTACCCCAATTGCCAGATCTAGCTCTCTCTGACTTCTAGCTTTTCTCACATCTCAAAAAATGCATGCGTGGAAAACGATTTTCATCAAACGAAGAGGTGATAACAGCGACAAGAGGGTGTTTTGGAAACCTTCCGAAAGGCCACTATAGCGATGAGATCCATAAATTATTGGACCTTTGGAACAAGTGTATTGGGCTTCTGGGAGAATATACTAAATAATAAAAAGCATTTCAAGCCATATAATTATGTTTTTAATTTCTATGTATTTCTATTCTATTCTATTCTATATTTATCTATAACAGTGGTGTTCACACGCATACTAACACAATTTTCAACTTTTGTACTTGTGTTAGAAGCTCTCTCGCTCTCTGCACTGATAAAAATTGTTGTCAAGGTTCTAAGCAAGAATTGTGTTATAATTATCATTATGATTATAACTATCATTATCATAACCATGATCACTATCATTATCAATATCATTATTATTATCATTATTATTATTCTGCACTCATAACTAAACAGTAACTTATTTTCATATGCCTCAAACTTTTTGCGTAGTGAAAAACACACGACCAAGCTGCATCTAGCTTGAAGTTTCAAGCCTGCACTGACAGGTATTTAGCAAGAATTTTGTTATAATTATCATTATCATCAAAATTACCTCTTTTAGTATCATTATCATTATCACTATCATTATCATTGTCACTATAATTATTATTATTATTATTATTCTGCAAATAACACATTTTCATATTCTTCAAACATTTCGTGCAGTGTAAAACACACGACCAAGAAGTGCGAACCTTCCAGCGCGAAGTTTCAGCGCCAACTGATTGAGAGACCATCGTGCATTCGATCGTCTACGTGTTTCGATTCTCGAATAAAGCTTTCGAGTCTCACCGCGCGTGGTACTACGTGAACATCACTGATCTATATTAATGTTATCACCTTCAAAATAGTCCCTATTAGATATTATGCCACTGCTCCCAACATCATTAGCCACTTCTGAAATTGTGATCCGGCGATCTCGAAACTTCCTTTTTTAAACTGTTAGGATATTTTTCTCCGAATCTACTGCACCGATTATAATAAACCAAAAAATGTTTGATTACTTATAAGAAACTGTCTATTTGTTCTAGTCTCTAAAACTTTTAAAAAAACTACCCCCCTCTTTTTTGATATAGGGGTCAATAGCCCCAAAAGCAGACGGTTTTTTATTTTTTCTGAATTATTCATATAAAATCATCAAATTATAATAAAGTATGAATTTAAAATAGACTTTTTGCACGACGCCCTCTTGAAAAAGATGGCGCATCTATTGATTAGTAAGTAATAAGACCTTAAAAAATAGTAGAAGTAATCATCAACCACAACTTTAAGACGTAATTATTGATGAATTTTCAATTCCAATTGATAAGAAATGAGGAAAGAAATTTAAAAATGTTAAAGCGTAGACCCATGACCGGGCCGGGTTTCGAAATCAAGGACCTCTAGAGTGGCAGTCAAGCACGCTACCTACTCGATTACCGACACCGTCAAACATTTCATCAACATTTCTTTAAATTTTTCTTTTTTACTCGTTTATACTGACAGAGTTTGAGAATAATTTTTTATATTAAATCAAAGATTTTTAGTTTAATTTTTTTTTAACATCTTCTGACATGATTTTTAGTTGTGAGTAACTTTGCACCTGCATAAACTTTCCATTATTTCCACCCACACCAACTCTACTCTCAACCACTTTGGGTAACCCAAATACTTAGCACACCGACTTCCGTTTTGTTCTGCCGGAAGCACATACTTCCAGCGAACATTCCCATCGAACATATCCGCTTGAAGCTACATACATAATTTAGAGGTGGCCACTTTAAATGGTGACGCTTTTAAATTTCTGTCGCTTGCAGTTTGTTCTCTCTTTTACTGTACTTTCTGTGACTCTCTGTCTGCAATTCGCCCGACATTTTATTTGTGCATTTTAAAGCGAGACTATTTCATGTCGAACATTTTCCTTTTTTTTTTTCATTTTTTTTGGAAAGGGCAGCTGAGATCTTTAAACATGCATGCAACGTTTACAAAGCCTTGACCTTAAACAGCAGACGGCATACAATGTTACATAATACCAATAACAACAACAACAACAAAAAAAACATTATAAGGCACACAAGCTTCGAAAAGCAAAGCTTAAAACGTGCTACCAACAAAATTTATTAGCGCCTGTGAAAGTATGCGGAAATGTGTGTTAAAACGGAAGTGACACTGAAGCACAATTGTGCACAAGCACATTTCTTCATTTTTTTTGCTTTTTTGTGCTGTTTTGTATGTTCGGTAAATTAAATTAAATTTCTTTTTCGAACTTTTACATTCGAATTTTTATAAGCAGTGAAAATAAGTTTGGCCTTCAGGGTTTTATTGCTCCCATTATCTGAATACAGCCACTTTCCAACACACGTGCATTGCGTTTCTTATGCAAATTTAAGTTTTGCCCCCGGTAGCTATTATTTATGACCATTTTAGTTAAAATATATCAGGTAGACTTCATCGGACGTGCGAGATAGTTTAGGTCAAGCATACATTTTGAAACTTTCGTCTATACTCAGGCAAGATTTGTTTGTCATCTCTTTAATGCTCAAACATTTAAAGCGAGAACTAACACGGTCTCAGTATGTCTGTTTAAATTTTTTGGGTTGTATAAAGTCTATTTATTTCAACTTTCTAATTGGAAATTTTTTTATATTTAAAAAAATAATTGTAAAAATCTTACGTAAGTCAAAGATCCACGTGGCAAGCATGCCGCTATTTTTAGCTTTAAACCAAGGATTACAGGTTAATCACCTATTTAGTCAAGGTTTCCTTAGTTCCTGACGAATTTCAAACTCAGAGTACACAGAGATCACTTAGATAGCTTGTGTACAAAATACCAACTCAATACATTAATTTCTATAACTTTGTATGGGCGTTAGGCTGAGTTTTCATTCCATTTTGCCAAATTTCAAACTCAGAGTACGTATCAGAAGTTTAAGCTCATGCGCAAAAATTCAAGTCAATAGATTAATTTTTTGTGGAATTTTATAAAATTATACCGTTTTTTTATTTCGTTATGCGTGACAACACCGCCCCATTCAGAATGCCAGAAAGGACTTTTCAAGTAAATTTCCGTCTTCCGAGGCTACGTTGTCGGTCTTCAGCGTCCATCCATATCTTTCACTTTTCGATTCTTGGCAACATTTGATTTTTACGCACTCGGTTCATATCAAAAATGTGTTGGCAACAACATGTCGGTATCTATGAGACAACCATCTGTTTCTCGATCCCTACAGCATGTATCGCAGTTAATAATAATCAGGAAGAGTGGCGAATTGCGGTTACCGAGGAAGTTTGAGGAGCAATTTAACATTAAAACAGGGTGCAAATACATTTTCTAGCATTTCTAGCTAATAAATTTTGCTAGTGGCAAGTTTGGTCCACAACTCCTGAAAAGCGTACAATGGGAAGCATTTGGGATATTTTTACCTCTTTGGAGTTGTCCACTCAAAATTTCTGCGATGATTAGTTTTAATCATGTTAAAATTACAAAATATTCAATATTAACGAAAAATACTTTCATTGCGATTTATTTTCAATTATTCAGAATATTCAGATAAAAGCTTTTCACCACTATGTTGAATTTTATTTAGCTTTTTTAATGTTTCGATGTAATCAGAATAACAGTAACCATGGTATCATGGTATAATAATACAAGGTAGCATTGACAGTTGCTTGGGAAAACATCTTCTGTCAAAAAATATACTCAAAAAAAGAGCGCTCACAATCCGCCATTGAAAACACAAGCAATGTTGAAAACGTTGAAGCGAAAAAAAAAAACAACAACCACAGCAGCTGCAGATGCATATAGACAAAAAGCTGTTTTTGACAGGAGATGTTTTCTTGTAGAAGAAAAAATAAGCGGTTGTCAATGCTACCTTGTATTATTATACCATACATGGTATTTCACCCGCAGAGTGAAAGCGTATGAGCGTTGCGTTGCTATTTCCAGCTGAAAACATTTAAGAGCAATAAAATACGCAAGTCATGCATCTCTTTTGCACCGATGTGTTTTTCAGCACAGCACAGCAATGCAACGCTCATACGCTTTCACTATGTTTGCACCCTAATGCAATTAGGGTTCTAAATTATAAACAATTCATCTGGAATTGACTGCCAGACAATTACTAAATAAATAAAAAAATAAATAACTGGCCATTTCAGCCCTTGAAAGGACTTGGACCTAGCTTCTTATGATCAATTGTGTTGTGCGTGTTATTAAGTTTGTACACAATTGACCGAGAAAGGGACCTACATGTTTAACGCCGACTCCCAACGGCGATGAACGTAATGTTCTTATTCTCAAGAAGCTTTACATGGCATTTGATTACTCTCTGAGGTTTTCCATTGTCTGCAGAGAGGTGGCGGCCGTACAGAAAAATTATTTTAATTCAAATAATTTTCTGTCGCTGCTGGGGTTTGAACCTGGGTCTCCAAAGTTCGTTGACATAGCGGCCACGCACTTTAACCAACTACGCCACGCTCGCCAGACAATTACTACACTTTCTCAATTTCGCTTTGACATAACTCCAAAAATTTTCTATCGGATTCAAATCAAGTGGTTCTACTTTAAAATCGACAATTTTTATCCTATTACCATTTTGTTGCTATTTAAGCGGTATGCTTCGGTTCATTGTCTTGTTGAAAAATCTCGTTTTTAGACGAATTGGCAAATTATTTCGTAGAATAGATAAATATTGCTCCTTTTTCACATTAACCCTTTATTTTTACTATGGGTCCAACACCAATCATAGTTATAAAACCAAAAACTATGATGAATCTACCGCCGTGTTTCATGGTGTGTTTGACTTGGCTTGGAGTCAATATTTTGGGGTCCATGGTCCAATACCACCATCGTACATCCAACTCAAAACTGTTTATTTTAGTCTCATCGGTACATATAACCTATTAAAAAGAGAACAAAAATTTAATTTTTTTCCCCGTTCTCATACTGCTCGAATGGTTTTTGTTGTATAAAAATCCCCCACATTTAAAAAACGTAAAAGGAGTATATTAATTTTGTCACTCCATTTGTAATGCCCATAAGGAGGAGTGGTAGGTACAGAATAAAGACATGTCCCTCTGTCTGTTCGTCTGTGATCACGATTATAACCGTGATTTTCAAGCTATCATCACGAAATTCAATATTTAAGCTTTTATCTAAAAAATAAAGATTAAGATCGAAAATTATGAAAACCACTCCTACCTGTCATACAAAATAAAAAATAAAAAAATCTTTTTAAATTCCACAAAAATTAATATATGGACTTGACATTTTGAATATGAACTTTGATATATAACATGTACTCTGTGTATGAAATTCAACCATATCGATAAAAAACCACGCCTACCTCAAAGTGACTTTATCAAAATGGTAAAACCTCTTTAAATTCCACAAAATTTAAGATATGGACATGAAATTTTGCAATGCTGTTAACTGTTAAATTAATTAACAAGATGAATTCTGATCCGATTCTTAAAAGGTTCATAAATATTATACTTTTTCCCATACTCATTTTAAGCCATTCCAATCATTATCCCTTTATTGAAAATTGCGATATTGACTTCCCATAATAAAAAAACTGAAAACTTAAATCTCTGAAAGTTTAAATAGCATGAAACTTCAACACAATGTATGCTTTTCAAGCTCTTTTAAACGATTTCAGCTCAAGTTTAAAGTCTCCTTATAACAAGTTAAAAAAACAAAATACGGAAAAACTTTGTTCATTGATTGCACCAACGTCTAAAGTATGGCGTTAAGTGCGATTGAGAGTCTGCTCGACAAAATAAGCAGATGGAAAATGAATATTTTTCATATTAATATTTCAAGCCATAAAACAAACTAAAAGATGCAAAATAGTTACTTGAACAATATATCAAAAACTTGTTTCGAGGATGAATTCTCGTTGAGCAAGATTTTCTTGAATATGGATTTTTTTTTTTTTTTTTTGTAAGCACAAAGTACACACAATACTATTATACTTACATACATAGCTGTTGCGCCATTGGTCTCGTTCAATGTGGCGTTTTCTGTGTCTGTTCCTGCAGGGAAAATATTTTCCAATTTATCAAAACCATTCATTTGCGAATAAAGTATAATAACTGGAGAGGAAACATGGCGTTTATCCGATGAAAAATAAAATTATTACCAAGAAAACATTGTTGTCTTCAATAACGAGGAGACCACTCACAAAAAAAGAGCGATGCTAGCGCTTATATAACTGTATTTACGATTTGACAACAAAAAACAGGACAATAGGAGTATAGTGAGTATTGTTAAAAAAATTTTACATGCGTTACATGCGATACGCTTGAGCGTTTGACAACCAACAACATTTTATCCTTGTTTTAAATTCTGTAGCAAGTTTAAAATAGTCAAGCTTATTTGAAATTCTCTTCCGAGGAAATGCTTTGCCATTGATGTGAACAACTTTCATCTCGTGGAAAATAGAGCCAGAAGGTCTAATCAATTCGGTGAATTAAATATACGTAAAAAGCGTCACATTTACATTTTCATTTTATAAAATATCCAGTTTGTTAAAATATTCTCTTTAACTGTAGTATTAACTTGAAAAAATTGTATTTTCTCCTTGTTCTAGTTAAAAATTCATAAGTTTCTTTTAGATTGATCTGCAAATAGATGACATTTACTTGCTGCAAATATATTCCAGGAATATTTGAGCAGTTTTGTTGACACCGTTGATTTATGAGTTCCCTTGGAATAGGCTTGTTGATGAAACTGCTCTAAATCAAAATTCCACTGAAATCTTAATAATTAAATTCTACTATGCAATGTGAAATAAGTAGTATTGCTGTTTATGGTCGGAAATGTATATGTATGTAGGAGCGTGATTTTCAATTATTCAATAAGAATTTCTGCTGATGAAATTTTCCAGGAATTTGGCTAAAGGTATCAACCGCTGCTGGAAAATATTATGTATAATCTTAAGGAATAAGCTCAAAGTGTTTATAATGCAGGCTTATTTCGTGCCTAAAGCTACTTACAATATGGTTTTCAGCAACTTTGTCTTCTATCTCGCTTGCTTATACAGTTTCACTTTTTGTTTCATTTTGACTATGCAAAGTTACGTTTACTATGTACATAGCGCAAACCCTCTTCAAAAGTGAACTCAAAATTTTGAAATTTTCAGGAGAATCAAAAAACTATTTCGTTTTCAAGCAACTTCATACAAAAGAAGGATACGAAATGATTTTTTAAAAATTAACGAGCAATCAGATTAAAATATAATTTTGACAATCGATGGAGATGTGCATTACGAATTGATTTATATTTAAAAGTCAAAATTTTGAAGAGGGTGTGCGATAGGTTTCCAAAAGTTGAAAAATGCATCGGCATTAATGGAATTAATGGAATTGCTGCAGTAAATTTTGTGAAATGAAAACTAAGAATTTGCCTTATTTGGCCTTAAGACAAAAATAAACAAATAACATAAATTCTAACGTCGTCAGATCGCGGAGGAATCTGCTTATGCAACAAAAATGCAAATTTGTTGCATGGAATTATTGCTGACTGAGTAGAAGAGTGACGAAAATTGTATTTACCAACAGCATAAAATTCACACTCATAACGAAAATTAAAAAAAAAACATCTTTGGAGCCAAAACACTTAGGTGGCAATCGCTTAATGCAATAAAAATGCAACAAAAATTCAAAAACGTTGCATGGAATTATAGCTTCGTGACTATTGGCGTTTTAATCTTTTTTATGCAACGATAATAAAGCGAGTTTTTCGGTCAGATGATAAAAACAAAAAAAATTAGTACATAGTACCATAAAGCTCCTCAGGGAACCGGCTTTATGTAGCCTAAATGCACCATCTAAATGTTGTATGGATGAATATATTACTTGGGGCTTAGGTTAAAGCAAAAAAAAAAAGCAAAAGCAAAACCACAACCAAAACAAAAATCAAAACCAAAAGTAAAAGCAAAAGAAAAATCAAAAACAAAAGCAAAATCAAAAGCAAAAGCGAAAGCAAAACCAAAAACAAAATGAACAGCAAAACGTTACCGTTGTCACGCCAATACCTCCGGCTGTGTAGATATTAGAGATCTACACAAGCATAAGAAAAAGTACTTGTAAACCATCTATCATTTTTTAAGTAGTCCATCTCTGTCGCCATCACATTTCCAAACATGCAACAGGTCATTCAATAATTCCGTAGGATAAGTAAGAAAAAAAACAAAATTTTGATGAAACTCGCTTATATTATTCAACATAGTTGCCTTCGAGAGCGATACAACGAGTATAGCGATTTTCCAACTTTTCGATACCACTTTTAGAGAACGACTTCTCTTTCTCGTCAAAATAGGCCTCAGTTACAGCGATTACTTCATCATTGGAATTTCTTTCCAGCAAGCATTCTCTTGCCAACTGAAAACAGAAAAAATCCCTGGGGGCTAAATCTGGTGGATGGGTAAGCAATTTGAAGCCCAATTCATTCAAGTTTGCCATCGTTTTCATCGATTTGTGACACGGTGCATTGTCTTGGTGAAACAACACTTTTTCCTTTTGCAAATGTGGCCGTTTCTTTGTGATTTCAGCCTTCAATCCATCCAAAAGAGCACATTATTAGTCGCTAGTGATGGTGGTTCCTTTTTGGAGATAGTCGATGAATATTATTCCTTTTGTATCCCAAAAAACAGACGCCATCACCTTACAGGCCGTCTGTTGCGTCTTTGCTCGCTTTAGATTCGGTTTGTCGACTGCTGTTCTACTCAGCTGACCGTCTTTTGGATTCTGGTGTGTGTAATAGTGAAGCCACGTTTCATCCATTGTCAAATATCGACGATAGAATTCGATTTTATTGCGGCTTAACAGCACCAAACACTCCTCTGAAGCATCAATTCGCCAAAACTCGAAATTCACTTTTTTCAATTTTTCTTTTCTATAACACAAAATGCTATGACTCATGAATCAATAGTCAGATTGTTGTCAAATTTATATACGTTTCGTTTGAAGGTTAGGACTAAATAAAAATCATATGGAAAAAATCTAGTTACGCCATCTATGTGTCATCCTATGGACTTTTTGAACGGGCTGTTATTTTTGAACTCAGATTTTTTTAAATGCACTTAAATTCAATATTTAAGAAAATGCAAGTCTAATCCTAACTGAAGTAGAATATAGAAATGAATATGCACTACATCTATGCTAGGGACATCAATCCCGGGATTCCAAAATAGATGGGATCCAAGACGATTCAAGCCCCTTTAAATCCCGGGATTTTCTTTTCGGGATCCCGAGATTTAAAAAAAAATATTCTCATCAAAATATTTTTGTAAATGCAATCCAACATTTTTTCATATTTTGAAAAAAAAAATATTTTATGAACTGAAAGGTTAAATTCAAATTAAAATAAACCTCATACTTTGTTTTTTTTTTTTTTTTTTTGACCAACCCTGTGTCACATAGAAAGTCATACGAAAATAGAAACAATTCTAAATATGAATTTGTCTCTAAAACTCGCAAGACATTGTCACAAGACTCTCTTGTGCTCAAAGCTTCCCTACGATGTGACATTAAATTTGGGACGACTTTTTCGTAATGTCTTAAGACACTGTCATGTCGTCTAGAGCAGCTTAAAAAAGAGCTTTCAAGAATTGACACTAGTGTTTAATGTGGCTACACTGAAATACGCTGCCCCTCCATAGTGTACACTAGACCGTACCTCAAAAAAAAGTGCAACCTATCCCAGCGAATATGACGCATTTTTGCAACACACTTGCGAAAAAAAATTTTTTTGACCGAACGTAGGGGTGGAGCATTGACATATTCCTTTTTATCTCTGGTGTTTACAGTCGAATTTTAAAGTTTGATACATCAATGTTTTTGTCTTAAGGAAACCAATATGACCTCTATAGAAGTCATTGACCTAAGGTGCACCGTTCTAATACTTACCCTCCAGATCTCAGTTCCTACCATCTTAATGTACTATCCTAATATCAAAAAATAAAGCTCTTAAAACATCATTAATCTTTTGCTCAAGAAGTATATCGATATTTCCAGCAGACCTATTTTTAAAAAATTTTTGAAAATTATTACCGAACGTAGGGCTCCCTTTTTTCATTTTCATCATATCTTCGGTATTAAAAGTCTCATCATATCGAATGATATATTGATGTTTTTGTCTGAAATAGACCAATTATTTTGTTCTCCAAAATAAAAAAAAAAATATTCCTACAAGTTCTTGGAAGGTCTTAATTTGACTTTGAGGAATTTTAAAGCTCGTAAAAGAATAAAAATTCTGTTACGCCAATGCTAAAAGAAGTATCAACACTATTTTTGTTGTGATTTAATAAATATGCAATGTATTATTATTTTTTTTTCACTTTTGCTTTTCACTTACGCTGATTCGCTTTCCACAGCCACATTGAAAACAGTCAAGCAATTTCAAACACTGGCTTATTGCAATTCGTCGAACCTGTGGAAAAAACAGTTGAAAAACCACGTTTGATCAAAAACAAAAAAATTTTTTTAAATTGTCTTGCAAAAATGCGTCATATTCGCAGGTTTACGGTGCACTTTTTTTTTTTGCATATGAGGTGGTACGGTCTAGTGTACACTATTCAAATACTATGTAAACACCACCATCTCTATAAAGATGGTCCCATCTACTAGCAACAAGCGCTCACTATACTCACTACTAGCTCAAAACAGTTGCTTCCATCTTCAAGCTCCATCCAGCAGCAGCTTCAGCGCGCACTATAAACGCGGCCTAAGACTGCATGAAGCCCAAATTCGGTAAATTTTCGAAAATCGAAATTGAAATCGAGTTTGCAAGTTGAAACAAGGGAAACAAGTTCATAAATAAGCGCCTCCTTTTCTATTACGATAAAAACACGCTTATTTATCTAGACGCGTAGCTTATGTTGTGACAAGATATGTACTGAACTTTTCTATCTACATCTTAGGCGTTTAATATTTTTGATTTTTTTTTTTTTTGTGCTTGTATTTTAATCTGCGATAAGCTCACCCCAACAGGCAAAATATGTTGCTGCAGTGGAGAAAAATGTCCTTGTACAGGAATTACACTTCCTACACTTGCAAACACAATTGCAAATATCCAAAAATAAAACAAACACAGAATATAAGAATGGCACTCGAAGAAGAGGAAGAAGACTTTCATAAGAAATGAGGTTGTGGCCTGTCTAAACAAACGCTAAAGCAGAAGCAAGCAAAAAATGTAAAATTCGATTGATTTATTTGTGTATACGTTGGATGAGACGGAGCAGCAGAAAAACAGCAACAACAACGACGACAACATCATAACCATTACTATTATCCAATAGTTTCTCCTGTGTGTGTGTGTGTGTGTGTGTGCGAGGCATTTTGCTTTGTTTTGCTGCCTTGGTTGGGAAGGGAGAAAAACTTACCTAAACTTTGTCCTTTGGCCGAAAATTGTGAAATGTATGCCAAGGATTTGGGCATTTTCTGTTTTCTGCTGTGCACATCGTACATGCTTGTTTTTACATTGGATTAAAGCCAAATCAAGCATTAAATAATGCAAACAATGTATAGAAGGTCCTGTCTCTATTTTGTGGTCTTAACCAACAAATAGCTTTTATTTTGTTTTTCTAGCTATTTTCGAACAAGCTCGAAGCAAGCGACAACTTAACAAAAAGTAAATAAAAAAAAGTATATTTAAAGTATAGGTGAGTGGATGTAATCAATATATGGAGCACTTGAACTCTGGATCCATTGGTGCATCGGGCTTACATTGAAAGACCCAGGAGAATTCTTGGAAATTCGATAGCGAACCTATAACACGATACATGCTCGGCGCATGTGAATCACCTTCCACCAACGAGGTCTTGAATAAAAATTGCACATCATCGCACCAGACCTGAGCGAACGTTATAAAGAATAGCTGTTTGTTGGTGTAGTTTAGATCGGGTAAAATCTCCTTGGAGAGCACATCATCGTTATTCTGCCGCTTCCACCACTTCATGTAGGCTGCATAGGCCAACTTGACACCTGCATTGTCGGCTATGTTCTCTGACTGTGATATGCTCTCCGGCAGTCTGTTGCCGCCGTATTTGTAGTTGTGATACTGGGCCTGGAAACACTTGCGACGACTCTCAAACTCATACGTTGATTTGGCATCCCACCACTCGTTATAGTTGCCTGTCTTATCATGCTTGCGCCCATCATCATCGAAGCCATGTATGAGCTCGTGCGCTATAAGGTAACCCAGCGTTGCATATTTGATGGCTTTCGGATAGTTTGGGTCCCAGATATAGAGCGGCTGCAGCAGAGCAACGGGTATTTTTATGGTATTATCCATTATGTTGTAGGCTGGTGTAAACGACAAAACCTCAGTGTCATCCAGTAGGTTGACGACGCTGCCATTGAGCTTTGGCCAGATTTGTGCGGTCTTTTGCGCCAGCACTTCCTGCATGTTCTCAATGTAGCTGTGCTTGTTCAGTTTCAGTCCTTCATAGATCTGGGTAAAATTTTCTCCTGCATAAGAGTTGATGTGCAATTGCATGGCATCCAACTTTTCGATGGCATACTCGCGTGTAGAGTTTTGTATCCAGTCAAGCTTGTCACCTTGCAGCTGCTCTCTAAACGTATCACGCACCTCTTCCCACAGCTCGTAGACATCGCGTTCCATGGCCTCATTTTTGTACTTGCTGTATACCAGATTGTCGATGAACTTGCCAAAATATTTCTTAGTCTTTTCGATGCACCACTCGGCAGAGTCATCAGCGCCCAGCTCTACCAAGAACTCCTGCAGCAGCTGCCACATAATATAGTTGGCCACAATGCGCTTAGGCTTCTCCTTTAACACAGTCAACATATTCTTCCAATATTTTTCATCGAATAAGAAGATGTATTCGGGCGCTGTGGCGCCCAGCACTGTGTTCAAGTACTCTTGTACATCAAGAGTTTTTCCGGCTTGTTTTTGTAGCTCCACTAGAGAGCGATTGCTTACCAAATCCTTAAGGCTCAGATCCAGTCGACTGTTGCTGCCACCCTGCACCAGTTCTCGCTCGAATTCCACCATTTCCTTTGCTACGCGTCTTGCCTCTTCATTAGATAAGCCTAGCACTTTTTCCAGCTCTTTTGCAGTCTTAACCAACTGTAACAAATTGAAGAGTTTCGTATTTGAGCGGCCATCATCATCGGGCACACCTAAATAAACGCCATTCTGCGTATTATGCTCAATGTCACCCATTATTGTAACACCCAGTATAATTTCCTTGCCATAGCGATGCTGTATACTAGCAATGGCACGCCACCATGTGAACTCCGTCTCATTCCATGCTGCACCGCTGAGTGCTGGCATTTCGCCGAATTCTTGCACAACGCCTTGCAGCTCTTTTCTGTAGTTGTCCTTGCGATGTTTCACAGCCAGACAAGCTTCGTAGAAATCTTTCACTTCATTCTCAATTTCATCGCCAGTTGTGCGTGGTGCAGTGAGTAGCCTTTTAAGCTTCCGGTCGAATGCCTTTACCACTGTCTGAAAGGTGTCAGTCATTATATTGCTAAGCAATTGTGCTGGATTAATGCGATGCCAGTTGCCGCAGGAGAACTTGTAGAAGTCATTGCATGGGTCAATCTGGTTGTTCATGTAAGCTTTGATGTCCGCCGCTTTGGAGATGCGTATTATTTGTTTTGCAAAATCTGTGGAGAGATCGCTGTTGATGGTTGTATTGGTGGTTTCTCTTGTCGACCTTGGCGCAGGCACCGCCAGTATTTGCACCACATTGCTTAAAACTATTAAAATTATAAAGCGTAACAGTAAGTTTGGTGGATTTTTCATTTTCTTTTATTTGAATTGAAATTAAATCGAGCAACACAACCGAATCACTGAAACAGACTAACTTTTGTTGGAGCAGCAGCTATTTTGAACCCTTATCAATATAGCCTTAATTGTGGGGCTTATGGGAGGTCATGTTGTTATCGCTTTCGGCGCTCTTCGTTTCAAATACTTAGCTCAAAGACGCATTTAGCACGCTCAAGACACGCTACAAATACTGTAAACATGGTAGAATAAACAAAGTAATCACGCGGATGAAAATTCTCTCTCGCTCTTAGTCGCAAATGTCAAAATCAATACAAATTATTTTCTGTTTCTTTTTGCTGTTGTTCATTGTTCGGTGTTTTTTTTCACAATTCTGGCTCTTTGCTCTTGGCTGTAACGATGATACTCGTATATTCAGGAATAAGTTGGAGATGGGATGATTAAAATGAACATATTTGTTGATAGAGCAAAAGTATCGAGTTCCTTAAGAGGTGTGGATCAATTAAGAGGTTAGGGGCAGTCAGAGGAACAAAAAACAAGTATTTTTAATAATTTTTTTTATCAGTCATTTTATTTTTTTTATAAAAGCAACAATATTATATCATTATGTCATGTTTCAAGTTGATTTCATCCAAATTTGAAACGACCTCCCTTCTTGTTAGAGGCAAAAATATGTTAAAAAGTAGTATTTCTGTAGTAATATCACTTTTCACACAATAACTTTTAAAGTATGACAGCTACGTAAAATTAAAGAACAGTTTTGGAAACACGATGAAACACTTCTATTAAATCTTAAATGTACGTTAGTTCTCTACTACATTTCATCTACTTGATTTTATCTCCATTGAAGTTTTCCCTTTTTTCTCCATATTAGTATATTAGTTATCCAATATTTTTTCAGTGAGATCTTCATTTATTCTAAAGGTTGATATCGTTTTGAATTCCAATTTGATTCTCCATTTTAGAACATAGATTTTCCAAAATTTTCTCAGTTTTTCTCCACTTTTTCTCGACTTATGTTTGTGGGATTTACTAAGAAAATTATTAAAAGAGTCTGAAATAAATTTTTTTTTTCTAATTATTTTTTTAAAATTTTTGGCACATACTAGATAATATAAACGAATAACGAAGTTCTTGAAAATACTTAAATAAGATTCAAGAACCGCAAGCAACTCCAACACCTTTTTCTTTAGCGGTGAACCAAGGATTTCAGGTGGAATACCTATTCAGTCAAGTTCGCCTTGGTTCGAAATGGGATGATAGATTAGTGGGAAGGAAAGGCCAGTCAAGTAAAACACGTGTAGAATATTCTAAGCGTGGTGGAAAGCCAAAGAAACATGTTAATTTGAATCGGAGGCAAATGTAATGCCTTTACCTCAGCCAATTCAAGTTATAAGGCAATCTCATCCACAAACTTCTCTACAATCAACTATAACTTCATGTCGTGAATATTGATGAATTTTCAATTTCAATTGATTAGAAGTGAGGATAGAAAATTTCAAATGCGAAAAGTTTAAAGCGAAGTAACATGGCCTGGTTGGGAATTGAACCCGGGACCTCTGGGGTAGCAGTCTTGTTTTCGAATTTTGTTTACATGCTTTTCATGGCCAACTATGTCTCAAAAGTACTAAAATTACGGCGTTGACAAAAAAAATTTAATGTTTAAGTAAACTTGGAGAAAACGAAAAAAGCCTAACATTTTTGGAAAAATCACCCAAAAACAAAAACGAAAATTCACCCAAAAAAAAATTTAAAATCGCCCAATTTTTTGCATTGTTTTCCCACACGAGATACGAAATTCCCTTATACGAAATGAGCATTTTCAAGGCTTGTTTTTTTAATTTCATTTTAATTCAATCATTTTAAAAATTTCGCCCAAAAGCAAAAAACGAAATTTTACCCAATAAAAATGCAAAATCGTGGAATTTCTTTTTCATATGAAAAAACACCCAAATTCTTATAGAAAACAGTTGGGATTTTTTTTTTGCGATTTTTCTTCGGACGATTTTATGGAAAGCCGTAAATTTTTCATATTTCTAAATTGCTAACGACAATATTTGACAATTGTCAAGCGACCAGCCTTGAAATAACATGCCTTTGCAACCCTGCATCTCTTGTTGATACATTTGTCATGCGTCAAATTTTTTACATGCGTTTCGTATAGGTAAGAATTTTGTGGTAATGTCGCAATGACATGGCTGAATTTCAACAATGTTACTATTCTTAGTCAATTGATCAATTTCTAATTTAAAGCTCGACAAATATGAAATTGACACATTTTTCATGATGTATTTTCATTTCGCCAGAATTTTCTTTCGTCGCTATAGCGTTATAATAATGTATTGTAATGATGTTGTCGTTGCCAATGTATTCAGGATATAACCCAGCAAACATTATGACTCTTCAAAGACTCTTTTAAGACTCATATAAATGAGTTTTTATTAACATAATGCGCTCAAAAAAGTCTTATGGGTAAATTTTCGTTGGTTATGGGCTTTAAAATATGATTCATAATAACGAATGCTTTAAGTCTCATTTGGAACTCAAAATTAAGACTCTTTTAAGACTTATATAAAGACTCTTTTAGAACTCGTAGTCTTTTTGGACTCAAAATTAAGACTCTTTTAAAACTCATACTTAATACTCTTTTAAGACTCATAATAAAGATTTTTTAAATACTCATAATAAATACTCTTTTAGAACTCATATAAATTAGTCTTTTTGATCTCAAAAGTAAGATTCTTTTAAAACTCATATATAATACTCTTTTAAGACTCATAATAAAGACTTTTTAAATACTCATAATAAATACTCTTTTAGAACTCATATGAATTGGTCTTTTGGACTCAAAATTAAGAATCATGTAATGGAATGTTTAAGGACTCATAATGAAGACTCTTTCAGAACTCATAGAAGTAACAATGGTCCGTTTAGGTTGAAATATATTTTTGGATTAAAAGTTATTTAAAATATTTTATTATTAAAAAAAAAAATTACAAAAATATTTTTTTAAGCATTTCAAACAAAAAATAAAAATTAATAGTTAAAAATTTCACTTTGCCATATTAGATTCGAATTCATTCGATTCTACAAGCTCCTCAACTGCACTCCGAACGCCTAAAAGATAAATGATGACACATTGGAGTAGTCACTTCAGAGGAAAATATAACTTTAAAAAAAAGAACAAAAATATAACTTTAAAGTTCATATAATCCTCTCAGAACCTTATTGTCGAGTTCTCATAAAACAATCGAATATAAGACTCCTTTATGAGGCCTTTTTATAATTACGCATATATCATGCAATATAAGTATACTTCTTTTGTGAGTCTTTGTTATGAACAATCATAATACCATCTTATTTTGGACTTTTTAATGAGAAAGTTTTATGAGAACTCAAGCATAATATTAACTTTTTTAAGAGTCCTATTTTTGAGCAGTCATTTTACAATCATATCAAAGACTCCTTTAGAAGTCTTTTTATTACGTACTGATAAAACATGCAAAACAAATACTCTTTTTAGAATCTTATTTCTGAGCAGTCATTTTACAATCATATCTAAGACTCCTTTAGGACTTTTTTATGGTAATTAATTGTTTACTCAATTTACAGTAATCATTTAACCATATTTAACTTTTTAACTCTTATGTTATAATTTCGTAGAACTCTAAATTTGAAGAAGATATCTGAAGTTAACCGCACATTTAAAACTTCACAAAGCTTCAGTCCCGCCAGCCGTATAAAAGACGCTCAACCTCAACTTGCTATCTTCAATCAATTTCATTATTGGACAACTTTTCTTCGCTGCTGAACGATCTGAGAAGCTCATTGATAACAACAACGAGGGCTCTCAATAAATTGATGCCACTCCAAGTTCACGGCATTTCAAGCGTAGAGCAACTAAGCTTTATACGAAACATACAGACATATTTCACGCCAACGTAGCACAACTGACTGCGTCTCTTTCGATTTTCGATTAAGCTAGTTTTTAGAAAATATAAAAAGGAAAAAACTCAAGAGTGTTGAAGGACACTTCTAGTCCAGGGCTATTTTAAACGCAACTAAAAAGCAAGTGAAATGTGGTCGGGGGGTGGTGTATAAGAGAGAGGGTTAAAATAATTTGTTGTCGATTTTGCCATGAGTGACATGAACATCACTCTAAATCTTTGCCTAGATTGAAATAACTGTTGTTTTTAAATTTTTCAATTTTTCACTTTGGTTGTATTGTTTTCACTGTAGTTGTTAAATAAAAGGACATGCTTCCAGTCAGACGTCTTTGTTGTAAACCTTTCCATTTTTAGTTTGTTTCATTATTTTTGCGAAAAAGGTTGAATTTTTACCCAACAAAGATAGAATAATAGATAGAAAGCAATATTCGGGCAATTGAACACAAAGGATGCATCAAGGAAAACTATACAGGTTTGAAGCATAAGGTTAAGAAGCATAAAAGAATTCATGGTTGATAGTTTTAACTAAAGTAATAGAAGGAAACAGACAATAACAACAATAATAAATATATTGTTTAGGAAGAGATTATTTAAGAGGCCGTAGAAATTCAATGACAACATTTTTGCGAGTATGGATAGTATTTTCAAGGTACTCTTATTTAATGATCACTGTAGTATTTTAGTTCTTTTGGGTCCTAAAAATTTCTCTGGTGCTATTTTTGCTCGTTCGTAGTTTTTTTTATTTTTCAAAATGTTATCAATTCTTGAAACTAAAATAACTGCAAAGAAGGCATTTAATGCAGATATCATAATAATCAATACATATATATATAAATATATAGATGTTTATAAATAAACCAAAAATCTTACATCTGAAGAACTACTTCTATAAACCAAGCAAAATTCATAAAGCAACAATCAAAGAATGTTTATTGAAAATAACTCAGAAATTGTAGGGAAGTTTCCAAGAAATTATTGTGCACTAACATGGACACATACAAAGGCATACACCCACACATATGTCACTGTTGAAGTGTGTCTTGCTGACGCTTTCCAATAAATGTTTACATGAAAATATTGCAAAAAAAAAATCAAGTAGGAAGTAAAAACAATTTCGAAGTTTTTTGTCAGAAATCAAAATAATTTCTTGCTCTGTCACTTTCAATTACACGCGGTTGAATGTGTTTGTGCAAATGTGTCAGTTTTATCATTAAGTGAGAATGTATGCAGCATGTGTGTGTGTGTGTGTGTGTGTTATGCGGTATAATAATTGCCAACTTTTCCATACCACACATACTACCAACAACAAATTGCCATCATTTGTTGTTGTTGTTTTTATTAATGTTGTTGTTTTTTAGTAAGTGGCAAATTGTCACGTTTAACGAAATACAAAAAACAGCTTAAAAGTATGCATGTGTATATGTATGTTGTGTGTAATATTTAACTGTATGCGGTTGTAACTCGTACATCAATGAGGATACTTAAGTGCTTGAAGGACGATGCTAGCTATAGAGTGCTAGCAATTTATTGCGGTATAGCAGAGAGAGAGACAGAACGAAGAACAACCTGTTTAATACATCTACGTGAATATTTCGTGCACCTTCAAAGGACAATATTATTTTTGGCAGTTTATTGCCGCTTTTTTCACGGACCAAAGACTGTCATTTGAGAACAGTAGCGGCAGGCCACAAAAAATTTTTAGAAAAAACCTTCATAGCGAGATTTTACATTTTATTATATGCTTACAGATCTATAAAGAATTTAACTGACTCATGAGTCATGAGATAAGTATCAAATGGCTGAGCTTAACATTTAAAACAGAATTTTCAAAAATGTCCAAGTTCATGATTCATGGTTGTAATAATGTTAGTTCATGTTATAAACAGGGATATTATGGCTACAATAAATGGAAAATGTCACATGTACCGTAAATGTGACATGTTTTCGCAATAAAAATGAAAATTCCAAAAGTCACACTCGGCTTCCTTACGAATTTTTACGATAAATTTTTTGTTTTTGTTTTTTACTCTGTTTAATAAGACCAGAGTAAATAATAAGATCTCGTATTTTTTGAATTCAAAAAGGTTAAACTGTCTGTAAAGGTAACTGTAAAGGTAAAAGTAAGAGTTTTTCGAGCTTATAAATGTAAAACTTGGATAATGAAATAGTGATATGTTGTGGACACACGACAAGATTTTGATGTGACAACCCACCTATCTTCATCCTAGTCCTTATTCATATCTGTAAGTTTTTCCTTGTCTCCATCTTTATCTATATTCGTATGTTTGATCCTTACCTGAATTATTGGTATTGTAAATCATGACAGAATCTTTGTTCTTGTCCTTTTTCTAGTCCTTGTTCTAGTTCTTGTCCAAATTCTTGTTTAAATCCATATCCAAATACTTGACTTAGTACCTTGCGGAATACATTACATAAGCCTTGTTGTCCTTTCCTTCCTACTAATTAATCATCCTATTTTCGAACCAAGGCAGACTTGACTGTATAGGTTTTACACCGACCATACATATGTAGGTATGAAATCCGGCTCATAGCAAAAAAAAACAAACACCAATTCTTAATTTCCGTTTTGATGATGTCTTAAATTACCTTCCCTTGCCTGAGAAGAAAAATTAACCTTTTCTGTCGTGCTATCTTTTCTCTTAACATCTATACTCAGCGAGAAACAATTCCATGCAACGCCGATCATTCGGAAAAATTCATTTTTTAACTTTTTTGGAAACTTGCGAGGTAAAACCTGCGAGCAAGCGAGATAGAAGATATCTAAAGTCGCTGAAAGCAACTTGCAAAAACAGCTCTAAATTAGCCTTTAAGGTTTGAGCTTATTCCTTATTCCTACAATTTTACATATTTTGCACTGTAACTTCGTAACCAGACGACGATTACGAATTTGTTGACAATCGACAACATTGTTGCATGATTGATGCATTTTCGATCTTGTGGAGCCTCTCACTTTTTCTCACATAATTTTTTTGTCTATTTTTGTGATGAGGGCTAAAAACCAACCGTTACTGGCGTTTAATATTTTTCACCATAGCATCTATTATAACACGCAATAGGCCTAACCAAAATAGACGATTTGCTCCGTAACGAAAGAAGACGAAAATGTTCGCTTAAATGCATTTCAATGTTGTAACCCAAAATGAACAAACGTAAACTTATCGAAACTAAACGAAACGGCTTGACGAGACGTTCTGTTCTGTAACAACCGAACTTTTAGCGTCTCAACTCGTCAACAACAGCTGTGCAGGTAGTCTTCTTTTTTTTCAGACGATTGAAGGAACTCGTTTCATTTTGGGTTAAATGTCAAAACAGACGTAACGAACGCAAACATTCGGCAAGTTGCAATCGTCTCGTTTCGTCTATTTTGGTTAGGGCTTATGTCGTTATAATTCCATGCAACGAATTTGAAATTTCGTTGCTTAGACAGCTCCCTCCGCATTCCGATGGCGGATTTAATTTATGTTCTATTTTTGTTATTAAGTCAAAAAAAATTAATTCTTGCTTTTGTATTATTACTTTTTACACAAAAACTATACTCATTGAGTAAAAATTCCATATACTTTAGTATATGAGGATACATACCATGATACATACCATGAGCATACATGCCATTTTACATGAAAAAGATTAATTCACGTTGGATTTCACGTAATTTGACAATGGTTAAAAAAAGCGCTCGTGTTGATTGGTGCAAAAAAACGCTCAAGAAATACAATCGCGATGCTTCAAAAGACGTATATAAAATAGTGACTGGTGACGAATCATAGATTTTTGCGTATGAGCCTAAAGTAAACATTAGTCGACTGTATAAGTCTTTCAAGATGAACTAAATCCAATAAAAGTTATTCGCGTTCGAAGCACTAAGAGGCAAATGGTCGCCTGTTCCTTCCAAAAAACTGGTCATGTGGTACCAGTTGAGACACGTAGAACGATCAATTTGAAATGGTACACAATCACTTGTTTGCCAGAAGTGCTCCATGAAATAAGGAAAATAAACAAGTGCCTAAGAATTATTCTTCATCACAATCATACGAGCTCCCACACATCAGCTTAAACAAAGGCGTTTTGGAGCATCGAATTAATATGTCTTCTTTTTGTTCCGGCACATCAAGGAGGAACTGCGTCGACAACGATTTTCGACGCCAGAAGAAGCCGTTGATACGCTCAAAAACTATGTTATGACAAATGTGGGATAAATGTTATGACAAATGGTTCGAACGCATGTCCGAAATATATATAGCAGCCATCGTATTACTTTTCTCTCTGCAGCGTTAGGGTTTATGTTGAGTTAATATTAGCCTTTGCCAAGATAATGATGAGTGCACTCATCATAAACTCTACAGAATGTTGAGTACTATCATCTATACCAGTGGAGCCCAAAAAATTTTAAGCGCGGGCCAATGCTTGAAGAAACAAAACAACAAAAAATTACAATGCAATAAAATCACCTTTCATGAAAAATTACTCGACACACAAGTAACGGGACAATCATCTTCAGAATCGACATCATCGAGTGTGCGTTTTATTATTTTGGATTTGCATGCATTTGTTTTTCTAAAGTTCGCTGAAAAATGTGCTGAACACTGAATGAGTGTGGTTTGTGTTGTTGTTTTTTGCAGGCGTTCTTTGATTTTGAAAAATTTGTATGAAGGGCCACTACGTGGGCATGTTTGATCTATACTAAAGGTTGTGAAACCTATAATTCTAAGTTCTTGGTTTTTCATCGAAATGTCTCGTCATCGAGTAGAAAGTCTTCAATAGTTTTCTAACTTTAATCAATAATTCTTAGTTAATTATACATAATATGTACAGTCCACGACAAAAAGTTAGCTCTTACAAATTTTCGTCTGATTTATAACAAATATACTAAATATGATTTAGTATGTTATAAGTGTAATAATGTTTTGCATAAAAAAATAAGTTCATTTCAGGGTTTGAAATGTGCAAAGGATTTTAAAAAAATCAGGATTTAAAAGATCAGGTTGAATTTTGAATTGTTTTTTTGTACGGTTGAATTTTGCTGAAAAACATGTTAAAAATAAAAACAATGGAACGAAAAGAAATTTGGTTGTCTTATTGCCACGATTTGAGAAAGTAAGAGCGTATTCTTAGTCGTTGTGAACATGTGGGTAAGTGTGTGATGATATGGGCCGAAATTAGCTAGTGTGTAAGGACTGATATGAAGTTTTTTCTTACATGAAGGAACAAAAGCAAGAGTTCAATGAAATTTCAAAAAGTCATTACAGCTGTACACACAGGGAGAGTAGTAAAGATCTTCTTTTAAGCTTCTCTTCTTAAATGACTTCTTTTCCAATATTTCTTCTTTTTATATTGAAATATTGAAGTTGCCCTATCTACTATCAAATCGAATAAAGGTTCAACCAAGTTATGCGTAAGCAAACAAAATCAAGAGAGCAAAATTATAAAATAAGTTCATACTTATGCGGCACCATGATACAATTATAAGGTAAGCTCATTTTAAGATGGCTACTCAATTGAGAAATTTTGCAACAACAAAGCTGTAGGAGCTACAAGCGTCAAATGACAAGAGCAACAACAACAATTAGAAAAACTAAAAATGACCAGCTGATTTTGACAACTAGTTCACCCTGCTCTCCAATATGAGCCTACCTTGTAATTGTATCATGTGCGGCACCATGGTATAATAATACAAGGTGGTATTGACAGTTGCTTGGGAAATCATCGCCTATCAAAAAATATTTTTAAAAAGAGCGCACACAATCGGCCATTGAAAACACGAACAATGTTGAAAGTGGAAAAAACAACAACTTCAGCAGCTGCTGATGCATTTGCACAAACAGTTGTTTTTGACAGGAGATGTTTTCTTGTAGAAGAGAAAATAAGCAGTTTTCAATGCTACCTTGTATTATAATACCATGATGCGGCACTATATGGAGTCGCCCGTTTTGCGTAAGCTTTGCTTTCGTTTAGTTTCTCAATTTTCGTATACTTTGCTGAACTTGAGAGAGAGCGCTCAACTCCGTAGTTTGCTAAGCAGAATAGGGTTGCAACCTGTATTTTAAATAATTTTTATTTTCCTTTCATTTATCTTTCACCGCAATATGAATAAAAATCATTTATTTATTTATTTCTAAATTTATAGTTAAGGCAAACTTAGCAAATTTGAAGAGTTTTCACTGCAGAATCAAGCTTTTTTTAAGCTTAACAAACATATATTCATTCACAACATAATGTTTTATCTAAGCTGTTGGCAACCTTTATCAATAAAAAACAAAATATTTTTATATGTCAATTTATTGGAATTTATTCATATCATGGCAGAATTATAAGGTAGGACTCTCCCATGGTATAATAATAGGTCTGTTTCCATACGTACACTGTGTAACTTGTGGGACACTATTTTCTGTTTCCGTACTTTCTGTGTAAAAAATGGGAGAAGAAGAACAAGCATAAAATCGCTCTCTCGAGCACACAAAGTGCACAGAGTGTGCTAGAACTCAAGACTTCGAGTAAAGTAAGAACAAGCATCAAGAAGAATAAGCATCAATAAGAAGAAGCAAATGTCAAATTACATTTCATAATTGTTTATGTTTTGCGATAAATAAATGCACAAATTGTGTGCCTAAAAGGAAATTTAAGTACAATAAATAAATAATAATAAATAAAAATTAAGTAATTGTTCAGTTTTGCATTAAAAATGGCTTTTAATAATTTGAGTGAAAGTGTTTTAAATTTTGTGCTGCCGTCTGCAGTCAAAATCAGCTGTTTTGTGCTTGAAACTTACTAGAAGCTGTTTCCGTACTTTTGCAACTATTCTCACATTTCGTTTTTACTCTCTAGCACACGTTTTACACAAATCTTACACAGTGTAAAGTACGGAAACAGACCTAATACATGGTAGCATTGACAACTGCTTATTTTCTCTTCAACAGGAAAACATAAATTGTCAAGCACAGCTTGTTGTGCAAATACATCAGCAGCTGCTGTGGTTGTTGTTTTTTTTCACTTCAACGTTTTCAACATTGTTTGTGTTTTCAATGGCGGATTGTGAGCGCTCTCTTTTTGAGTATATTTTTTGACAGTATATGATTTCCCAAGCAACTGTCAATGCTACCTTGTATTATTATACCATGGACTCTCCGGCTCTAGTTATTCACTCGGAGAAGAATGGAGTAGAAAGCATAGAAAAGCGGGCTAGTTGTCAAAATCAGGTGTTCATCTCTAGTTTCTTTATGTTCATTTTTCGCAGTTGATTTTAGGTTAAACTTTTTACAAGATTTTCTGGAAATTTAACACTTCTCAACATTTTATAGATTTACACAAACTTTATTAAGTTTATTTAACACAAACTTAACACACGTGTCCGCACTATTTATAACTTGAAAACGTAATATTTTTATTTCATTTGAAGTTTCCACGAACTTCGCCATTTAGACAATTAGCCAACCTTTTCATTATCCACTCTTTGTTGACGCGTGAGGGAACCAAGCAACTCGGCCCTACCTTGTAATTCTACCATGATTCATATTGATTTTTTCCATGCATACTGTGTTTTTTATTGAAAATTGAGAAGTGATTTTCGAGTTTTGTTTGAACTTAAGAAAACTTTTCGTTTACTTCTCTCTGATACTTTTGTTTGCTTACGCTTAACTTGGTTGGGCCTTAACTGAAGTCTTAAAAAATGCAGGAGGATGTACTCATTCTTAAAATTCTTATTTTTTCATATTATCTATTGATTTATTATAAATTAGGCTTCTGTAATAATAATGTTCACTGTAAAACACTGAAAATGTTTTTGTTTTGTTCTCAACAATGAATTCCTTTATTGAATAAAATGCCAATATTTTCTTACTTTTTCTACTAAAACAAATTAATTTCATATTAAAAAACTGTTTTAGTTTGATCATCCAGAATAAATTTTAAAAAAAAAATTTTTCGCAGAGTGTATACAGAATACAAAACAGCGTACCTCTGCTTCCCAGTTCTTGAAAGCGTTTTGTTAATAAATTCTAAAAAAAGTTATTTAAATGTTCGTATGTTTGTGACAAAGTTGATCGATTTGATAGGAAGGAAAGAAAGTCTTCAGGCGCTCATTAAATTTGTTTGAAAACAGTCTGAATAAGTTATCCTGAATTTATTCAATTAAAAACTTTTGCTGATTTAGCTGCCAAAACAGAAAAAGTGAACTTGGAATTAGACAATTTATAAAAAGGCATCATTATTCATCAAAAAATAAATTACGTTGAAAATTTTTCAACAACGAACAATGATGTATAATTTAAAGTATTTACAAGAATTTTGGGCGTAATGAGTAATTTAAGAAAATATATTTCAAAGAAAAGTTAAGAACATTCAAGCGGAAACGTCCATCATCTCTATTTATTAGAGGGGCATGTTTATGCTTTTAAAATAATTTAGCATAGATGAATTTTAATTTATATTATTTTTTGCTTATAACTTCTAATGAATGTATTTTTCTTTTATATATATATGTATGTATATTATCTCTTCTTTCCATTTACAGCCCTTCCAATCGTCTATATTTTGGCTATTGTGCCTGGCCTCATGCCTTGGGAGCGAGAATATCGTTTTTTATCCTTTTGCCATGTTTTTGGCTCGGTGGCACCATGGTGCGGCAGCTTCATTTATCATCTTTTCATGAATATTGAAAAGGGTGAAACCTGTTATTACCGTTTGCTGAAACTGGACATGGTCGGAATTTGGGTCAGCCAAAGTTTCGGTGAGTAGCGAGTTAGTGATGCTGATAAGCAAGGTTAAACTTAATGTAAAAATATATAATATGCACATTGAAATAGATTTACATAAACTCGTTAGTATGTAGATAATTAAATAAACAATACATGAGTTGACCTTTTCAGTTCGTGTGAAAAAGCTTAAAACAAAAGCATAGGCGAGTTAGACCAACAATTTTATTTAGTGTTGAACAATAAAATAGAATCGCTTGAATATGCTTTTATCTATACTTCTATACTATATATCTATATTATGAAAGAGTACTCCTTTTTTATTTTTTATTTTTTTATAAATTATTATATATAAATTAATATAAATGTATTCTTATTCGCTGTCACTTTGCAAAAAGGGTCAGATTCACAAAAACCAAAAGGTTAAAATCTATGTACAGTATCTCACAGCTAAATTCAACTAGCAATTAACAAACACTTAAAGCAGCCATAATAAAAAAAAATAAAAAAGATATTCAAATTATATATATTCAGTTATTTTAGTTTTTTTAGTAGTTGTAATGTTTCTTATTAAATATGACTTAATTTCTTTTTTTTACAAAATAAATATAAAATATAAACAAAAATATTTTAATATTTATTTAGTGTGACCATCATTCTGGTCTATAACCAATTTGGAACTCTTAAGCAGGGAATTGACTTTGCATGATGAAATTTCATTGTTTAATAAAAAATGGCGTCGATATGTCAACCAGTCATCAGATATAGGTATTAAAAAAACTACAGTGAAATAAAGAAACATCCTTGAATTAGAAGGGTGCCAGCAAATTTTATGTTATGATATTAAAGATTCTTTCTTTAGCCTAAATATGAATTAAAATTTTGTTTTGAATTTGTTCCATTCACACACCGAAAAGCAACGCTGATCCGACAACCGACTGTTTGAGCTCTAATGCAGTACAAATTAAACAGCAATAAAAAAACTTTGCATATAATTATAACTCCATGACTGTTGCTATAAAGGTGGGGTTTCGGTCACACGATAAAAATAAAAAAAAGTCTATGGCGCAAAAAATTTCGAAAAAGGATGAGGACGAGGAGTTATAGGGTAGACTGAGAACGGTTGAAATATTTTAGCGTTTATCGTCCATTGCTTCGGAATTAGTTAAGCGAACGATGAGGGAAATATATTAAATAAAAGACCATATATTGATCTACTAATGGGCAATGTTATTTGAGATTACTCTATTGTATTTTATGTGTAAAATCAAATTTTTTTTAAAAAATTAATTTGTTTCAACCGTCTACACAATAGGGTCAGTTGAAACAGTGCCTGGGTCCAATTGAAACGCATGCAAATTATACAAAATATAATAGGGTTATACAAATGCGTTTTTGCAAGAGAAGATTTTTGTGAACACACTTTCAATATTATGATGTTGTAAATGCCTTACAACAGCTGTTTTTTGTTTTACATTTTTTCATCATTCCTTTGTGAAAGTTCAGTTTTAATGAAATGCCGAAGAAATCGCAAAAATAAATGATTATAGACGTTGTGCTTAATGATGCTGTTGAAGATTTAATGGGTATTTAGCCTGATCCAGTGATGAAGAGTTCAACAAGGTCCATTCATCAAAACAAATTCCTATTGAACAGCAAGTCGCCATAGTTATGTTTAGATGAAGGAAACAGCTGCTCAATCAGCGGTTGTCAAAACAAAAAAGTGGTTGTGTTCAATGCAATATTATGAAATTCATTCACAATAGAGTCTTGCAATCTTATTGGATTTGCACACGCAACAGGCACTTATTATTGCAAATGCAAATATATTGCAAATGCATATAAAGCAGCTAATTTTGCATTTGCAACGATGAAATAAGATCGTGAATTACCCTAATAAATTGACATGTTTTATTCATCGTCTAATAATATAAACTAGTAATGGCACAGTTGAACATAAAAAAATATTTTTTTTTTATTATTATTCAAGTCTTTCACGATATTTATATTCTTAAATTATTTTTAATCAGCCTTTAAAGGTTTATATTAAGTGTAACTTGAATTATATAATAATCAGATGTTGGTGACGATTATTTGTTTTGTAGTGTTTGTGTACTCTTGCTATAATATTTCTCAAAATTCAACAGCATTAATTATAAACTCGATTTTTTCAACTGTTTCAACTGTCCCCAACCACCAACCAGATATAAAACGGTTCACAGTAAGAATGATGAATGGAAAAAAAAACTTAAATTTAAACGATATAACACATTAATAATTTAATTTTAATAAATCCATAATAATTGCAAAAATTTACGAATAAAAAATACTTACTTTTCCGTTAAAAACACAATGGAGCCTCCTATACAGAGCCACAGTGCGCGAAGAGCGAAGCAACATAAAAAGTCGTGTTTCTACGTGTCGCCCGCCTCAGCCTCATCACGCAAAGTGGCAAGATATTCACTTTGTTATATAACGCTTAAACACCAGGGAAGGGTCTATAAGGCTTAGAATAAGAGTTTGAAAAAGAATTTAGAAAAAGGAATAGTGCAAGGATTTTGTCAAGGTTTAGGACATAAACTATGAATTCATTTCTGAAATATTCAGAAAACGATTGGAATAAGAATTTGGACATCGGTTTAGATGTTAGAATTACGAAAGATTATTTCGACAAGGATTGCGACAAGAAGTGGTACGAGGATTATGAAATGGATTCGAACAAGGACTAACAATAATTTGGGCATGAATTAAAACAAGAATTTGGAGAAAGATGACGACAAGGAGTAAGACAAGTATAAGGTCAAACATACGGAAAAAATATGGATGGGGACAAGTTAATGGACAAAGGAGAGAATACGGATAAGAATACAGACTAGAAAAAAAAATAAAAAACACAGGTGCGTCACTAGACACGAAGCAACATTAGAGAAGCGAAGAATTTTCGCAATTTCATAGATTTGATAATTTAATGGCTTTTTTTCGATTCGAATAATTTTTAAATGTAAAACTTTAAAATAACAAAGTAAACTAAGGAAACACACTCATATAATTATTTTTTTTTTTTCAATTCTTGATTTTTCCTTCGTGCTATGCAAAATCCAAACAAAAAAATGCCCAAACAACTGAACGCTGTTGATGACAGTATGGAATAGAAGAAGCAACATTTTTGTTTTTTGCTACTTTTGCTGTTTGGCTATCCAAGACACAATCCAAGAAGAATAGTCAACACACAATCCTTTTTAAAATGATCACTGAATTCACGAGGCTGTTAAGTAAAGGTTTTAGCTTGATGGTTAGAATAAAGGACCAGCAAACGAGAGGATGTGAGTTCAATTCCTGCAGCGGGCAAGAAATTATTTTTAATTTAACATTTTCTTGCTGCAATAGATGCAAGCAAAAAACAATATCAATTCTAAGAAAAACGGTGTCGGAACAAATTGTCGTTTTTTCAGATTTCACTCCAAACGTCAAAATCTTCGGGCTGTCTAAGACACATCCAATTGCACAAATTTTTTTTTTTTTTTAAGGGTCAGCAGAAAATATTTCTTCTTTGTTATTGATAATGAATATTCTATTTTTTTTTTTTTTTTTTTTATTGATAAAGTAAATTATTATTGATGATTAATATTTTTTTTTAACGTAGAATACGTTATACGGGGGTGTTAATCTGGAGCACAAAATTTTGAGAAAATGTTTGTCACTTTCATTATAAGTTTTTAATACTTTATGCATGCATTGAAGAAAATTCAAGTATGGTCGTAACATATTTAATATGTCTTCTTTTGATTTGTATTTAAATAATCATATTGCTACATATAATTTTTTTGATTCTATAAGTAAATCAAAATTTAACTCCTTCAAATTTTGTATTAATTTTCATATGCTTTGTATTTTATGTATTATAACATCATGTGAAAGAGCAGTACGATTATCTGTGTGTTCATCACAGAACCAGTGTGAGAAAGAGAAGAAGTATAATGACCAAGTAGCGAACGACAACCATGATAAATACAACCATGATTTTTGTTTGTCTTTTCCAAAGACATAAAAAGAGAAGACCTCCAAAATGTTATTTTAACAGAATTTCGTGAGCGAACCTGACGGGCCATCGAGAAGTGAAACATGTTGTGTTTTTGATAAAATCGTGAAACATGCTGCGCTACTCAGAAAAACAGGTTTTCTTCATGTTGCGAAGATCACAAATCATTTGAATTTTGTGATTGTGTTTGTAATTGCTATTTTTATCAACAAAAATAGCGAAAATTTGCAACAACGCACTTTTTCACAATTTTGTTTAATTTCTAGCAAACTGGCATTTTTTCGCAAAATGCAATTTCATTGGAAATGATTGCGGAGGCGCGGGTTCAATTCCGGCGACTGGCATTTTTTTTTTCAATTTCGCATTATTTATTATTTTTTTTAAACAATTTTTTAATACATAATTATTTAAAAAATAATTTTGAGCAGTCATTTTATTTTGTTTTATTATTTAAGCTTAGGAAGTTAATATGTATTGTATGTGCATATGTTTAGAGTACATTTTATTTTAATTTTTTACCATTTCTTGCAAATAATTTAATTAATTTTATACATTTTGTCAGGTTTTTCTTAACAATGCTTACTTTTAAATGAAACAATTTTTTTCAAATAATACAACCATTTGAGGAAAAAAATTATAATTCAATTAAACATCAATGCGAAATCATCATAATAGTTTTATTAAAATGAATCAATCAATCATTCAATCATTTTATCACAATTTTTTTTTATCGAAATATTTTCGATCACAAATAAAAAGTACCTTTTTAATCGATATTTTTTTCAATCAGAAATAAAAGTTATTATATGATTGTTGTTTTTTCGATCAGATTAAAAAAAATATTTTTTGATCGAAATTATATCGATCAAAAAATTAACATGTGTATTAAGATATAAATTATAATATAATTAAAACTAAAAAAGTTGGAAAAAGCTCCATATCTCGAATACGAAGGAAGATATGAAAAAATAACAGTGGTTTTGACTTTTCCCAGAAATAGTGTAATTATTTCGTCAACTTGAGTTTAAAAGTTATAAGCGAAAATTTTAAGTAATTTTCTGGTAATTTTGTAACTAATTTCTCTAAATAACTCAACAAAATATTGCATCTTTTCCAAAATATCCAAAATATTTTCTTGTATCCAAAAAAATATCCAAACCCTTCTCCTAGTCCTTGTCTTAGTCCTTATTCAAATCATTGTTCTAGTCCCATTTCAAATCCTTTTCCGATCGTTATTTGTAATATTGATTTGAATTAAATTTTAATCGATATTTTTTAATGAAAAAATAATTTTTATTTCTGATTAGAAAAATGTAGATCAATGCTTCATTTCTATTTCTGATCGAAAAAATATCGATTAAAGAATAACTTCTATTTCTTTTTGAAATAATACGATCATATAATAACTTTTATTTCTGATTGAAAAATATATCGATTAAAAAGGTACTTTTTATTTGTGATCGAAAATATTTCGATAAAAAAAAATTGTGATAAAATGATTGATTGATTGATTGATTGATTTTAATAAAACTATTATGATGATTTCGCATTGATGTTTAATTGAATTATAATTTTTTTCCTCAAATGGTTGTATTATTTGAAAAAAATTGTTTCATTTAAAAGTAAGCATTGTTAAGAAAAACCTGACAAAATGTATAAAATTAATTAAATTATTTGCAAGAAATGGTAAAAAATTAAAATAAAATGTACTCTAAACATATGCACATACAATACATATTAACTTCCTAAGCTTAAATAATAAAACAAAATAAAATGACTGCTCAAAATTATTTTTTAAATAATTATGTATTAAAAAATTGTTTAAAAAAAATAATAAATAATGCGAAATTGAAAAAAAAATCATGCCAGCCGCCGGAATTGAACCCGCGCCTCCGCGATATTACCTAAGCTTAAATAATAAAAAAAACAAAAACAAAATGACTGAAAACAAATAAGTTCTTCGCTTGAAATTTAAAAAATTGCAAATTATTTGCTAAAAATTGATTAAAAAAAAAATAAAAAAATGTATATTTTAAGAAAAAACAAAAAAAAAAATGATGCCAGCCGTAATTACAAAAAAAAAAATGCCAGTCGCCGGAATTGAACCCGCGCCTCCGCAATCATTTCCAATGAAATTGCATTTTGCGAAAAAATGCCAGTTTGCTAGAAATTAAACAAAATTGTGAAAAAGTGCGTTGTTGCAAATTTTCGCTATTTTTGTTGATAAAAATAGCAATTACAAACACAATCACAAAATTCAAATGATTTGTGATCTTCGCAACATGAAGAAAACCTGTTTTTCTGAGTAGCGCAGCATGTTTCACTATTTTATCAAAAACACAACATGTTTCACTTCTCGATGGCCCGTCAGGTTCGCTCACGAAATTCTGTTAAAATAACATTTTGGAGGTCTTCTCTTTTTATGTCTTTGCGGCGGCCATTGTAAATCCATAGGAATTCTTAATTTTTGTAGCGATTTTCTATAGTTCAGACACAAACCTTACAATCATAAGCAGAAAATGAAAAAATGTTTATGAATAACAATGTTAAGCCTAGTATGCTGTAGAAACGAAAATTTCTTGGCATATAATTCTACACCCGAAATATTAGTGTAGAGTCAAAAATGCTTGTGTGGAGAAAAAAGCAACTACAGTACGACCTAGCTCAATGCAACTAATAGAAATTCGGCCAGTTGACGTAGTTAATGTTGAAGAAACGCAATTAAACTTCTAAACATAAAGCTTTATGGCTCTGAATCCTAGATATTGTGGTTTTATGTATTAAGATATGCACTTTGTTTCCTTAAATATTGTTTTAAGAGATTTTTCGTACATCAAAAATGTATTTTACAAGAAAAGAAGAACTGAAAGTAAATAATAGAAAAGTTTATGGGAGTATACGCAAATGGAAGTTGCGATAGTTGTGCATTTTTTTTTTTTAAGTTGCGTTTATTGAGTCAACAATATAAATTTTTGAGTATTGCGATAATCGAGTGTTGCGTAAAGCGAGGTCGTACTGTTTTCTTATTGAAATGTCAAAATTCTGGTGCCAATTAAATGCCCGGACATATAATCGACAGCGAAATTTTGACATTTCAACTCTCCACATGGTAGTTGTACTTGCTAGCATTGAACAAATTTTTCACCTGTACAGCGTACTAAGTAGCGAAAAAAAATTCCGCTGCCTTTTCAAAAACTTAATGCATTCCTTATGGAAAGTTTCTTTCCGCTTCTACAGCATACTGGGCTTAACAATGTTAGCAAGGTTGCATAGAAGCTGCGTAAAGCCTTAAACAGTGCGTAACTAAACAAGCGTTTAAAGGTTGTTTAAGGAAATCTATTGAATAAGGCTGTTAATGACTAACGTATTCTACGTCTAACCTATGCGCCCGTGTTATCTAACACAGGCTTGAGCTTTTTTTTTTTTTAAATACTTATAATTTTTTAGAACTCAAATAATGTATTTTTTAACATAAGACAAGCACTGGCATTTCATAGAACTCAGTAATTTGTGTGTAAGCTAAGAGTAAGCTTATTTCAAATAAGGAATGTTCACTGGGATATATTTTAGGTTACCATAAAGATTATTTGACTTAAGAAACCTGTTCGAAAATATTGTTATTTGTATTTCTCCTTCATTTAAAGTTTTCAACTTGAAATTTGTCTCATTACGGAGAGAAATAATATTATACATATTAAGCAAATATTTTACTTAATTTAAGAACATTAAAATTTAAGCCTCATTTGCTCAAATCAAGCAAGAACAAACTTAAATTAAAAAAAATAATTTTACAGTGAGCATTTATTTCTAAAATTGAGTAAAATAAATTATTGTTTAAAACAAGAATAAAATACTTGATACAAGAACCTGGAACACGACTTGAATTAAGAAAATATTTTTCCCACTTCAACTTATATTGACATGTTTATAATTCACAGCATGTTTACATGAAAACATGTTTAAGGTGTTGCGGATTGACAAACTATGGCATGGTTCAAAGGCGCAGGGTATTATCTGTTACTTTACTTGGAGACATGTTAGCGTCTACAAGATATATTTAGTATATTTGAGTAGTTTTTTATGATCGGTTATCCAACATCCTACTTCTTTGCTGAATCAAACAAGTTGTTTCCAATTCAAGCAAAATAAATTGAATCAATCAAATTTTTCTCACTTCAAACAAATATTAGACTTGAATCTAGAAAAAGTATTCCTGAGTTTCACGCAAATGTTTCTTCAATTAAACATTTTTTTTTTTCTTAATATCATGTATTTAAAATTTGCACAATTCTATTTCAAATGCTTGAATTGAGAAATTTACGCTTAAGGGGCATATAGGTTACAAATTTAAAAAAAAAATTTTTCGGGAATTTTTTTTTTTTATAGAAGGAAAAAAGATATCGTTTTCAAATTTTGCATATATATTAACTAACATTCAAAAAATACAAAAATTATTTTTAATTTAAATTATTTTCAGAATTTTTGAAGAGGTTTTTGACGTTATTTGATTTTTTTGTTTTTTAAAGAAATGCCAAAAAATTGACGGTGTGCAGGATATCACCATTCTGGAACATCTGAGGAAAAAATAAAACAAAACCAAATTAATCCTTGTTTAAGTGGCTATCGCCTGAACTAGGATAATTTTTTCCGGTGTGCAGGATACCGTCAATTTTTTGGCATTTATTAAAAAAAAATCAAATAACGTCAAAAACCGCTTCAAAAATTCTGAAAAGAATTTGTTTGTATTCTTTAAATGTTAATAGTTAATGTATAGTAAATAGTTTATATATGTGCAAAATTTGAAAGCGATATCTTTTTTCCTTGTATAAAAAAAAAATCCCAAAAACAATTTTTTTTTTAAATTTGTAACCTATATACCCCTTAAGTGTAAACTGAAAGCCTATTTGCTTGATTCAAGCATAGAATGCTTGATTCAAGCATAGAATGCTTGATTTTGGGAAAAAATTTTTAAACCAATCGGAGCCACTTTAAGAAAACCTTATTCAACACAAAACTAATGTTAATTACTTAGTTCATTAAATTTAAAATTAGTTTTTAATCAAGCTGAAATCTTTGTTTCAATCAAATAAGCTTATTTGAAATCTTCTAAAAGGCCCCCTTGTTTGTGTCCTTTGTGAACATAACAAAAACCAAAAGCTATATGTTTGCTTCGAGCATAAAACCAACTCATTTTAGCAAAATGAAATTTCACCAGTAATTGTTGTTATTTATTCAAGATTTTAGAATTCTGTTTTGAAAACAGAAAATGATTTAATTGATGTCACCGCAGGATATCTCACGAATTGTTAGCATTGACAACATGCCATCAATTCTTGACTTTGCTTTTTAATTTTAGCCACTCAAGTTAATGTTTAAACTTCTTCCCTTAAGAATTCATTTAAACTAAAGCTATTATATTTTTGTGAAGCAATACCATCAAGTATGCTGAATGGTCTTACGTTCCGCACAGAAGATGGGTCTTTGTCATTAGTTGAATTGCCTGATCTTTGAGAGAACGCAAGGAAATTCAGTTTCTGGCTTTCAGTTAAAAGCGGTCAGAGTTGCCCCCACCAGTGTTTATAAATGCACCTATGCCCGTGGTGTGACTTTTTTGTAGTTAGTTGGTTCAAGCAGGTCTGCTTCATTCGTGTTCGTGTCCTCTTTGTGCAGCTGCTGTCATTGTCAGGTTAAGTTATTATTGTTATGGAAAATTTAATTACATCTTAATTATTTATCGTTTAACGTTGCCTTTGAAGAGGCGGGTATTAAGTGTGAAAATTGTGTGAGTGAACTTTTGCTCGATTTAAATAATTGAGTTAATGAGTTTTCGCATAATTAATACAAGATTTCTCATGAGCCGCTTCTATTCTGTAAATAACTGTTTAAAGTTGTTTACTTTTAACCAGCTGTTTGTTTTAATTTAACATTGTCTGTGAATTAAATTACAAAAATCAGGATTCCGGGTTGAAGAAAACCTGATTTTTTTTCAATTTAAGCATTATATCGTCCCATAATCCTCTTATTATTGTATGAAGAAATTTTCAGGACAAGCACTTTTCGAGTTTTGTCGGAAAAAGCCCTATATGCAAACTAGATTTATGTAACGGATCGTACTCTGTACGGTCGTTATTGATCAATCAATTTACTTTGCATCAAACCCTGATTTAATTTTATTAGATTAGTACAATTTGAAACTTGTCTCATTTTGTCATCACTCCAAGTATTTCTTAGCATAATTTTAAGTTGATTGATTGATTCACGATTTGCATCCTTGGAATGGTGTGTAAAGCCCTTGCCCTTATGTTTAAAGAAAATGTAGACATTTATTCATTTTATATTAAAAATTAGTAAGGAGTTTGAAATACTCCCACCAAAGTTATGTAGATTTTTTTATTTTAATGATGTCAACTTGTATGGGTATAGGCGTGGTTTTTATTCAATTTATTCAAATTTGAACCTTATTGTACGTTTTAAATTTCAAAACTTGCTTATAAAATATTAAGGCAATACATCAATTTTTGTGGAATTTTTGACGGTTTTGCTAATTTGATGACGTCACTTTATATGGGAAGTTGAAACTATTTCAAACTGAAAGTATTTGATATCAAAACTTAAGTAAAGAATTTGATGTGTTTAGGCGATTAGTTTTTGTGGAATTTTCAGAGATGTTACCATTTTGATGACGTCACTTGATATGGAAGATAGACGTGGTTTTCATATGATTTTGCCAAAATTGAATCTTAAGCTCATGTGCAAAATTTCAAGTGTTTGGACTAATTTTTGCGAAGTAATTAGAAATTTTAGTACCTTGATGACGTAACTTTGCATTACACTTCGTTAATACTCGATTTTGACAAATTTTTAATTTTGTTTGCAAAGTTTCAAGACCTTAGATTATTTATTGTGGGACTTTCAGAGATTTTGCCATTTTCATATAGTCACTTTAAATGGAAACTAGGCGTGGTCTTCGTCCAATGTTTCCTAATTGATCTTTTTTTTTTTTAAACAAAGCTAATATATTGAATTTTATTTCGACAGCTTTCAAATTACGGCTGTAACTGTGACGACGTATGTATATCCTTAAATCGACTAAGAAGGTGATGCTGATCCAGAATATATATTATTCACAAATTTTTCTAGTTCTGAAAAATTCTTGATATTAATTATGGGATTATGGGACGATCATAAAGTCATTATCTTTAGTCACAAGAAAAAGATCACCAAAAAATCGGACTTCAGACACTGTGAAAAGCATTAGCTTAAAATTGAACATAATGTGTTAAAAAATGTATTCATAATTTGCCCTTTTTTTCATATATTTTTCAAAAATTTTAAACACATTTGCTCTTACTTTGACGAAATTTGTTGCAAGCTATTTTTAAACACAAAATTCGTCAAATTAATAACAGTTGTCGTCAATTTTAAAACATTTTTTTTTTCAGTGTAGGCTTGAAAAACCTGATTTTTTTTAATTAACAAATAATATTAAGTTTAGGAAAAACTAAGTACACCTTTTATGCAATAAGCATTGGAAAATATATCACTATTAAGACTGTCTCTACCTCTACCTTATCTCTGCCTCTACCTCTACCTCTACCTCTACCTCTACCTCTACCTCTACCTCTACCTCTACCTCTACCTCTATCTCTACCTCTACCTCTACCTCTACCTCTACCTTTACCTCTACCTCTACCTCTACCTCTACCTCTACCTCTACCTCTACCTCTACCTCTACCTCTGCCTCTACCTCTACCTCTACCTCTATCTCTACCTCTACCTCTACCTCTACCTCTACCTCTACCTCTACCTCTACCTCTACCTCTACCTCTACCTCTACCTCTACCTCTACCTCTACCTCTACCTCTACCTCTACCTCTACCTCTACCTCTACCTCTACCTCTATCTCTACCTCTACCTCTACCTCTACCTCTACCTCTACCTCTACCTCTACCTCTACCTCTACCTCTACCTCTACCTCTACCTCTACCTCTACCTCTACCTCTACCTCTACCTCTACCTCTACCTCTACCTCTACTTCTACCTCTACCTCTACCTCTACCTCTTCCTCTACCTCTACCTCTACCTCTACCTCTACCTCTACCTCTACCTCTACCTCTACCTCTACCTCTACCTCTACCTCTACCTCTACCTCTACCTCTACCTCTACCTCTACCTCTACCTCTACCTCTACCTCTACTTCTACTTCTACCTCTACCTCTACCTCTACCTCTACCTCTACCTCTACCTCTACCTCTACCTCTACCTCTACCTCTACCTCTACCTCTACCTCTACCTCTACCTCTACCTCTACCTCTACCTCTACCTCTACCTCTACCTCTACCTCTACCTCTACCTCTACCTCTACCTCTACCTCTAACTCTACCTCTACCTCTACCTCTACCTCTACCTCTACCTCTACCTCTACCTCTACCTCTACCTCTACCTCTACCTCTACCTGTACCTCTACCTCTACCTCTACCTCTACCTCTACCTCTACCTCTACCTCTACCTCTACCTCTACCTCTACCTCTACCTCTACCTCTACCTCTACCTCTACCTCTACCTCTACCTCTACCTCTACCTCTTCCTCTACCTCTACCTCTACCTCTACCTCTACCTCTACCTCTACCTCTACCTCTACCTCTACCTCTACCTCTACCTCTACCTCTACCTCTACCTCTACCTCTACCTCTACCTCTACCTCTACTTCTACCTCTACCTCTACCTCTACCTCTACCTCTACCTCTACCTCTACCTCTACCTCTACCTCTACCTCTACCTCTACCTCTACCTCTACCTCTACCTCTACCTCTACCTCAACCTCTACCTCTACCTCTACCTCTACCTCTACCTCTACCTCTACCTCTACCTCTACCTCTACCTCTACCTCTACCTCTACCTCTACCTCTACCTTTCTCTACCTAGAAACAAAATAATTTCTTTAAAACATTTATTCAACTTTTACCCTTTTAACACAAAACCAAAAATTTTTTTTACATATTTAATATATCTATACTAATATTATATTTTGAAGTGCCTTTTTTATGTTCGGAACAATCTTGAGAAAGGCCCGGCCGTTTTTCATGAAATTTTTTATAATAAAAAGCTCTCGACCTGGTGAAGGTTTTAGGCCAAAAAAATTATTAAAAAGTTTATTAGAAAAGGAGATTCATGGCTTTCAAAATCCTAAGTAAAATTCACCTGCAAGCACAAACGGACATGAACGACTCATAGCGTATAAAAATTGTTGTTGTTGTAGTGAAAAATAAAGCAGTGTGCGGCACATCGACACGATGCAAGTGTTCCAATATTTTACTCTCCCATCCTACAGTGAGTATTGCTTTGCTGAGAATAGCAATGTGATTTGTTTTTGTTTTGCCTACATATGCCCGAGCGTGTGTGTGCTATGGATAGCAACAGAGAATGGCAATGTATTTTGTTTTTGTTTTTTTTTGTCGTACGCTATGCGTGGTGACGTGAAAAAAAAACAGAGGCAAGCAAAAACAATATATATAAAAAAGGAGCTTATGTTTGTAAGACCGCAATAGACTCCTAAACTACTCATCCGATTAGCATGAACATTTGTGTATAGAAGTTTTTTGGTACGGTACGTGTTTGTGGGATATCAATTTTGATCCACCTTGAACACCAGAGGGCGCTGTAGTACAAATTTTTAACAAAACTGCCTAAAACTCACAAACCGCTTATGCGATTAGAATGAAAAGTGGTATACAGTGAGTTTCATGTACGATGAGTGTGTTGCTGCTATCTTTTTTGACCTATCTTGAACACCAGAGGGCGCTATAGTACAAATTTTTTGCAAAACCACCTAAAACTCCCAAACGGCTCATTCGATTAGAATGAAAATTGGTATATAGTAGTTTTCAGGTACGATGAGTTTTTTAGCACTATCTTTTTTGAACCACCTTGGACACCAGATGGTGCTGTAGTACAAATTTTTTACAAAATCGCATATTTTTAGTTGTTTTCTTAGGTTACATGTGCAAATATTTACAAAATATTAAATATTTCTTAAATTTAGTAAAATTAAAAAATTTCCGTTATTTTGATATCAAAAACATGAACATATCTTGAAAACTATGAAAAATTTTACTACAACGATATATTTAATGCAACATCGTTGCTCAAAAATGAGAAAAACACAATCAGAAATTTAATTTTACGATTTTCGAGTCAAATATCTCCGCTGCTTTTGTATACATTTTGTAAAATTTTTTTTTGTCTTAAAGCTTCATCAAAGTACTATGAAAACTTTACTGCAAAAATACCGTTTGTTGAGTATATATATTTTAAATATTTTTTTTAAAAAAAGGTCTGAAATTTTGGAGTTTTCCTTACAAAAAGGCTCAAAATTTGTTTTTGTTGTAAAAATAATTTAAATTCAAATTCGCAAATTTTCAACTCTATTTAAAAGTTATAACATTTATAAGCAAAAATTATTTCAATTTTACGCAAAAATTAAAAACCACTTTTGTGCTTTTGTCAAAAAGCAAGGACTACCCTAGATTTTTTCGAACAAAATTTTTTTTTTCCAATATTGTGTTTTTATAATTTTGAAAAAATATACAAGCTAAAAAAATAATTTATTAGAAAAAATTATCTAAGTATCTCTTGCCAATCAAAAGTTATAGCCAATAATGTTTATCCAAAATATATATACAAAAAGCAAAACGCTGTCTGTGTGATGGCTGGAAACTTCAAAATTACTTAGCCGATAGAGCTGAAATTTTGGCAGTACATGTTTTTCAAGTACGAGATGGCTTAAATTTCTGTCACACCCCCTTTTACTGCCCACAAATCAATAAAAATGCTATATTTCCTACGGTTTTCGTCGATTGGGCTACATTTTGGTAATTTAGTCTGTATGCTTACTGTCGGCAACTGTACTAAAACAGGGTAATGTCCATCTACTAGAAAACTGGGATGAGCATTATATAAGAGGGTGTGGCTCCGCCCATACAGTTAAAATTTGTATTATCGAATAGCTTTGAAAGTAAAAGTAGCAATACTTACATACAAACTCAAATTGGAGTTACTATTTGGTAATCTCCTGCTACTGGGAAACTGTAACGGGCAGTGGAAAATGACAGTGGTGTCAAACTATGAGTCTAAGAAAAGTTTTGAATACACCTATTATGTTCCCATATAGTTGCAGGGTGCAGCAACGCGCGCCGGGTAAAGCTAGTCATATATATTTTTAACGCAACATTAAAAATTCATACCAAAAAACAACTTTCTTATCACTACAAATGAAAAAACAAACAAAAAACTAAACATTTCATAGCCAAAAAAGTTTAGAAACATTTGTGCTTTTGATTGAACTTTGCATTCCTTCGTTTGAAAAAGCTTTAAAATAACGGGATATAAAGTCTTTAGCTATAAATGTCAGTAATATAAGCATCACTCACTCGATTTTTTGTAATAAACGCAGATTATTCGTCTTTTTGTCGTAAAAATGGGAAAAAATACCGAAATTTCATTGGACGTTCGTAAATTAATTCCAAGACTGTATTTTCAAAATAATAAAGTGCGAGATATTGGCTAAATAATCGGGAGAAGCCATTCTAGTGTTCATAAAATTATAAATAAATATTTATACACGGGATCATTACAACCAAAAATACAATCTGGTCGGACAAGTTCTTTCACAGCGCGCCATGAACGAGTTATTTTGTCAGAAATAAAAGCAACTCCAAACGTTTCTGCTCCGAAGATTTCTGCGACACTAGAGATATTTCATGATGTCCACGTAAACGCCCAAACAGTTCGAAATAGGCTCCATAAGGCTGGCTATCATGGTAGAGTTGCTCGAAAAAAATTTTTCATAAAAAGCGAAATGCGGATAAACGCTTGGAGTTCGCAAAAAACACATTAACTAATCGGAACAGTTTTGGAGAACTGTGGTATTCAGTGACTAGTCGAAATACAATATTTTTGGTTCGGACGGACGTCGTATGGTGTGGAGAAAGGCAAATACGGAGTTCAATAAAGAAAACATTCAAGCAACAATAAAACAATAAAAAATAGATGTGGGGGTGTATTTCAGCAGCTGGCGTGGGAAACTTGAAGTTCATTGAAGGAATAATGAATAAAGAAGATATGTAGCCATTTTGAGAGAAAATTTGCTGCAAAGTGTGAACAAAATGGGGCTAGATGAAATCAGTTTCTTTTTCCAACAAGATAATAACCCAGAGCACAAGTTGCGTTTGGTCATGGAATGGCTGCTTTTCAAAGTCCCACACCAGCTACATACACCCCCACAATCTCCAGATCTCAACATAATTGAAAATGTGTGGGACCTTATTGAAAAAAGGATCAGGCACCATCATATCACATCCAAAGAGTCGCTTAAACTAGCCATACTAGAAGAATGGAAAGCAATTACCCCAACAAGAGCTCGAAAAACTATCTTTGGGAATGAAATATAGACTCCCAGCGGTTCTTGATGCGAAAGGCTATCAAACGAAGTAATAAAATATTAAAAAAGTAGTTTTTCTTTAAATTTTTTCTGTACAACTTTTAATTTGTTTCGAAACTTTTTTGGTCATGAAATAATGTTCTTTTTGTTGTTTTTATCACTTGTACGAATATTGTAATTGTTTTTGATTTTATTTTTTTGTTATTGTGTTGTGAATATATCGTCACATAAAATGCAAAAAAACGTATGATCAAAAAATTCGAAATTGTGTTTTTTATTGATTACGATTCACTACATTATATTACATGTGTGTTATGAATTTTAAACTTATGCCACCAAAAATAACCAAGTTATTTGATTTGAAAATTTCGTTTCAATATCTGAAGTTGTTTGAATTTTATATCGTTTTTTGCTTCTCCTGTAAACTTATCAAAAGTGATGTTACGTTATTTTGCATTTTAGGTGACGATATATGGAATAAAAATATATGAAAAAATATTTTGCAACAGCTTAAAAAGTGTAAAATTTCAATGATTGTTTGAGAGAAAATGTTTTGTTTCTAAACTTTTTTGATTCACTGTACATTTGTTTTCAGTTTAATTTCGAAGCAAAATTGTCTTTGACGGACAGGAAAATTATACCAACCTTTATGTAATGCTTTTTCAACCTCCTCATTGATTTCCCTTTTATTGTTCCCTAAAATAGAGTTACCATTTCTTTTCTTTTTAACAAAAACATTTCAAAATTCAATACCTTTGAAATTTACACTTGCTTTCGGTATATTTTCCAAACTGAATATCTGACAGGTACGAAACAAATACCAATATGGAAGGGCTTTTAAAATTTCCAATTAGTATCAAATCATTTGAGTTTTTTCAAAAAGAGGGTAGAATTTTGTTGTAGCCTAAACATTCCAAAACCCAAGAACGCTTCAAATTTGGGTTTGTTTTCAGTTTATTTTCCAAATCAAACATCTGATAGGTATGATCTTAGGAATTATCCTTACAAACTTCTTCATTTGGAACTTTTAATTTTTCTCAAAAATAGTTTGCCATTTTTTTTAAGTTATATCCAAGACATTATAAAATCCAAGAATCCATCATATTTACGTTTGTTTTGAGTGTACTTAAGCTGCTTCTTTTAAGCATGTGTCTTTAACCTAAGTAACTCACCGGCAACCAGAAGGTAAAGCGAATAAAAAACTGTCATGGAAGCAAGGATTGTAAATCTTGTTGGTCGTTTTCAGAGAAATGACATAGAATATTGCACATGATATTAGAAAAAGAAAAGAAATTTTTTAAAATAAACCTTAACAGGGAATGTCCTTTCAAAAAATGTTTGAAAATTGATTTATATACAGGGTTGCCCATATTCGACGGACCCATCTGGCAACGCCATAACTTTTGACAGAGATGTCAGATCGCTTAATGACATACCGCGTTTGAAGCGTCAGTCCAAGCAGATTTTTACCATGGAACAATACACGCCACGCGAGAGCTCTGAAATAGTTGAAATTTACATTCAACAGAAGAAGTCAATTGTGAAAACTCAACGTGCTTTTAAAAACTTAAAAAATGTGAGAAGTGCGCCTTCTAAGAACACCATTAAGCGTTTATACGAAAAATTTTCGACTGGTGAGGCTCTTTCTAATCCGAAGAGGCCAAATAAAAGTCGACCAAGGCGATCGGCCGAGAATATCGCTGCCGTACGAGCCAGTGTTGAGAGGTCCCCAAGAACATCCCAAAAACGCCGTTCTCAGCAGTTGGGCATGGCTCGGTCCACTTTACAACGGATTATTCGCGTTGATTTGCATTTGTTCCCGTACAAAATTCAATTGACGCAAAGATTGTTGCCTGCGGACAAGCCTCGTCGATTGGAATGGGCCGTTATCGCGACATGATGACCAATTTTGTGATGCCAATTATTCGTCGAAAGCGTATGAGGCAGTTCTTGTTTCAACAATACGGCGCTCCACCGCACACAAGTCGCATAACAATCGATTTTCTGAAGAATTTGTTTCCGGGCCGTTTGATGTCGAAAAGTGGTGATTTGGACTGGCCACCGCGTTCGCCCGATTTGACGCCGCCTGACTTCTTCTTGTGGGGATATTTGAAGTCAAAGGTTTACGTTAACAAGCCAAGGACCGTAGAAGAGCTCAAGGACAACATTCGTGAAGAAATAGCCGCTATTCCGGCCGAAATGTTGGCGAAAACGATGGAAAATGCTGCAAAAAGGGCACAATACGCCATCAACGCCAGAGGCGGCCATTTGAGAGATATCATATTCAAAAATTGATGTAAACAAATCTACTTGGAACAAATTAAATGATTAAGATTGCCAACCGCCAAATTTTTATTTTTTTCTTTGATTTTTTTAACAAAAACATGGGTCCGTCGAATATGGGCAACCCTGTATGACAGATATCAACTCGATTAAAAACCTCATTCATTTGTTGAGCTCATATGAATTCTTCACAAAACCAAAACATTTCCTGTGAGTTTAACCTTTTGATCTATAGAAATACAGAGTTAGTTGCTAAATTAAATTTGCTTCTTCATCCAACAACAAACTCGATTTATACCGACATTGGATTAACATTTTTAATGTGCAACAACGTCTACCCTGAAAGCACCACGTTGTGAAATTTATTGTCTCCATTATTTGCACAATTTTGCTTAATGGGGCTTAAACTGTTTATGTTAGCTGACATTAGATTTGTGATGGCTTAATTTTATTGTGAGATAGCGTTAAAATTATTGTGAAATTCGTAATTGGAATCACGCTTTAAGTCATTAAACTGCCAAACTCTCTGTCAGTATTAAAGTTATTGATAAAAAAAAAATACGTCATGTGAACTAAATTTTATGAAAGACTAGCCTTTTCCCGGCGCGCGTTGCTGCACCCTGCAACTATATAGGAACATAATAGGTGTATTAAAAACTTTTCTTAGACTCATAGTTTGACACCACAGTCATTTTCCACTGCCCGTTACAGTTTCCCAGTAGTTTTAATGTTTACAGAAAAAAATGATTTTTATTAATAGATAAGCATTTGAAAAACAGCTTGGTTGGTGTCTAAATAAAAATATATTTATCGCGATAACTTTTGATCGGAAAGAGATATTGGTATAATTTTTTCACATAAATTATTCTTTGAGCTTAACTATGATATAAAAAGAATAAAAACAACTTTTGAAAAAAATTAATTTCTTTAAAAAATCACTGCGGGTAGGGTCATGTTTTTTGATGAGAGAAACAGGTAATAAATTTTTCTGTAAAATTGGAAGCATGTTTGCTATAAAACGCTATGTCATGTAAGAGATAGTCGAAAATGCAATTTTGAGTTTTTATTATTTTAACAACAAAAACAACTTTTGTGTCATTTTTTGAGTAAAAAGTCAATATTTTGGACCTTTCTTGAAATAAATATTAAAAATATATCCGCTAAGATAACGGTACCCTTTAAATTGTTTTTATTAAGTGCTTGAATTGAGTTTATCAAAAAAAAAATTTGAATGAAATATATTAAAAAACAACGGAGTAATTTGCATCGCAATTAAAATATACGAATTTCTGATAGTTTTTTTGTTATTTTAAGGAAACGATGCTATTAGAAAAAGACGTTGTACCAAAAGTTTGTCCAATTTTAAAGATATGTGAATGTTTTTGATGTCAAAATAACAGGATTTTCTTAAAATTAATAAGTCGAGCATTTTCGCTTGAAAAAAATACGCTAGTAGTTAGATTTGCGTTACTTGTAAAGGGGCGGAAGAGGCGTGGTCAAAACTTAGTATGCCATAACCTAAGTTAGGATTCAAGTAATATGTGAGCTGAGTTTGAGTTAAATCCGTTCAGCCGTTAAGATTTGTATTGTAGTCAAACAAACAGAAAATGATTTTTATTAATATAGATTAAACATTCAGACATTAGAATAAACTTTGCCATGATAGCTCTATTTAATAAAGTACATATTTTTTCTCAATCTATCCTTACAAAGATATTTTAAAATTTCACTATAAATAAATAATATATTTCTAGAATAAATAACACGAGCTTCCACTTATTTCGAATGTAACTCCTCCCTCAGTAAAGGATGCACTTCTTTCGCGGATTCATTTTTGCATCACGTGCACACTGGAATGCTTTTGAGAACTCATCGAAATTGGATAGCATTCCGATGACACGTATTTCTTCCGGCGCGTGTACATCTGTTGTCAGCAATAGCTGACGATAAAGTTGCTTGATGTCCGTGCACCACACCTGAGCGGCAGCAATGAAAAACAACTGTTTTGGTGTGTAGTTCATGTTTGGCAGTGATTCGTGCTGCATCACCGTGATATTCCCAGCATTAGTGTGCAACCATCTTCTATAGGCATAATAGGCAATACGAATACCTGCATTGTCGGCAATGTTCTCATCCTGACTATTGATGACTTTAAGTTTTTTGCCAAAGTATTTGAATTCGCCATATTGCTGACGTAGACATTCCTTGCGTTTGGCAAAGCCATCGCTTGAGACTTTATCCCACCAATTGTTGAGATTACCCTGGGCGTCGTACTTGCGTATTGTCTCGTCGAAGCCGTGTATGAGCTCATGGGCAACAATGTAGCCAACAGTGGCAAACTTCAGCGCGTGTGGGTAGGAATCATCCCAGAGATAACGGGGCTGTACAAAGGAAACAGGTATGGAAACTTTGTTAAGCTCCGGCATATATGCGGGTGTATAGGATAGTGTGCGACCCTCCTCAAACTTGGGAGGCTTCTGTATTTTGTGGCGTTTGTTCCGCCCTTCCAGTTCTAAGATACGGACAACATTCTGAAAATAGTTATCTGTGCTGATGACCAGACCACCAAATTCACTTTCAAAGTCTTCGTTCTCATAAGTACTGATTTGCATAGTCATGCTGGACAGCTTTGCGAGAGCATTTTCTCTGGTGGCATTGGTCATCCAGCTGGTAACGTTCGATTGCAAGGCACGTTCAAAAGATTTCTTTAGCTCTGTCCACAAACTGCCAACTTCACTTGGTATGTTTGTTGCATTTGTCTCCAATAACAAGTCCTGGTAGACCATTTTGTCTAAGTATTTCACAAAAAATCGCTTAGTTTTTTCAATGCATTGCTTGCGTTGTTTTTCCTTCGAATCCTCCATCTCCAAACGAAACTCCTGCAGCAGCATCCACATAATGTAATTGGCCACCACATGCTTAGGCGTCTCCTGCATTATTTTGTACAGATTCTTCTGATAGCTCTCAACGTATTCGTAGACTGGCACGCGATACTCGTATCCCAGCCAAAGACGCACAAAACGTACAAAATCCAGCGTAGGCCTATAGCTCTCCGACATATCCTCGAGAAGACGTAAACGTGTTTTGTCCTCTATGCCCAATCCTTCGAATGGATCCAACATACCTTGTGCCAGCTTTCGCTCAAAGTTTGCCATTTCAGCTGCGGTTTGCGCAGCCAACTTTGACGGTACGCCTAAACTTTTCTGTAGATCCCTTTGCCAAACTATTATCAGTTGCGCATAAAACTCGCTGGCCTTGCTCGGGGAAAATTCATCATTTTGCCCTATATATAAACGATTCACTTTGTTATTCATCAAATCGGCACGAGCTTCCACGCTCAGTATTATCTGTATGCCATATCGTCGCAGAATGAGAGCTATTGTCTCTATCCAGTCGAACTTCTGCTCCTGCCAGTGAGTTTTGTTCAACATGGGCATGCCACCAAATTCTTCCAATACACCCAACAGCTTTTCACGATAGCTGCCTGAGGTTGTGTCACGACTCACACACGACTCATAGAAATACTTGGCTTTACGCTCCATTGAACTCTCATCGCTGCGCTTTGCAGCGCTGAGTAAACGCTGCAAACGGCGATCGTAGGCCTTGGTTAGAACACTGAAGATACCTGTCTGATATTCTTTGTTGGCCGGATTTATAATAGGCCAGTTCCCACAAGCGAAACGGTAGAAATCCTCACATGGGCTCTGTGTCACATTCATGTAGTTCATCATTTCAGCCGACTTGGCCAAACGCATAACATCGCGTGCTTGCTCCGTGTGAAAATTTGTCTTGCCGAATGGTATCGGCCATATTTGTTCGATTTGTATAGCAAGAATAAGCACAGTTAACTTGAGCGAATCAAACATATCTGAACATAAAGTAACTATTTAATTTGTTGCCGGTCACACTACAACTGAACTGAACTGTTTCGGAAGTTGGCAAAGATTTTGCTTTCACCTTCATCTCAATCAAGCTCAAGTTCCTAATCTGAAATTTCAAAACAAACCGATGAAAAGGTTATCGAAGTTCAACAAAGTTTTTCCCAAATTTGATTTACTCTCTGTTTATTTTACGTGTAGCACAGAAAGTAGTTCCTGTCTACTCATATTGAGATTATTCACAATAAAATTTGAAAACTTAGCAATGTAAACAACAATGCGATTACACTCAATCGAAGATAGAGCTCTCGATCATTTTGAACTCTCTGAGTTGAATTTCTAAACCGTTAAGAGATTAAAATTCTAGTCTTCAAATTTTTCCATCGCTTGGTATTATTTGAAGTTTCTTGTTTCTTGAATAAACAGATAACAGCGATGAAAGAAACAGATAAATTCGAAGAGAAGTTGCATAACTATATTAACACCATATTTTACTATTAAACCATTTCTACCTAGCGACTTGGGTCTTACTCTGAAAAAAAGTTGGACCTATTCTTAGGTAAATTAGACCTCTTGACAGCTGAACAAATTCTCCATACATATGAAATGAAACGAGAGAGTTAAATGCAACATTTCCAATTTGTTGATAATAGAGTCTTTTAACAAGCTATTAATTTATTATTTTTACATGTTTCAAGATTAAGTGATTTTTACGAGAAGGTTGAAGTCTTGGATTGAAACACTTCCTGCTGTCTACACTGAAGAAATTACAGAGATAATGTTTTTAATGTTTTTTAAGTCCGATACAGAAAGGTCCGCTCATGTGCGCACTCGAGCCCATACATAGCTCATTTTGGTATTCACTCGTGTACCTTTAAAAGCTTGCGCGCAAATGAAATATTGAGGTCCATGCAACAGTCCATGAGGCGTGCATGGAAAATAAAATTATATTATATTTATTTTCACAAGTGTTTTTTACTGTATTGTATATTGTATTACTATATTGTATTACTATATTGGGCTAGATCCACCATAGTCATTTAAATAGGTTCTGTGCACTACATGGTTAACTAAATGTCTAAACTAAACTAAATTTTGGTCCATTGAAAATTTTTTAAGCTTTTTATGATTTTTATACCGTGGTTATGCTAGGCAAACATGTTTGATGAGCCTTTTGTGTTGTAAGTGTTTTACGCAAAAAATGAGAAATAAGCTTTTCTCTCCTGCAGCTCGTTTCTGTTTCTTTTCTCACCGCAGTTCTCACCTGATTTTCTCACTTTGACGTCATTATGACATCATTCTCACTAGCACTGTTTCTGTAATAAAAATGAGATAAATCAGTGACTCGTCTCGAATGTTTCAATTCTATTTTCCTAGGAATGCGGCAGCCGCAGAGTTTCTGTAACCTTAAATATGCGACTCAAGTCGCCTGAAGTTCTCACTATGTTCGAACGTGGTGAGAAAATTTTTTGCTTGTTTATGCATTTCATTTTCAATGATATATATACGAATATATATTTAACACAATATTATATTTAAAACAATGAACATATTTTTTTAAATATATAAACTGAAATATTTCATAATGAGATTTATTCCATGATAAAATTTGTGCCATAACGTAATCAGCTGCATTGAAAGAATACTCGGATCAAAGTGTGGATAAGGTTTGCGTATTTATTATCAACATCAGTATGTAGAAGAACTACGTTCAACTTCATACAGAGTCCTCTGTAACTTCGTGCAATTTAATATATTCCCTTTCGCTTGTGTGTCTTTCTTATCACGGACCACTATTTACTCACTTATTAGTTACAGAAAGAGTAGCTTCCGCAAAAGTGAGTATTTTGGAACGAAACAATGTGAAGTCAGGAAAAGTGACTTTTTGTCGCAAAAGTTACAGAAACGATCTACTGCTCACGCCAAATATTTTTGGGGATAAATCCACTGGGATCATACCTTTTGTTCAAAATTGAACCGGACTGTGAGAATGAAACAACACGAGTTACCATAAAGCTAATGATTTTTATTCAAGGCTGGTAAAACTGTCATAGGCTTGGACATTAGTTTTTAGCGCGATCTGTCATGTAGTTTCTTTCTTATTGTTTTGTAAACATATTCAACTCGAATCTGACTTGCGAATTTCATAATGGAAAAAAAAGTTGAGCAAAGGTGGGTTTGAAATTGTGTTCTACCAACGAAATTTCTTGTCCGGATGCATTGAAAATGTTACAGAAATCCTATGTAGAGTCTGCTCTATAACGTTCGCAGACATTTGAGTGGTACACATCGTTTAAAGAGGGTCGTACATCAGTTGACAACTTGCCTCACCCTTTCTGGTCCAACAACATCAATAAACGATGAAAATGTCAGTAAAAAGTAAAGGAAATTATGCTCGAAAATCGTCGTGTGACCATGAGAGATAAAGCTGCCGAGCTTGATATGTCGACTGTTTAAGGTATGCGACTGGTTGCAGCGTAACTTGTGCCAAAAAAGTTTTCGCAAAACTGTCACGCAGGAGATGCTTTAAATTGACAATTCGGACATTCAACGCGTCAATTCTGGTAACGAGACTTGGGTATACGAGCATAACGTCGAAATAGCTCAACAATCTGCAGAGTGACGCCAAAGATGAGCCAGATTAGTCAAAACCCAAAAAACCACGACAAAGTCGTTAAAAAATTTAGTTGATACTGACTGACTCTTCGATTCTTGAGGTGTCGTGCATTAGGAATTCCTTTCTCAATGTCAATCGGTCAATGATCAATATTATTTGAGTGTTTTAAGGCATTTGCGCGAGAATATTCCGCGAAAAATGCCAGAATTATGGAACGACAATCCATGATTTTTGCAACACGATAATGTACCAGCTCACACATCACGCATTGTAAGCGATTATTTGGCCAAAAACAATATCAATATCGTTCAACAAGCACCATATTCTCCAGATATGGCCCCGTGTGACTTTTTCCTGTTCCCCAAAACTCAAATTGTCGCTTCATGGAAAACATTTTGAGTCGATTGAAGTCATCAAAGAGAATTCGCAGAGGGAGCTAAAGGCCATTCCGAAATCGGCTTTCCAAAAATGCTTTGGAAAATGGAAAAAACTTGGTATATGTGTATTGCCTCCGATGGTGATTATTTTGAAGTGATAAAATAAATATTGAAGGGAATTTATCAAAGGGACTTTATTAAAAAACAAAAACAAATATTTTCTGTTGAAATTATGACGAAAATGTTTTTACAAATAAACATTTTATTGGCTGTTTAAGATTTTGAATATACTTTGGTTCGGCCTTGGGGGTATTTTAACTTCGGCCCAGTCGAAGATTATTTCTTAATAGTTTTTTCTTTTTTATTGAACTCCTTCAACAAAAAAAAATTAATTTTAGTAAAAAAAGGTTCCACTGGGTTTGTCTATGGAATTTCAATTTAAATTTCAGAGAGTACTGAAAAATATTTTGAAAATGAGCTTAATATTTATTTTAAATAGTTTTCACACAAATGCCTTGGATTAGTTTTGAAATTTTTTAAACTTTTCTTAAAGTAAATGTCCCAGATATACCCGATACTGCTATTAAGAAGGTTGAGTTAACTATAAAAGGCGCCTTTAAGCCAAGTATGAAATAATTATTGACAATTATTGACGGAAAAAACTCAAATTTTCTTTTGTTTTGATAAAAACTGCTTCTTTTTTGAAAATTTGTCTTATTTGAAAACATAAGATCAAAAATTTCCTTCCTTTTGGACTCTTTCAGTGATTTTAACAGAAGAGTCATATTTTTTCAAACTCCACTTTTCAATGACAAGTCATCAACAAGTAATTAACACTTAAAAACATATTTTATAGATAAACAGGAAAATATGGTCTTTTTCCCAAAATTGCTTTTGTCATGAACATCAATATCAATCTTTCTTTATTGGGTATTTCGTCAAATTGTTTCGTTTTGTTTTCTGTTCTTTTTAAATTTCCTTTGCAATTTGTTTCAGAAACGTATTTGATTTTGTTATTTATTACTTTTCCCAAACTCTCAATGCCACACAATCTCCCAAACAATAGACCCTAGGAAAACAAAATGAGTCCTTTCTTATCCAATATCCTTTTTATTTCTGTAGAATATAATTTATGCTTTATAAAACATAAATTTGAAGTTTGTTCAGTCTGAAGCTTAGTTCAACTTTAGAGTTAAGTGCTTTCGTTATAAATCCTTCACATTTTTATTCTGCTTTGTTCTTCTTTTAAGAACAAATATAAAAATCCACAAGCTGATCCCCGGTAAAGGATAAACAACACAACTTTAAACTAAGTTAAAGTTTGTTTAGCTTCTTTTAAATCGGCAGCTTTTACGATTAAATGCTCTGGGGAGCATTAAGTTGAACCAAAGTGTTGAGGCAATACTTTTTGTTTTTGTATTACACATCCATGTGCGGTAGCAAATTACTGTAAATATGATTTATACGTGAACGAGGCACGTAGAAGGATTATGACAAGAACACAAGGGAAACAAGTTTTGAGTATATTGCTGGCATATTATTTAATTTCTTTTTCGTGTTATTGACTTTAATGTTATTTTTATTTTTTAATAATTTTTTTTTAGGATCTTTTGATGAAACTACTCATTAGCTTAAATCTACAATCTGGTCCGGAAAATAGATTATTTAAGCTCTTAAATCAAAATTTAGAAAATAATTTTTATTTACTTTAGTATATTTAGTGTATTTCCTTTTTGCGACTTATTTTTATTGCTCTTGGTATGAAAGTTAATTTTATTTTGTTGATGTTTGCATTTTGCTATTCTTATGTTATCTTCAGGATTTAATGCTTGCTTGACCTATTTTGTTGTGCTTGGCCTTGTCCAATTGCTTGGGTGCCATTGTCGATTAAACGTTGTGGTGTAAACAGCGTTTAAGTATTATTGGGAGAAAATCCAGTGGATTTTCACGCTATCAATGTCATGTCCTTGAACGAAGTCAATTTTATTTATGTAGCATTACAATTTGACGTCATTTTCTATTATTACTACTTTACTTTATATACTTTATTGGGTAAAAAATTAGCAACAAAAACTAAAATTGAATTTAAGGACTACTGAAAAAAAAGAAAAATAATATTTTTAATTTGCAATGAAATCCAATTCTTATAAAATTTTAATGTGTGTTAATGCAGTAAAGTGCTGAAACAAATTTGTCCTTGAACGAAGTCAATTTTTTTTATGTAGCATTACAATTTGACGTCATTTTCTATTATTACTACTTTACTTTATATACTTTATTGGGTTAAGAATTAGAAACAAAAACTGAAATTGAATTTAAGGACTACTGAAAAAAATGAAAAATAATATTTTTAATTTGCAACGAAATCCAATTTTTATAAAATTTTAATGTGTGTTAATGCAGTAAAGTGCTGAAACAAATTTTGCAAAAGTTTTTAAGAGCCTTCAATTAATATCTATAACAAGCAGAATCCTTTTTTGAGCAAAGATTACTTTCGAATAAACAAGCCATTTTGAAAATTTGTAACTTTTTTGAAAGATTGGATCTTCTATCATGGAGTATAGAAGAATTCGCAAAATATAAAATTTCTTCTATATAATTATGCTTTAGAAATATGATTTGTTTTTTTTTTAGTTTCATTAAATTTGAGCCCGAGCCCGGCTCCATAAGCACTTGTGCAAAGCCTCTTCGAAGCTCGTTTCGAGTTCTTTAGAGGTCGTTCTCCTATGACAACCTTGCTCTCTGCTTACGTACTGAACTTTGAAAAGGTGCTTCGCGCCTTACTTATAATTGCGCATTGGTTTTATCATATGTTGTCCACAAGAAAATTATATCCCTCTACTTCAGATTAACTTCACTACACTAAGGGAAATAACGCGTAATAACATTATCCACGCCTAAGTATAAATTTTATTTAAATATTTACGTGGATTAATCAAGTATTTTCCTTACAACACGTTTTTTGCCCGTATTTAAATTTTATTTATACCACACACCCACACACATATTCCATACAGCTGAAATAGCCGACAAGCAGCAACAGCATCGCACTCTGTTTCTGCAGTTTATTTCTTGCAGTTGCAGGTTTCTTATAGTTCTCGTTTAGTTTTTGTTGCAAGGGTAATATAGCCTGTATGTTTGGCCAATATCATTTGTGAGTGCGATGTGTGATCGCATGATGAAACTATGTAGGGTGGAGTGACAACTCGATATTTTATCATCGATTTATGCAAATGCGTTATTGGTGCAAAATTGTCTCGCTTTTTGGATAAATTAAAAAAGTTTTTGGATAAATTTAATATTTTTTCTCTTAGTGTATGTTTTCTGCATATTTACAATGATGTCCGATGATGACGATGAACAAATTTATGTTTTAAAGTTATTGTAAATATGTATGTAGAAAACAAAAGGAAGAAAATTTTTAAAAAAGTAAATGTTTTCCCAAAAGTCAGTTTTTTTTAAAAAAATCTTGTGGCATATTCGGGTTCAGCGGACGATTTTACATTAGGATATGTTATGGTCAAAAGTTATTGTAGGACTTAAATTTAAATAGGAAACTCGATTTGAAAGATCCATTTTATACTTCTTCAAATTCACGTTTTTAATCGGCGCCAATCCAGTTTGCGGATTTTCTAGATTTTTTTTTCGCATCACGTGCTTATATTACATCCAGGATTCAGAATCTGGCCTTACAGGGAGGTTCTGGAATACTTTTGGAAAAAAAAACCCATCTAATGTATATGTATAAATTTTTAAAAAAATAATTTAAAATATTATTTTAATATAAAAAATATATAAAATGGAAAAAATTTCATAAACTGCCATTATAACATAATTTGGACATTATTTTTTGTTAAATATTACTCGCGTTTATTAAGAAGCTCCTCAATGTCTAAAACAATGAAACAATAACTAATTTATTCTGCGCCTTATTAAAACTTATCTGCGAAACTCCTCTGCTTACATAATAAATATAATTTAAAAAACTTACACTGAAAGAAAAATTAATCATCCTTAAAACTTAAAAAGGAACTTACTTCGTTAGGCACACTAACAGTTCAAATTTTTGCTTCTCTAAAAGCTAATATTTGGGTCAGTGCTAAAAAGGTAGCACAAACAAAATATGTCAACATAGTCAGAGCCCATGTCAAAATTCAGCACCTTAGCACTAGTGAAATGTCAGCACAACTGTTGTCCTTCTTTTTATAAATGTTTGAGTTTTATAAATGCAGCAGAGGGTAATTTATGAACAAGGACAGCAATATTCAAATTTGTTTATATTCCCCCTTAGTTCCCTAGACGATTTAAATAACAATTAATAATCCTGACCTTTACGAAAGTTTACTTAACAAAGCTGCCTAAAATTAGGTAAAAGATAAATATATATTTTCAAAATGTGCCAAAAGTGTTAAGGTCTAAAGTTTAATAGGTAAAAAACGAAAACAAAAAGTCTTTTCTTTTCAAGGTCACGAAAAGGGAAAATTTATTTGCTTCCTTAACAACCAACACACACACACACACATAGACACACACATTAACACATTCTGCATATCTTATGTAAGAGTATGTGAACACTTTTTATCACTTCCTGCCGCCATGCTTTGTTTGTTCTGCCAAGTTTTTGTGCCACTTGAAAGACAAGCACAACAACTGCCAACACTGTCGAAGGCAGATACTTTTTATTATAGCTACTTTTAACGACATGTCTTCAGCTATTTTTATATACATACTTATATATAACATATACATATTCTTACATAACATTCAATTCATTTTCCACTAAAACAAATGAATTTAAATATTAATGAAAGTACGTTTTTTATTTTATTTCATTTCAGGTGCTCTTCCGCTGGTAACAGCAACGACATTTTGTTTTACACACAAATGGAAGTGGTTGTTTATAATCACATACTGCTTGATGTCCCTGTGGGGCCTGTACAAGGTAAGACCTAATAATAAACAAAAATATAGTTTACTTGAGTGCGAAGCAAAGTTATGAGTTAGGAACGATTGAAGGTTAAAGTAATTGAAAAAAAAAAAAAAAACATCAGCGATTTTTCAGATGTCGGCGATTAAAACTTTCAGAGATAAGAGAGTTTTAATTAATAAGGATATAATTATATACTTAAGAGATATATAAGTAGGAAGTAATAAGAAAGTTCATACGGGTTCATAGGTCGCCCTCCAACTCAGTGGGCATTTTGAAATACATTACATTTAGGGCAATTTTTTATACTTTTAAGACATTTAATCCACCATTTTTCGGTGATTAAAAGGCTTCTATAATAAATACACTTTAAAATACACTCTTTTTGGAATATAAAATACACTTTATAAGCACTAAACAGTTTTAAGTTTACTCTTAAAACTTATGGTGTTTTTTTTAATATTCAAAAAAGCAAGTTGCAGAGTGACAAATATAAGAAAAATCATTTGAATATTTTAACTAACCAAAAATTTCAAAAATTAACACAATCTTAACACAACTTTTGCTAAAAATGACCACTGAGTATTTTGCTATTTTTTTTTTCCTTTTTTTTTCTTTAAGATTATACTTACACTGTGTGTAATTTTTTAAGTCATGGCAAAATAACCATATACGGACACCACTACGTGATAAAAGACTTAAAAAAAAAGACCCGTGTCTCCCAATTTTTCCCAAAGTCATGCACTTTTTTGTTTATGGGCCGCCAAAGATTTGGGGCCTCGGTATCATTTTCGCAAAAAAGTGATCATTTTCTCGGGCTCATATCTTGCAAACCGTTCAGAATTTCGATTTACTCTCTGAGGCAAAGTTGTCATAAAGAACAAAAATTGCGAACATATAAAATCAAAAAACTTCATCTTCCAGATCAAAATCGCAAAAAACTTAAAAAAATTCGATTTTTTTTTTACCTTTTTTCCCGTGTTAAGGTCCATAGGTAGCAAACCGTTCAAAATTCAAGGAAACAATCAACTACAAAAATTTACCTAAGATCTCAATAAACAAATTTCTAGAACATATAAACTTCCTGGGAATTATTCTTAACACCGTTTTTTAATTTCATTTGTTTTTTATTTACTTCAACATTGAGATACTATGCTATCTATTACAAAAATATTAAAAAAAGTATTCGTATTATGTTTATAATGTTGATGGCCCTGGACTTGCAAATCGCGCTCTCTTAAGTTGTGGATCCAAATCGTCGTCCGAATCGTCCGTATATGGTTATTTTTTTCGTGTTGCACTGTGTTATCAAATAGGTAAAGAATATTTTAAGACGTTTGACTGATCTGTAGACAGAAAAAAAAATTAATTTATGTATTTTAGAAGAATACTTTCATGTTTTTCATGAAGTATGGTTACATATACATATATATTTTACCAGAGCGATAGATACATGCCGAAAAGATATTTTATAGGAGAATTTAAAAAAAAGTAACCTAAGCCTGAGCTTTCCTAAGATCATATAAAGTCACTTTTGTCTAGTACAGCGTCGTTCAATGCAAAAAAACCCACATACAGATCTGATTAAAACAAAATTTCCAGATTTATAAGCTCAGAAACAGTAGGAAAGAAAAACCTTTAGAGAACAAACCTTTAGATCGATTATTCCCCTCATTAATAAGCTCCTTTGATTACAACGGCCAGTCAACACTCTTGCAAAATAACCTTTAAGAGGAGATGCAATCCTAAATTTCGGCTATAACCAGAGCCATCTTTACTTATTTTTCCACTGTGGGCCCCACCGAAAATGCCGCCCAACTTTTAAAAAACAAGTAAGGGAAGTTTTTAGACGTTTTCATGGACCGACCATGAAATACCCTACGTCTCTTTATTCCCCGCTTTAAAAGTGGAAGGACCACGCCCATTTCAGGTTTTCAACTTCATATCGATTCCACATGCTTATGTTCCAATTGTATTTTTGTAGCTCATAAAGAAATCCTTTTATGAAGCTTTGAACAAAACAGTGAACAAAGTTTGAGAAGCAGTGTAGATTGTAACCCACTGGACTAAATTTGTAGAGTTTTTTTTTATATATTTTGGATTTCTTTATCAAATCGGCAACACCTCCTCCGCCCCCCACAACGTCTGAATTTTTGAGATAAAAAGTAGGCCTGTGCGAGTAGTTCGATGTTCGAGAAACTCGGTACGATTCAAGTCGAGTAACTCGTATCGTATAACTCGATTAAAAAGTTCCACGGCCGCTTAAACTTTTTCTTGAAATCTCTATTTTTTACTGCCATTTGGTGCTCTTGAAATTTTTTATAATTTAGAGGAGTTTCAGCGACTTTTGATGACTACACAGAAAAGGAAACGTTAAAAAATTGGCTTAGGTTAGTTTTTTTTTTCTATTTAATGATAGAATCTTGTTTCTTACCTAAAAATATTTTGTAAAGTGTAAATTTTTCTAAAAAGTTAACCCTTATCAGCAAAAGTGGGTCCAAAAAATACCCAGCAGAAAAGTGGACCAAATTTGAAATAGTTCTGAACTATCAATAGATTTTTTAGTTTTGACAGAGATCCCTACTATTTGCCATGATACAATTACAAGGCATCTCATATTGAAGAGCAGGATGAGCTAGTTGTCAAAGTCAGCTGTTAATTTTTAATTTTTCTAATTGTTGTTGTTGCTTTTGTCGTTTGACGTTTGTAGCTCCTACAGTTTTGTTGTTGCAAAATTTCACATTTGAGCGGCCATTTTAAAATGAGCTTATATTGCAATTGTATCATGCTATTTGAAGTGTTCTTGAAATCTTTCGAAATTCGAAATTTAATATCTTTAAATAGGTTATCTCTCCGAACCGTCTCGAAATGATAAATAAATTTCTAATTTGTCATTGTCATCAGTGTTTGTACGATTCATTGATTCATACAAATTTGAAACGGGATATTAAGTACTACGCTGATGCCGCTATGGTTGACTCAGCTTACGGAGTCTCTTTTCTTATGGCTTATTTATGTCGTGTTTTAATTCCATTCATTAGACATTCTTTTTATCGACTTTTCTATTTTGGTCGAATGTTGGTCAGAAGAACGAATTTAGAGAGTAAATTTTCCACCTCTCTCAAAAACTAAAAACAAACGAAACGCGTCTGGAGGCCTCAGTAGTCGTGTGGGTAGCGCATGAAGATTTTTACTAGCGCATAAGATAAATTTTTGAAAAATAGTAGAAAAACATTTAAAAAAAATATATTTGTTAAGAATTTATAGTATTATCAATACAACACAGATCTCAGATTGAAATTCACATCATTTTACGTCTTTCCTGACTGGTTGTCGATATCATCAATATCGACTGTGTGTCTACAACTAAGTTTTCTACAATAGGACGTATCGAATTACAACTTTTTTTCGAATTTCACGTTCTAAGAGGTCTCAAAAGTTACATGGGATTGTCAAGATCACCCCAAAACATTTTAGGAATAAAAAATTATGTCTTCCTCTCCCGCAAGGACAAAGTTGTTTTTTGAGAAAAAAATAACAATCTTAAAATGCTTTGATTTAAAAAAAAAACTGGCTCCATGATAAGCCCCAACAAATTTTTATACATTTTTGGGTGTTATTTCATATTATTTTGGGAGCTATATCACAACTTTTGGATGGTATTTCATTTTTGTCTCAAATTTCATGAAATAAGCCCTAATCAAATTTTTAGCAAAAGTAAATATAGACTTAAACTAACAATATCTTGCCAAGCACGATGCCACTCACGGTTTTATTCACAGTGTTCTGTGTGAAGGATATTCGAAGCTCAATTTACAATCGAGAAAGCACAGAACTTTTGATTATTACCTAATTGTCTAAGTTTTGGTGGTATTGATTATAGTGTTAACGTATGCCTTAAATTTTTTACCTTTTTCAAAAAATTAATATACGCTTTTCTATCTCGGGCAACAGAAATGGTACCAAAGATAATTTTGTCAATTTCGATTTTGAAATACCAGCATTTTTGGAGCCTTAAGCCAAAATAATAGCCACATAGCACGAACTGTTATTAATCGTGTATAAAACAGATTCCAACCAGAAACGAACAGGGATGTACAATAAAAATTCATCTTATTATTAGATGCAATATTACTACCTAATGCTCTTATCCATCTCATTAACAGTATCATTTAGCCAATTTTATCTAGTGACTAGCACACAAGAAGTTACTGTACAATATTATTATTATTACTATTTGATGACTATTCCATTATGACATTATTTATGACAAATTTTTTTCTATTTGTTTTTGTTCTTTCTTTACCATGCTCACGCCTCAAGGCTCTCACAGCCAGTTCTCCATGGCAACGTCGTCTCTGTTTTGCGCTTCCCTTTACCATGCGATCGGTACTAACTTTTTTGCGTACATTGGGTGTTGTGGGTGGCAACGCTGTCGCATTGCCACATGTTTATCTGCAGGTAAGGTTCAGAGTTTATATGCTATAAAATAAAAATAAATTTATGTAATATTACCAGTGATTTTCTTTTATATTCTAGTTTGCTGAGTATTTGTGTTTATTTGTTATGCGATTTTTTTCCTTTTTTTTTATTTGGTTTAATGGACATGTATGTTTTTTTTATTTTTTGTTGGCTTTTAATAAGGAACAACTTTTTGTTACAATTACTTTTAATGAATTTGTTAAACATTTACAACTTGAACTGTTCTATTTAATGTTGGCACTTTATATAAATAATAAATTTGTGCTTGAGAGGTTAACTGCTTCTCTTAAGAAAGTTACATGCAACAAAAAAAGAGTAAAAGGGCACTAAAAATACTATACACCACAATTTAGATAACATGAAAACTCTTTAGCCAGCTGCTGAAGAATTTTTATTGAACAAACTTTATTAATTAACCACTTTTTCATCTATAAAAATAGCAGTTTTTGCCTTATATTGTAGCTATTTTCAAAATCCCTTCATAAATCAATGCCTGGTTTGCTTCCCAAAATACCCCATTAAAGCTTGCCTTGTTAAAATTACCAAATAATTTATTGGGAACACTTAAATTTTATACGAAAATGTTAGCAAAAGTTCTTGGCCAAAATTTCAAATACAAATTTACAAACTTAAACAAATGAGTAACCGATAATAAATCGCTACCGTTGCCATGAAAACTTTTCATACAGCAAACAACCCTTAAAACAATCTGCTGACCTAAGTAAACAATAAACTTTGCTCAAAAAAACTCGAAAAGAATCCGCAAAAAAATAAATGTGCACGTAATTATTGACGTAATTATTATCCTTATCAGTATGAAAAATAATACCATCCATTAAACTGGATGGTAGAGCAGTTTGGCAGTTTTGAGCATAGCAACTCTGAGCAATTATTAATTATAAAAAAAAATCAGCACAAGGGGGAAGAGTTTTTAAGCCCCGCAGCGATGCAGCAAAAGTTCGAATTTCAATTAGGAATAAAACTAAAATTAAAACAAAACGGGCGAAATTGAGAAATATTAAATGTCACTCACTGATTTTGCGGTTTGTTAGCATAAATTTTTAATAAATGAAATTTATTTAATCCTGATTAGTGCGCTATACTCAGCTTTAATGTAATTAGATAAACATCTTTACTATTTCCACCGTACAATAATTTCATTTGATTTGATTTTAATACTTTTTTTACTTAATTTCTTCACCATGTTTAGGATGTGGTCTCCATACTGGGTGGTGCTATAGGCGCTATGCGTATACCTGAAAAATGGTTTCCCGGTTTGGTGGATTTTTACCTGAATTCACACAATATAATGCATGTCTTGGTCGTGGTGGCTGTGTACTCAATGCACAAGGTGAGTAAGAGGAATTTAATTAGAATATTAAAAATAAATTTGGCTGTATTTGAAAAATTTTATCAAATTATATCTTGTTCTTTAACAAAAACATTTCTTCTTCGCTTTTGAATGTAGTACTTTTTAAACATTGGCAGTAAGAAATAAAGTTCCGTGCAATTAACTAACGTATGCGGAATGAAATCTGCACAAATTTTGCAACGCTGGGAAACAAAATTACACATCTGCTTTTATTTTTACCGTTCTCTGTGCTTTTGTCCATGCTTTGTTAATATTTGAAAGTGATTTTTGCGTTGGTTGAAAACAAGTTGCATTAAAAATGTTGGAAAAATAGGACCAACATTGGAAAACTATTTATAAATTGTTGACTCTTCTCCGCAGTGGCCAAAATCAAGTGTCGTTGCCCATTCCACTGAACGGGGAGAAAGCCGGAGAACTGTTTATAATATACCGGCTAGGTACAGGGTGGCTGATGAATATTGCTGCAATAAAAAACTCAAATAACTTTTTGTTTAATTCATGTTACTTATTTTTTGTTTATTCATTTCAAAAATAAGATATTTTAATTAAGTTAATTTAATTGGTTTTAAAAATAATTGAATTTAAATGGCCTCCTAGCTCGTTAACGCATATGCGACATCTTATCAAAAAGTTATTCATTACTGACTGGAGGGTTGCAGCGAGAATTGCTTTAAATATCGTTCGAATGGATTGCTTTAAATCATTTAAATGTGTTGGTTTTGTTTTGTGAACTTTTTGTTTGCAATAACCCCACAAGAAAAAGTCAGGCGCAGTAAGATCAGGAGATCTTGGGGGCCAACTGAATGTGGAGTTTCTTGAAATCAGCTTATTGGGGAATTTTCGCTGCAATTCTGTCATAACAGGCCTGGCTATGTGGCAAGTTGCACCATCTTGTTGAAACCATACAGAGTTGAATGGGATTCTCTTTTGGCGTAGTTCTGGAAAGAAAAACTCTTTCAGTATCTTTAAGTAACGGTCTCCATTGACCGTAACAGTAAGACTGTTTTCTTCGAAGAAGTAAGGGCCGAAACTGCACACCACACTGTGACGTGAAATGAATTCAATTGCGTCTCATACAGTACCTGTGGGTTAGAAGCACTCCATATTCGACAATTTTGTTTATTAACATTGCCGTTTAAATCGAAATGGGCCTCGTCATAAACATAAAAATGCAGTTCAACATGTTTTCGTCCTCTTCCGCCATTTGAATGATCCACTCGCAAAATTCCAAGCGAATCGGCCAGTCTGCTGCATTCAGTTTGCTTGTAAGTTGTATCTTATATGGAAATAAGTTTAAATCTTTATGCATAATTGTCTGCAGAGACTGTCTGCTGATACCCATTTGAATAGATAAGTTCCTTGTCGAAACACTTGGATCCGCTTGTATGGCAGCACCAACAGCAGCGATAGTTTCCAGATAGCAGTGAGAGTTCTCGATTATAAGGCTTTCTTGCGATTGTTCTACGTTCGGCAAAATTATTCACGAGCCTCATAATGGTCCATCTGCTAGGAGGAGTGCCACCAAACGTTCGCCTATATTCTCTTTGGACAGAAACTACGGACTCCAATGCATAAAAGCGGCTCACAATTCAAATTCTGGTCTCATTGTCAATTTTTGTTAAAATTAAAGATCACTCTATAAAAGAAAAAAAATGGTACAGATTAATTACACGGGAAAAAAGTTATTAAGTTTTTTTAGCACCTTTCATCAGCCACCCTGTATAAGAGCTTAAAAACTACCCAAAGAAAACGAGGCTTCGAAAATCTTGCAATTTGATGGACTCATGCGAAAGATCAAAATTACGAAAATTGACTAAAGGCAAAGTAGCAAAATCCTATAGCCAGCTCGGTCAATGGATATACAGAAAAAACAATAAAGAGAAAACCAGCTATCCCAGAAGCTCAGAAAAGACTTAAAAACCTGACTGAATAGATTGGTTGAAAATATGTTCTTCGCAAATACCGATGTCGTTTGCATTATGGACGATGAGTCGTATTTTAATTTTGACGGCAACGAATGGCAAGGCGAGCATTATTTTGAGGCAATAAGACTGTTGATGACAAAATTAAGCATGTGGAGCACACAAAACTCCCTAAAAAGTTTTGTGACTGGCAAACGGTCCGTTTTTCATGTCAGAACCAGTGGTTTTTTAATCCAGCTTAGCTGTCAATGCTGATCGATATATAGCATCACTTAGCATCAAGACACTATGCAAGAAAAATCTTAAATGCCATAAATGCGATGTAGATACCATAAGTCAGTAAGGCGGAAAATCCTCCTAACATCCCTTAATTACGAGCTAATTTGAAACGAACGAGCTCCGCAAAATGTCAGCAACGATTTATACAACAGCTATGTAGAAAGTACCTAGCTGCCGTAAAGCCGCTCGGATTGAACCGAATTTTTTTACATTTAATCAACATAAACACTTCAATATTGAAATAAAAGCATTTGTTTAAAAAGTTTTGAATAAAAACAGATTTTTTAAAATTTGTGTAGATTTAACTCCGCCAACGTTAGCAACGATGATTCTTTTCAAACGATGTTTATTAAAACATAAAATTAAAGGATAGATAGAAAAAATAGTAATTTTTTTCTCAATATGGCAACTCTTTTGTCGATAAACCACCAAAAGATGTAAATGAGTACCTGAATCAAGTGTCGGCTTTTAGTTTTCAATAAGGTGAAAGAACGTCCGTGCACATATTTAGAATCACCGATCTCGTTTTGTGTTTATTTTAATTTTTTTTACAGCTAAAGGTAAAATTCTACAGGGTGATTTTTTTTCTGTGACAGTCGTTTTAACATTTCTCGGTTGTTTTAAATTAGTTTGGTAATGACAATTCATTGTGAATAGGCTCACGCCAAAACATATAGTGAATGGACAGTAGGAGAGAATGCCATTGATCCACAATTTAATAACAATAATTCAATGTTCTACACCCCATACATTACATTGTTAACACCCCCTACTACATTATTTCTAAGGAAATTACTTGAAAATTATGAAATCACACTAAACATTATCCTATACACAAACCTTCTAAATAAGGGGTGATTGTATTGCTATTGTTTTTTCCGTATAAATTCTTTGACACCTCACGTGTGATTCGTAATATGTGGTAAAGCCAAAAATGCTCAGTAAGGTTTGCTATTTCACCACGGATAGACTAACAAACAAACAGCGCTTGCAAATCATTGAATTTTATTATCAAAATTCGTGCTCTGTGAGAAATGTGTTTCGCAAATTACGTCCATTTTATGGTCGTCATAATCGACTCACCGTTGACCAGCCAATTCAAGGTATTGTAACCAAATTTCGCACCAGTTTCAATTTACTGGGCATCAATCCACCAACTCTTATGCGGAGAATTCGTACCGAGGAGAATATTGCTGCTGTATGAAGCAGTGTCAATGAAGATTGCGATATGTCAATTCGTCGCAAATCTCGACAATTGGACTTGTTTTATTTGATCACCTGGAACATTTTACGTAAGGACCTCGGTATGAAACCATACAAAATACAGATGATGCAAAAACTGAAGCCGGGTGACTTAACACAACGTCATTTGTTTGATGAATGGGCCTTAGAAAATTTGGATGAAGATTTACTTTTTTATCGAAAAATTGTCTTCAGTGACGAAGCTCATTTTTGGCTCAATGGGTTCGTCAACAAACAGAATTGCTGAATTTGGTCTGAAGAGCAGCCAGAGGCAGTTCAAGAACTGCCAATTCACCCTAAAAATGCACTGTTTGGTGTTCTTTGTGGGCCGACGGCATCATTGGCCCATTCTTTTTTAAAAATAATGAAAATCACAACGTTACAGTCAATGGAGCAAGGTACCGAGCGATGATTACAGACATTTTTTGCCCAAAATGGAAGAATTGGACTTCCTTGACATGTGGTTTCAACAAGACGGTGCCACATGCCACAAGACACGCGATACCATCTATTGAGAGGCGAGTTTGGCGAATTGGTGAGCAATTAATCTCACGTTTTGGAGCAGTGCAATGGCCGCCAAGATCATGCGATTTGACCCCACTAGAGTTTTTTTATGGGGCTACGTGAAGTCTCTCATGTACAGAGACAAGCCAGCCACAACTGCAGCCCTGGAAGACAACATTACAGATGCCATTGGTGAGATACCGGCCAAGAAAAAGAATGCCAGACGTGGAGCTTACGGATGGACCACCTCAGGCATAGCCGCGGGTAACATTTACATGAAATAATCTTTAAAAGATTGCCTATGGCAGGCATTGATGTATCGCTCCAAATAAATATTTCACTCACTATTGCAAATTTTCTTACGCTTAAAAATCACCCATTGGTTTATTTAATTTTTGATGCATTTTCAAAGAGACCGAGTGTCTGTTACGTGATAACAGATATTAAATTTTGTGTAAACACAGTTCTAAAAATGTGCCTTTTAAATACAGTTATAAGAAATTGTTGTCCAAACAATAAAATGTTAATTTAACAATAAAAGCAAACCATGATTATTGTCTTTATCTACTTATTATTGTACTTTCTGAAATCTAGAGACCATTTTGACATTCTTCACATTTTTTTGTAATAAAAAAGTTAGTTTGAAAAATAATCAACAATTTCTACTGTGAATAAAGTATCAACCGAATATTGAAATAATAAAATAATTAATATTATTCCAACTTTCTCTCTGTCCACACAGGCCACCATCAAAGACTTCGAATGGATGTCGACCACAACTTGCAATGGCTTGACGAATGCTACAAACGAAACCTTAGAGACCACTTGCAGTGCAAACATAGAACTATGACCTAATTTCAACTACACAAGCGCTTCGAACTACTACAATAAATTTATTTACTTAATGAATTTTAACTTTTAAAAAAAAAACAAAAGTGCAAATAAAAAACGCATGCTGTACAATTTAAATTTAAGTTATAAGCAGAAAACAAATACATATACATAATATATAGTATATATATATATATAAATTTATTTAACTGGTTCACTGAAAAACCAAAAATAAAAAAAAATAAAACAACAACTAAACAAGTACTTGAAAAATTCTATACAAATAAACATATATTTTTGCTCTCAAAACTCGTTAGAAGCTATATTTACTATATTTATATTAACGGTATAATAAGAGTTGAAACGAAAACTTCTCAAATTGTTGCAGGAACCAATTATTAATATATATATATGTATATATATATTAATTACTTTATTGCAGAAGAAAGCTATAATTATAATATATTGAAAATAGTTTATTTATTGCATAAATAAAAATTTTTCAAAAACCTACTCTACTAAACTTAAAGCGAAATGTGAGCAAGATCTATTAAATTAAAAACAAAAAACCAAAAACCAACAAAAATTCTCTTCGACTGTGGTATTACATTATAAGATAAACTTAAATTTTAACAAAAACAGCAACAAAAACAACAAAAATAATTATTCACTTAAGAAATAGTGCAAAAGTATCATAATAAAAATAATATTCACAAAAAAAAAACAAAAATCCAATTTGAATAAATTTTATAGCAGACGACAGCGCAGTGAAAGTAAAATTAACCCATAGAACTTCTTAAAAATTCTTATTGCAGTAAATAGAAAAATTAGTTATTTTAGAAAACTCGTTATAGGCTTAAAGAAATTACTTTGTTTAATTAAGGAATTTATGAAAATACATAAGAGAAAGACAAGAAAAACAAAAAAAAAACAATTTAATAATACCCAATAATAAACGTAGTAGAAACAAATATACCAATTGTAGCGAAACTTTTTAGTGAAATTTAACAATAACAGTAATAATAAAAATAATACTTACATATTATATATTTATTAGTTAAGTCATTAATAAACAAAGAAAACGAAAGCAAAAAAAGATTCCAGTTGAAACATTGAAACGCGCAATAGTTTTAATACTTAAAACCAAAAAGATTAAACAAGTTTCCAATCTCTAAGTTATCACAATTAAGATGAATATAGAATAAGAAACAATTTTTCTGTAAATTCTAAGTGGAGGGAGGAGAAGGTTTTAATTGCATCTAAAAGTGGAGTGATTCTATTAATTCTATCGAGGCAATTCACCAGTTAGTGGCACGTTATAAAATTCAACGAAATCTAAAATCGTGCATTTTGACACCAACTAAAAATGTCGATAAAACAGTCAAACTATCGATTAACTCACATTAGTTATAAAGAGGTTTTAGACGATCGGACATGTCGAATCGAAAGGCATGTTGGACGAGAAATGCGATTAACCGAAAGCTAACCCAACGGTTGTTGGGAAATGCCGGATTTAAATCAAAAATTTTTTATTTTGCTGACGCTCCGTCCGATTTTCATTTATGTATCCGACTTATTAACGCATGTCGGTCAGACTCGGTGCATTTCTCATATAAAAAAATTCTGAACATGGAAGAAAGAACCAAGTAAAAAAAAGTAAAGGCCTGACTATAATAGTCATCTGCTGGCATAGGCTAATGCCAAAAACTAAACGAAAAGCCAGCGTGCTTCAAAACGAATATGCAAAATAGTATAAGAAAAAGTAAAATAACGAAGTCTTTGCTGTTTGGCTTAAATTATTACTTCAATAAATTCAAATAAACAATTTTTTGATACTTGCTTTTGCTGTGAGCGATTTGAATCGCTCTACAAGAAGCCAATAGGCCGAACCAAAATAGACGATTTGCTTCGTAACGAGTGAAGACGAAAATGTTCGCTTAACAGATCAATTCTGTCGCGGAAACGTTTATCTTGTTACCGAAGAAATTCATTTTTAGTAATTTTTACACCCTGTTGGTATTCTGCAACCAAGCGCTGCCAGTGAATATTGTTACCATCTCTTTAGGTAGTCACAAGCAAAACAGCTGACATTTTTATAGCTTGTATTAAGAGAAGTACTCGTGTTTTTAAAAATTAATTTACTTTTAAGACCCTTAAATCGAAATTGAAGCAAATTGAAATAAAAAACGATGTCAAATTCCCTGATGCTGATTCTTCAGCATTTTGCAATGAATAACAATTTATAACAATTCACTGTATAATATTAATTCATATAATATTAAAAATAAAAAAAAAATAAATAACTGGCCATTTCAGCCCTTGAAAGGACTTTGACCTAGCTTCTTATGATCAATTGTGTTGTGCGTGTTATTAAGTTTGTACACAATTGACCAAGAAATGGACTACATGCTTAACGCCGACTCCAAACGGCGATGAACGGAATGTTCTTATTCTCAAGAAGCTTTACATGGCATTTTTATTACTCTCTGAGGTTTGCCATTGTCTGCAGAGAGGTGGCGGCCGTACAGAAAAATTATTTTAATTCAAATAATTTTCTGTCGCTGCTGGGATTCGAACCTGGGTCTCCAGGTTCTTTGACATAGCGGCCACGCACTTTAACCAACTACGCCACGGACGCCATATAAAATTAATATATAAATTAAATAAAGATCACACCGCAGTTGCGCCAGCGTAGTACGTGCATATTTCTGCTAAGAAAAACAAATATTATATTAAAAATAAACTAAATGCAATTAATTCTATTTACTTAATTCTCAATTTCCATTGTTCATATTTCACCACACCCAAGAAAAGAGCTTCATTTCAATAGAGTGAGCTAACGTCATTTTTAGTTTAACGATATTTCCAATTATGGGTATGCTCATATATTTGCAAGGGTTCCCTTTCATTCTGACAGATCCATCTGCTAGCATCTGGCTAATATAGTCAGGCCTTAAGAAGGAAAATGTAAGAAATATAATAATAAAAATTCACTAAATAAGTAGATAAAATAAAATAAACATTTGTTTGATAAGCAAATACATATACCCCATTTTTTTCCCCTTCACTCATGTTGTTTTCTCCTCACCTTCTAAAACTCAATCAATTAAAAGCCAAAAATTGTTAATTTTTCCGCCGATTGTTTCGTTTGAGAGTCTGTAAAGCAATGAAACCGTCATACATGTCCGATTGTTTGAAAACTCGACAAAACAGTCCCGTGTATTTTTCCGAATTCTCCCATTAGCTCCCAGCACTTAATATTTTTGCAACACGGCCGAATTTCTTTCAATATCCGTCTTGTTTACTAGTTGCAGAGAAGAATATCGGCTGTAATCAAAAAGTTATGATCGTCTTGTAAATCTTCTATAAGATATATATCAAAAATGTTATTCATATACGTTCAATAACGATAAAAATCGAGAAAATTTCAAAAAAAGAATGGTTGAAACTTTCTATGAAATCCTTAAAAAAGTCAATTTTAACTTTTGTGTTCTCATCTTGACGCAAAAATTGTCATAAAAATTTCTAATTATTTCAAAATATTTTAAAAACAACTGCAATGTTAGAAAAATGTTTGAAATGAGATTCAGAAAACCTTTAGTATAAGTTTCATAAATAAGAAAATATTTTTAAAAAAAATGGCTGAAATGTTCTGTAAGCCTTTTATACAGCAATTTCACAAATTTTTACTCATGATGATTGATGATTTGCAACTTTATAAACCCTTGAAGAAGCAATTTTAAAATTTGTTGTTCTCACCTGAACACAAAACTTGACAAAACTTTCAAAAACAAACACAATAGGGGTATTCACGATCCGGAGCTCTTTGTAGAGCTCTTGTGCAAAAAAGCAAAAGTGCAACAAAAAAGAGCTCTACAATAACAAAATACACGTGCTGTCAAAATTGTGATTTTTTGGCCACTGGTGGTACCCTGTAGTTCTTTTGCAGTGCGCTTGAGCTCTTGAGTACATTCTGTGAATTTTTGACAGCAAACAAATAGTGATGGTATATTGTGTACACTTCTAGGTACTCACTAACTTTCAAAGCTGACTGAACTTTACTTCAATTGATAATTGTATAAGGTGTGTTCACAATTTGTTGCGATTTTTTTGCTCTTTTTTGCACAATGCTCTACAAAGAGCTTCGGATCGTGAATACCCCTAATGTCAAAAAATGTTTGAAATTAGGTTCACAAACCCTCCAATCAAGACTTCATAAATAAGATGCTTGAAAACTTATGGTGTTTTCTTTTCTCAGCAAAAAATTCTGCCCTTTGAGAGTGCAGCATATTTTACATTTTGACCTGAACTCAAAAAATTGTACCTGTTCTTAGTCGAGAAAAGATCAGATAAAATGCAACATTTTTTCAGTGATGTTTTGTTGGCTGTACTGTTGCTTACTTTTGAGAACAATTTTTTATAATATTTTTTTTGTCAACCGTGAAAAAGCTCAAACTTTAATGAAATGTCAGTGATAACGTTTGATATTTTCCCTCATTCAGCTGGTAACATTTGAGTGCAGAATTTAATACTGTCGATTTTGAGAGTGCAAAAATTCTGCATTTTTTTACTTTCGAGGTCAACATTTTCGAGAAAAGAACACGATTTAATTTACAGGTCAGAATTTTTTTGAAAAATAACACATGAAGGGCAGAATTCTCAAAGAGGGCAGAAAAAATGCAAAATTTTTTTGAGAAAAGAAAACCCCACTAAAAAAAAATGGTTAAAACCTTTTACTTTATTTTTTTACTCTCATATCCACGAATACCATCAAAAAAATATACATTATTCAAAATATTTAAAATCATTACATAATGTTTCAAAATATTTACAAATATAGAAATTAAAAATAATAAAATATATAAAACATTTAGAAAAACAAAAAAGAAAATAAATAAAATTACAATTTCTTCAGTGCAGAGAGTAGCTTCAAAAACTTTTGGAGTTCGCATATCAAAATGTTGACACAATTATAACAAATAAAAATAAAAAAAACATTGATTTTTTTAAATTCACAAACCATCACTCTCTTCCCACTTCAGATCGAAAGTGCTCCTATTTGAACTACAAAGTATTTTTCCTATTTTAAACTACTATTAAAAAGCTTTTCAACCATTTTACATTTTAAAGCTATTATAAAATATTTAATATATATATAACAAAAAATGCTGGGTACTCTGTGCAGACCTTTTTATCGATATTGAACGAAGCTGCTAAAAAGAGCGCTGCCAGATTTCGAAAAAGAACTTAAGCTAAACGTTTTAGGTTTTAAAAAAAGAAAATGGGTTGCCAAGATATTAATTCACGAAAAAACTAAAATAATATCGTAATTTCAAATTTCTCGAAAATTAATTGATATTATTTGGTGTCAAAATAGCATGAGCAAATAATCATTTATCATTTATGTAATACTTGCATTGATCTGATATTCTGCCTACGGTCTGGTACAAAACAAAAAAAAATATTAATCACGTCCCGAATTATCTTCTAAGCTAAAAATTAAATAAACACAATTTTCGCTTTTTTAACTGTTAAATCCTCTACTGGCTTCCTTCACTTTTTAGGGCAAATAAAAAAGTAGGCGAATAAATTTTACTCATGGATAAGATTAAGTGTAAGAATGGTTTATGTAATACCCCTTAACTTAACATAATACTTTTGACTGTGCAATAAGTGAAACTTGGTCCGAATTGACCATAGCGTAGAAAAGAGCATCAATCATAGGAAACTCATTTATCATTAACAATGAAATGAAACACAAAAACTATCTGATAAATCAAACTCATTGCATTATTTTGTCAGTTTTTCCAAAGCATACTTGCGTGTACCTATCTATGTTCGAATTGAGAATGTTACCTAAACAAAAATAAAACAATTTCTAATATAGTTAAATACTTAAATACATACATATATTTTGTAGTTTATCAAAATGAAATTTAAAGTTCAACAATAAGAGTTAATTGAGTTCAAGTTTTATTATATAAAATATATATAAAAAATTTTATCTCAAAACATATTTTAGTTCTTAAGTTTTGAAAAATTATTTTTAACTCATCGATAATAACTTATTTTAAAATATTCAAAATTATAAATAAAGAGTTTTTGTTAACACTTCTAAGACGGATGATACTAGTGTAGTATTTTATTTAAGCGAAGTTGCAATTTTTAGTCAGTAGCAAAGAGAATAACCTCAATTAAGAAATTATATAATATCGCATAAGAAGAATTGTTATTTTAAAATAAAATAGAAAAAAAAACAAAAACATTGAATCTAATTAAATACGGAAATTCTTTTAGCACTACGAGAGTAACAAAACTTTTTCAATAACTTAAGCTTTAAACTGTGCAATTTAATAATCTAATCGAAATCTTAATAAATAATTTACTTAACAAAAATAATGGTTTTGACTTGTTTTTTACAGCAACGGATAGGATCTTTCATCTTTCAAAGTATGTATGTTCAAAAAGATTCTGGTATTGATTTATTTGAAACCTTTATTGGGAGAATATTTATTATGAGATCATTTATTTTATTTGTTCACTTACTATCTAAGCCTTGTTTTTTTTACCCATCATATTTCCTATTTTGTCATGTCTCTAGAATTATTCCGTTAAGCCTTACAACTCTCCGCATGGCATTAAGACTATTTTTCATAAAGATTAGGAAAAATCTCTAGTTCTAATCCCAAATAAAATTCGTAAACTTACCTTAAATTTTCAAATTAATTAGTAATTACCTCTTACATGGTGGATGCGGCCGTGACTGAATGCGTTAAACAGTGTATGGACTACTTGATGCCAATACGAGTGTAGGTTCGAACCCCAGCTGAAACAACAGAACGTTTTTTGAATTGAAATTAAGTTTTCTAATCGGTCATCACCTCTCTGCAGACAATGGAAAACCTCAGAGAGCAAATAATATCATGTAAAGATCCTTGAGAATATGCAAATTAGCATCTAGTGCGTAGATGGTATTAAACTAGTAGGTCCAGTTCTCGAGCATTTGTGTACAAACATTTAATCACACGTACAACCTATAAGATCATAAGAAGCTTGTTCAAATTCCTTGGCTGTAATGCTCAATTTATTTTTATTTATTTTTTTTTTTATTATTTGCATGGTGATACCCAACGTAGGCTGCTATTTAAATTTTGAGATCTGGCAACGCTAGTGTCATTCCAGTCAAACTGACGTTTTCATTCAAAAGTTTGACATTTATAGCTTATACGTGCTCACAACGTTTTGGTGTACGTGCGCTTATTGTGTTGCTTGCAGTTCTTTTAAAACTGTATTTCAGCAAAAAAATTAAATTAACATGTGAACTTTTTCATGCGATTATTGCTTACAACTTTCGACGTGAATTATCTCAACAAGAGTGCATCGATGTATGTTGAAGTTTGCACACTAAAACATACATCTTTAACAAGGTTGTAACCTTGTCAGTTTTGTTGTTTGAGTTGCATCCCTGATCAAAGCATATCTTTGTATCCCTGATTTATAAAACATAAGTTGTATCCCTTAAAAATACAGAAAATTATTCTGGTACATTTTGTTAAGCTTGATATACTAAAAAATTTATAATTGATACAGTCCACCTTGAAATAAAATAAAAAGAACAATAAAATATACAATACATATTTTATTTAAATGGAAACATTTTTGGTCTATCGAGTCGGATTGTTGCGAGTTTGTTGAAATTCAGCAACAAGGTGTCCAGCATCAACAATTGCACACATAGCGGAGCACCAGCTCAGACATATATAGTAATTTTATCGGAGCACCAGCTCAGACACATGGTGTATTGCTATCGGAGCATCAGCTCATAGCACACAATATACACTTTCCGTTTATTCACAAAGAGCACGACACTTTCATCGGAGCACCAGCTCAGACACAAGGTCTATCGTGGTCGGAGCATCAGCTTACGGCACACACAGCTATAGCGCATAACAAGTTCATCGCAGCTACACAAGGGTCACACAAGGAACACGCATTGCAACAGCAGTGCTCTTCAACATCTAGAGAGCACCCAAAAAACAACCCTTATTTAAAGTTTCATCTCAGCCACACAAGGTGTGCAGTATAAGAATTGCAGCAGGTCAGCGTAGCTTGATCAAAGTTCGCAGCATAAAAGCGCCATTTATATTTCTGATGCAAACTGGTGATATTTTCTTAAGTATTCATTTTATATGCAATAATATTAATGTATGTCTAAGTTTAAAACAAGCAATTATATTCGCATCATATAATCGGTTGTTGAATTCAGTTAACCTTTGACTAAAAAAGGTGAAATATTTTGGCGTAAATGCTGTGGTGGGTTAAATTTTGCCCCTTTTGAGTTTTTGGAAAATTTTGCCAAAACAAAGAAAAAGATTTTTTTGATTTATTGCTTTATTGGAATAAGATGGCACATTTTTAAATAAATAAAGTAGTAAAATAAAGAAATCAAACTTTTAGTTAAACAAAACAAGGATTTTATTTCATATTCACTTTTCTTAAAACTTTTCTTAAAAATAAATAAGAGAGGGTAAAGTTTGCCACCGCCACAGTAGTTAGAAGTTAAGAGTTCAATATTTGCTACAATCACAATACAAGGGGTTTGAAAAATATTTAGAACTTGGTTGCATATCTAAGTATTTATTTGCGTTGAAAGTTGAATTCACCAAAAAATGAGATATATATCAAAATTGATGTTAAACATATATTAGTGGCGCAACATTCTTTTTAACTTTGATAACCTTTTCTTAACTTTTATTATATAAATTTAACTTATATTACAACTTTTCATGAAATAATTTTAAAGAGAAATACTCAAGGTACATTTCACATTTTGCTCTCCCGATTTTTGTTTTTTGTTTTCGTAAACAATGGATGGGTTTAAGAAAAGAAGACAAAGTGTCAAAGCCGCTATCACGCGCATACACAATTTTTGCATAAATCAAGATGTTAGCTTTGATGAAATTAAAGTTCGAGTTGTCAAACTTGATGAACTTTTCAGACAATTTGAAGAAGTTCAATTAGAAATCGATTCTCTTACAAGGTCTCCTGACGAGGTAGTGGCTGAAGAGAGTTATCGGAGTGAAATAGAAGAGAGCTATTTTGCTGTAAAAACTATCGTTACTATTCGAGCACGTGAGGACGAAACGAATCGTACTATTATGGAGAATCCAGCTGCAAATAATGATATGACAACAGCCATGCAAACTCTCATGGACAACCAGAGTACAATGGCACCTTTAATGGAAAGAATTTCTACAAATTCTCGTTCCGGAGCGACATCTACATCTTTGAATACCAACGACCAACAACATCAGAATATATTGAAACTGCCAAGTATACAAATTCCAGAGTTCGATGGAACATACGTCGACTGGATTCGTTTTCGTGACTTATTTGAAGCCATGATTCATAATAAACTGAATCTTTCTGGTGTAGAAAAGTTCGAGTATCTGCAAACGCGACTTAAAGGGGATGCGTTATCACTTGTAAAGCACTTAAGGCCCACAAACGAAAATTATCAAATTGCTTGGGACATTATTAAGAAGAAATTTGACAAATCAGATAAAATCAAAAAAGCATATTTTGAATTATTATTTGATCAGCCGCCTATAAAAGTACCCGTGAGTTCTGAAATCAAACGTTTGTTCAACAACTCAAATGAGACCATCAATGCCCTAAAGGCCCTTGAAGAACCTGTGCAACATTGGGACTCTATATTGTTGTTCCACATGGAAAAGAAGTTGGATCCAGAAACAATGACGTTGTGGTGCAGGGAGCGTAAGTCGGATTCGGTTACGTTCCAACAATTTTTAGACTTTTTGGAACAACGTCTTTTGGAGGTAGAGAGCGCTCAACCGAGCAAGTCCAACTATCAAAATGTTGCAAGTAATCGCAATCGTAATCAATCAAGTGTGCACACTTCACTGGTACAATCATGCCCAGTTTGTTCGGAACAGCATTTCATATTTCAATGTGCTAAATTTAAGGCGCTTACTGTTGATGATCGTGGCAAGGTAGTGCGTAATAACAATCTTTGTTTCAATTGCTTACAAGTAAATCATCGGGCATCAGAATGCCAGCGTTCGTCGTGCAAGAAGTGCAAAGCTAAACACAACACGTTGCTTCATCGAGAGTCAGCACCAACCATTGAACAGCGTCATAGCTCACAGGAGTCTAACGTATCTAGTCAATGGCAGAGTTTGTCGTGTGCAATCAATTCGAATAATCAAGATAATTTTAGTTATATGACATTGTTGCCAACAGCGATTGTCATGGTTCAGGATGGTACCAATAATTTCCAGCCTTGCAGAGTCTTACTTGATTCTGGAGCTCAAGCCACGCTTATCACAGAAGCATGTGCACAACGTTTGCAATTAAAAAGAACTCACGACCAGACGATTCTTTACGGCGTTGGTTCGACTGGCGGTTGCAAGACCCGAGGCAAGGTTGAGCTTTATTTGAAATCTTCGCTTAATAACAACATTCTCAAGGCTGAAGCCTTTTGTTTATCCACTTTGACACAGAATCTTCCTGCGCACAAGATATGCAGCAATAAGTTTGAGTTTTTTAAAAAGTTGAAACTGTCTGATCCTGGATGTGATACACCAGGTCAAATCGATATAATATTAGGCGCTGATATGTTTTCTGAATGCGTTTTACCAAATAAAGTTGTGCATCCGACTGGCTCACCGTGTGCAATGTCAACCATATTTGGCTGGGTTCTAGTTGGCAAAATCGCAATACCACAAAAACCACGAATTTGGGCTGCACATGTGTCCTTGGATTTTTCTGAGCAACTTCATCGGTTTTGGGAGATAGAAGAACTCCAAAGCAGCACACGAATTTTAACTGATGAAGAACAACGAGCAGAACAACATTTCCAACAACACGTTCAGAAAGAAGCGTCCGGAAGATACATTGTAAGGCTTCCATTCAAAACTGATGAGCGTGATTTCGGTGACACAAAATCAGCATCGATGAAGAGACTTCACAGCATGGAACGTCGGTTTCAAAATAATAAATCACTACAGAAAGAATATATAAAATTCATGCAAGAATATATCGAGTTGGATCATATGGAACTTTCATCAAACTCATCAGCCAACGCGGGTTATTATATACCACACCATTCAGTGATCAAGCCTAGCAGTACTACAACCAAACTTCGAGTCGTTTTCGATGCCTCTTGTAAGGGGTCAAACGGCGTTTCACTCAATGATCGGTTGATGGTCGGCCCAACAGTACAGAATGATTTATTTACTATACTATTAAAGTTTCGAAAATATAAAATAGCGTTTTGTAGTGATATCGAGAAAATGTACCGTCAGGTATTAGTTCATGCTGACGATCGTGCATTTCAAAGCATTGTTTGGAGAACCAATAAGGATGAATCACCAAAGACATACAATCTCAAAACCATAACGTATGGCACGGCTGCAGCTCCTTTCCTAGCCATAAGAACTTTAAAGCAAGTTGCAATGGACTGCCTCGCATCGCATTCCACAGTAGCTGAGAGCATCAATCAGTGCTTTTATGTTGATGATTTTATGTCTTGTGCTACAGATTTAAGTCACGCAATCAAACTAAAGGACGAACTTTGCAGCATTTTGTCAAACGCTGGTTTTAATCTTCGAAAATGGTGTTCTAACTCTTCTCAATTTCTTGAAACAATTGATTTTAAAGACAGAGAAAACTCATCAGAAACTGTTATTGACGAATCCCAAACAGTAAAGACTTTAGGCCTGTTATGGGATACTGCAACGGATGCATTTAAATATAGTGTTTATCTATCACCAATGACGCAAGAAGTCTCCAAACGAACAGTGCTTTCAGACATTTCAAAAATCTTCGATCCAATTGGTTGGTTGGCACCAGTTGTGGTATCCATGAAAATTTTCATGCAGAGATTGTGGCTCAAGGGAATTTGCTGGGATCAACCACTGCCAGAAGATATTTTGCATCGATGGATTGAACTTAGAAATAGTATCGCTTTAATACCAGAACTTCGAATTCCAAGATGGCTGCAGTTCTCAGACGAACAAAATGTGGAGATACATGGTTTCGCAGATTCATCGGAGCTTGCATACGCTGCAGCAATATACCTAAGAGTGGTACACGCAGATGGTACCATTTATACAAATCTTATTGCTTCAAAAACAAGAGTAGCTCCGGTTAAACAAGTCAGCCTTCCACGACTTGAATTGTGTGCGGCCCACTTAATGGTTAAACTGGCAGTGAAGGTTCAAGGCGCACTAGACATTCATCATGCAACACTATATGGTTGGTCGGACTCAACCATAGTACTATCATGGATAGCAGATCATCCACGCAGATGGAAAAATTTCATTGCAAATAGGACCTCATACATCATTAATGTCATTCCTGCCGAGCACTGGCATCATATTTGTTCGCAAGAAAACCCAGCAGACATAGCCACCCGCGGAACGTCACCCTCTGAACTCATTAACAACCATCTATGGTGGAAGGGGCCTCTAGTATTGAGGACACTTAATTGGTTCCCTGAGCATGCATTCGAAATTCCAACTGATGTTGATATGGAGGAAAGAAAAAACGTTATTGTGCATGTTTCGACAATTGAACCTGATTTATTTGATCGGTTCTCAGATTTCAATAAATTACTCAGAATTACTGCACTTCTTCTTCGTTTTTTGCAAAACTGCCAATCACAAAAATATGAGAAGTCATATGGGTTCTTAACTTCAAGGGACCTACAATCATCACATACAACGCTTATCAAAAAGGATCAACAAAAATCATTTTTATCAGAAATTCGCGTGTTAACATCAAGTAACCAGCTACCAGCAAACCACAAGCTAGCAGCCCTTGCCCCATTCATCGATGACGATGGTTTGTTACGAGTTGGTGGTAGGTTAGAAAATGCAAATATTGCCTACGACCAAAAGCATCCTTTAATTTTAAGCAAAGATAGTCATCTTACGGAACTTATAGTTAAGGACTACCATCACAAGTATTTACATGCAGGTTGCCGTCAGCTTCAATATCTTCTTGGTCTCAAGTACTGGATACCATCCGTCATTTACGTCATAAAGAGATGTGTATACAAATGCACAACATGCATGCGATTTCGTGGCAAACCATTTGAACAACAAATGAGCAATCTACCTCAACATCGACTAGAGACAGTATCAGCATTTGTTAACACAGGAATCGATTTTGCGGGTCCGTTACAAATCCGGTCTTGGAAGGGGCGTGGAAGCAAACTTTATAAATGCTGGATATCGATCTTCGTTTGTCTTACAACAAAGGCTATACACTTGGAGCTAGTGACAGAGCTATCTACGGCAGCATTTCTAGCAACGTTGCGAAGATTTATAGCTAGAAGAGGCAAGCCAGCTCACATCTTCTCGGACAATGGCACGAATTTTGTTGGTTGCAATCAAAAACTGAGAGAACTATTACAATTTATGCAAAGATCAGAAACACAGGACAATATCACTAGAGAAATGTCACAACAACATATTCAATGGCATTTTTCACCGCCAGTTGGCCCACACTTTGGTGGATTGTGGGAGGCAGGAGTAAAGTCTACAAAGTTTCATCTAAATCGTGTTTTGGGTGATGCTTTAGCAACATTTGAAGAAATGCACACAGTTCTTTGTCAAATAGAAGGTTGTCTTAACTCTCGACCACTTTGTGCTAAATTTGATGGTGATCCGGATCCACTCACTCCAGCACATTTCCTGATTTTTCGACCAATGTCATCAATTCCAGATGAAGGCAACTTGTCATCAAAAATCAACCACTTAAACCGATGGCAATACTTGCAACGACTTGTCAGTCAATTTTGGAAACGATGGTCAACTGAGTACTTAACACAATTGCAAAAACGTCCTAAATGGAATAAAAAACTACAAAATCTAGAATGCAATGATCTTGTTATCATCAAAGAAGACAACTTACCACCTACACAATGGTCAATTGGAAAAATTATCGACACACATTCAGGTGCTGATGGTTTGGTAAGAGTAGTCACTGTCAAAACCGCTAAGGGTTGCTACAAACGTCCCATTATTAAACTTTGTCCATTGTTTGTTGACATTTGAAAGCGGAAGCATTCAACGGGGGGCAGAATGTTGAAGTTTGCACACTAAAACATACATCTTTAACAAGGTTGTAACCTTGTCAGTTTTGTTGTTTGAGTTGCATCCCTGATCAAAGCATATCTTTGTATCCCTGATTTATAAAACATAAGTTGTATCCCTTAAAAATACAGAAAATTATTCTGGTACATTTTGTTAAGCTTGATATACTAAAAAATTTATAATTGATACAGTCCACCTTGAAATAAAATAAAAAGAACAATAAAATATACAATACATATTTTATTTAAATGGAAACAATGTATTCAATTCGACTTTTGAGGCGATGAGGCACCATCAAAAACTTTGTTTATCGGTGGTACACAGAATTCAAGAGAGATCGTACTTCACGTGAAATCTGAATCAAAATCTGTTGTGCCAAAAAATATTGAAATTGATGCATCCTGGTCATTACTTCAATCTCCATGCATACAATTTTACATAAACACATAATTTTGAAAAAGATTTGTTCACGTTGGATTGGAGGTTTTGGAGGTGTTTCGAGCGGAATGGAATACATATTAAGACAAATTGTTCGAACGCATGGAGAAATGTATTAATCAGAAAAGAAACAGTATTTCATATTTAATAAAGCCCGAAAAGATACATTTCCTGAAATATATGTAGCAACCAAGGCCTATAAAGTTTACTAAAATATTGATAAGTTGATACTGTAATACTATAAAAATACTATAAAATATAAGTTGATGTTGATGGCCTTCTTAAAAACTAAGTTATTAAAAATATGTATATATACAAATATTTGTTTCCTTTGTTCAGCAAAATTTGGATTTAATTAATAATCATTTAATAGTAGCTTTGTCTCTTCAGGTATATTTTCGAAAGTAAAATGTTTGTTCTTGTCAAATTAAAATGATCTCTCCTATTTCTATTTTTTATTACTTCCTCTGAAAATAACGTGAATATTAAAATAAATCATCTCTGCTTAATATGCTTTCTATCAAGTCACGCTTGGTTTCGTTTACATTATATTGATTTGTTGTTATGCATGTTATATCATGATAAATTTTAAATTTTCATTATACGCCAACATTATGGGTGAGTACAAAATTGGTTTTAATATCTTAATTCCAGTTTCTTATAACTTCAGTATGGGTATTCACGATTCAGTTATGCACATTGAAAAATTTGACAGCTTTAAAAAAGTGATGCAATATTTGAGAGTTAATATACCAATTACTTAATTAATAAATTTAGTGACGTAACGTAGAACGTATCATACGACTATTTATTTATGCTCACAATAAAAATATATAAATATTTTGTTTAAAACAGACAAAATTTTCTTTATTTGCGCTTAGAAATTAGCATGAGCTATCTGAACCAAATGTATTGGTTACTAGGTATTTTGTACAAAATATATTGTACATCACTAATTGTCAGTTGAAAAGTTGAAAATTGTTATTTATATTCAATTAGGGATGGATGGCAAAATAAAGGCAAGCTCTCCCAAAGCTAATAATTTTTGCTTTAACACTTTTTTCGACATATTTCGATATATTTAGTTAACGAAATCTTTTCTTTTGCTTCCCGATTCTAATAATAAATAGCTGATTTTGAAAACAAATACATACTTCAATAGATTTCTCAATCAAAAGTGTGGTGTGTACACAAAACCTTAATGCACAATTCCTCCGCTGCACTGGCAAGTGCACTGAATCCTGAATACCCCTTATTTAAAATTTTACACATATATTTAAAAATATTACCACCACTGCATGAAACTTTTTTATCGATACTGCAAAAGCGCCATCTAAATGTGAGTTCAAAGCGCTGATAACTATCATGTTTTCCGACCAAGGACAACAAAATATTTTGACAGACCGCTGTGCTGTGTTGTGTTGTTGCTATTTTAGGGAAAATATGCAAAATTTAAGTTTAATTTAATTATAACAAATTAAACAAAATATAGTTAATAGAAGAGAGCTGTTGTACAAACAATTAACACTGCAAAACTTGGAGGCGACAAGAAAAAAGAAACAAATGGTGAGTATCTGGCGAATACAAAGGCTGTCGCCAGAGAAGTCTCCAACTTGTATTCTTGGTTTTTTACATTAATTCAAACCTCTTCGACATACTTGTAGTTTAAACGCTGCAACCTGACGCTATACTTTTGCTAAACTAACTAATAATTTAGCGTGTACCAGGACAACATGCTGCCAGCCACTATATTTCGGCAACTCTATCGCCGGCCGGGCCCCAGTCTATGCAAAGGTCTCACGGATCTGCTGCAGCACTGTGCAAGCGCAAATGTTGTGTGTGTCGGTGTCGGTGCAAATGGATCACCTGCCGTTGGTGCCATCAACTGTCTCAATCGGTATGCAGCGGCTACCGGTTTTATACGTATTTCCTTGCTGGATATCAATCAGTATCGTAACTGGGATGTGGCCAGATTACGTCAATACGCTGACAACAAAAAACAGTCGCTACATATGCGCACATTAAAAGGACGAGATCTGCTGCACAATGTAATTGGCAAGAAACGCGAGAGTTTCATAGAGCGGAAAAATGTTATTGTTGAGGACATACGCGAAGTACGTTCCAAGGTGCGGCAACGTGTACGCGATAAAATGGAAGAGGTGATTGAGCGTGAAAACATCCTCACAATTCCGAATCTACTAACCGTAGGCAGAGCGGTGCTGTCGCCCTACATTGGCTATGTAATCGTGCAGGGTGACTTTGGATTAGCCATGAGCCTGCTAGCTGTGGCAGGCATCACCGATTTGGTAGAGTAGGACAACAAATTTTTTTCGAAAAAAATATACAAAGTTGTGTTTCTTTTAATGTAGCTTGATGGTCAAATCGCACGACGGTGGCCTACGCAAGCCAGTAAGGCCGGCTCTTTTCTGGATCCCATGGCAGACAAGTTACTAATCGGTTCGTTGGTCATTTCAATGGGCTATTGTGATTTATTGCCCCTATGGTTAGCTGGCACTGTCCTCTTTCGCGATGTCTTCCTTATAGCAGCGGGCTTTGTCATACGTTATATTAGCCTACCACCACCCGTGAGTATTTTTTTACTGTTATGAATATTTAGATAACGAACATGGTACAATAATACCATTTAATAATATTAATACCATGGATAACGACGATAAATCATCTGGGTTCTTAAGCCATCCATGTATAAGTACGAGAAAGTTTGTTTTTACCATGATGATCGCGAAAACAGCAAGTAATGAACTCAACAATTCAATCTGTATAGAATCAATGTAGTTACTTTTTCGAACATAGGTTTTTTGCTAAAATTTTTACCATCAAAGAAAAACAACTTTAATTTTGTGCGTGTTTGTATAGTAAAAAGACGACCGATTAAATTTTATTAAAAAATCTATAAAGTAGTGATAACAATAGTTAAATAATATTTATAATTATAGCTTTAATATGTGATCACAAGGCAACAGCTCAATATTCTCTGCTCTTTCAAATTTAGTTGGCCGATTGAACATATTTGGCTAATGGCACTTTTTGTTTCGTTTATTTTTTTGTTGAATTTTTATTGTAGAAAAAGTAAAACGTACTTTTTCGAGTGAGGTGCAATATTGCTGATATCCTTGTGACAAACTAGATATAAATCGGCACAACTTTGACGTTCGTCGCTCTGCATTAATTTATAGCCGTTAAAGCTTTTTGTTTTAAGGCTAACGATAACAACTTTTTATTAGAATGTCCAATTATGCATTTATATAAAACTGCTTCGATTGACAAAAACAAAAAAAAAATATCGATTGTTTCAAATGAGAATACATTTGTCCTTTGACTTCTTCATATCCTTTTTGATCTCTTGTAGTTTCGCCTCCTTCTCCTCATACTCGTCTATTTCCTGACGCAATTTACGTAATTTTTCCTGCATACTGAGCTTTTTTTGTTCATATTCAGTAATATTGCTTTCCAGGTCCTCGTCAAGATCCTGATTCTTACGCTTGGCTTTAGCTTCTAATGAATTAGATTGCCAGCCATACGCTCCATTTTGCAACTCATCAATTGACTGTTTAAGCCAGCGTGCATTGCGCTCTGAAGCTTCCAACTTGCTTTGCAGTTCCGCCTTCTCAGTTTCCAAGTCCATTTGTTTAGAAGAGTACTCACGTAGACTCTTGCGTAACTGTTCCTCGACACGCCGAGCATCTTCAACACTATTGCGCAGTTGATCTTCGACGTTTTTAGTCTTGGCCAGATTGTCCAGCAGTTCCTCTTTGGCCAGCTTAAGATCTTGAAATTTATAGTGAAACTCTGTGTTCAGGTCTTGCAATTTATAGTGAAACTCTTCACTGAGAGTCTTCTCTTTGGCAGATGCTTCCTGTAATAGAATTTCCAAATTAGCCACCTTCAAATCCAAGCATTCAATTTGCTTGCAATATCTTTCTTTGTCCAGTTTTCGTCTTTCCTCAACTCTGAGCAATTCTTTACGTAGTTCATTGTCGGTTTCCGCTTTATCGTGAACGTTACGATTAACTTCAGCAGCTAGCCCACTTTGCGCTCCACTACTAGCCACCCAGTTATCAGTAGTATCCGGCGATTCCTCGAATGTCAAGAAAAATTGGTGCGGCGCGCAGCAGTCGGTGCGGCATTGTGGACATGTTTCCGATTGGCAGAGCCAGCTTTGTATGCAGCCAGCATGGAATAGGTGTCCACATGAGGTTGCTTGCAGTTCATCATTTTTTCCAATGTTTTCCCAACAAATGGAACACACTACTGGACACATTCTCGACTTTGACTTAATGCCACAATCTTACTACCTCAAAATCAACAACAACAACACAATTCTTTTTGTCACTATTTCTTTTTACTATGTTCCACTAGTTCAACTTTAGACTGTTTTTTCAATTAAACAATGTGATGTTCACAAATTAATTTTAATATATCTCGGTTAGTCATTATCAATTTTTACTTGTTATCATTGCCTCTCTTTCACACTTTCGTTATGGGAAAGACATGAATTTACGTTGTAGCCGTCGTTGAAATACATACGCACAAACATGTTTATTTCTATTACTTTTTTATACTTCGTATTATAATTATAATCAGAGTTTTGCTGCGAGGTGTAAAATGAGGTTTATTTTGTTAGCAGAAGTTTATCGAGTTTCTCAGAATTTAATATATTTTTAAAATAAAAAATTTTTCCATATCGGATAACTACCATCGACTCGTAAAATGCAACTGTTGCAAACACCAGTGGTGCCATATTATTGTACGCCAACACGTAGTAGAGACGATTTTATTGATTTTGGCAACACAAGCAAAAAGGCTACGATAATATAATCTAATGACCCAAAAATAGCCACATCAACCCACGGCATTAATCCATGTCGAGATAAAGAAGTCAATCCTTCCGATTACTTATGATTCGTCATAAAAATCGATTCTGTACAAATAACTAGATAAGATATCTAAAAGTAGATACGGTAAAAACCGTACCGAACAAAAGATAGAAACATTGAAAAGGTTAGTATTTCGGCAAATGCCTTTTAATCCAAAGAACTAATTTTCCTTAAGTCTCAATTGAGGCGAAGAAAGGCAAAGGAGATTAGAAATTAGAACAAATTTTTCATCAAATTGTTGGTCAAAAAGTTTGACAACTTAAGTGTTCACATTCTCAAATTTTTCGTCAAATTTCATTATTGGCTTGTGTATCGAAGTAAAAACGTTGCCATGACGTTATACATATATGAAGTAAACAAACTCTGGTTGTGTTCGATTATTTATTTCAAAAACATACTTCTGCTATTTTCATGTTTACGCGATCTGTTCACGTTGAAATCCTTATTTCAAATGACGAAAATGTTCGTCAGATTGTTGGTCAAACAACAGAAAAATCAAAATATTTTTATTTTCATCAAACAATTTGATGAGTTCACATATCAAATTGTTAAACTTTACAAGATTTTTAATTGAGCACTACGCTTTTGCAATTTCAATTTCAATATTATATATTCTTTCTTTCCCGATAGGTTTAATACGTTTCTGTTTTAAAAAGTCTATATAGCAAAATAAAAACACTATAAAGTACAGGGTGGTCCTTCTAGTGGTTTCTTTTTAAATCGTAGGTTATTTTGACACTGACATCTGCTTCCCGCTCGAAATCTTGACATAAAGTCTAGTGTCATACCTCCGCGGAAAGAAACGAGTCGATTTACGGTTGAACAACGTTGGAGAAAATTGGAAATTTGGAAATATTTCCAAATTGAGTGCTGTGTAGCCCAAACAGTGCGTTATTTGAAAATAAGTTTTGGCCAAAATTAAGCACCCACCGTGCCTGCTGTACCCCTGCTGTATCTGGGGCTCGGAAAACCCGAACGTAATTGTCGAAAAGCCAATGTATCAGGGACCGTAACCGTTAAACCATTTTTCTAAAAAAGTTGAAAGTTTTAGTTATTTTTTGTGTTTTATTATATTGAACAAGAATTAACCAGAATTTTTTAACTTCTACTTTTCGCACAAAAAATAACTGTTATTAAATGTGGGATATTTTTTCCCACAAAATATCCCACAAATCGCTATATCTAAGAAACTGCTTATTATAGGGTCATAAAATTTGAAAGATAAAAACATGGCAAGTCTGTCGCATAGCCGGAGATATTTGAGGCGATGAGAGCAAGAGTGGCCTAACCCACAAAAATATGAAAATTAAAATAAATGGAGATCTAGCGTCGCAACTAATGCTGCTAATCCAAATATTGACATTTTGTTATAATAACCACTAAAAAGCGAATTTAGAAAAAGCGAATAATATTGTGAATAAACGAAAAAAATAAAAGAAATTCAAATGAAAATCTTAATATGATTCCATTAGATATGTTGGTGGGTTAGGCCACTCTTGTTCTCATCGCCTCATTTGTCCATATGAATGATTGACCACGTGCTTGTGTTTTTTTTTAATACAACGTTAGTTTTGTGCATTGAAGAAAAGATTTAGTTCTAACTGTATCTATATGAATGAATTGAGCACATGCTTGTTTTTTTAAGGCAACTCTCAGTAAATCACTAAATTCCATAATGTTAAATCAGCAAGTGCAGCGTTTCTATCCCACTTGTAGATGAAATCATAGAATGTAAAAAAGGGGCGTGTCCCGCCCATTTTTTGTCATATGGTAGATCCTGCCTTCTTATTTTCACCAGTCAAATTTCATGACCCTAGCATGAACGGTTTTGTAGATACAGTGATTTGTGGGATATTTTGTGGAAAAAAATATCCCACAAAAAATAACTGATATTTTTTGTGCGAAAAAATAAAAGTTCAAAATTTAACTGGTATTTTTAAACTCTTACTTTTAAAGTCGAAATTTAAAACACAACCCAGGACTAACAAGGGGATGTCGGGGGATCATAATGGTGTCATCCAAAATGTCCTCCGACTGTTCCAACTACTTGTGGTTTTCCCTTAAAAAATGAGACCATAACTGTTATTTACGGTCCCTGCAATGTATACACAGAGAGTGACAGTTTGGTGCGGATTGTCGAGTGGTTGCATCATTGGAGCATTTTTCTTCGAAAATGAGGCTGGGAACAACGTTTCGATCTAGGGTGGGCGTTACAGAACCATGTTAGCCAACTTGTTTTTTACTGAAATTGAAGACATGAATTTGGACGACATCTGGTTCATGCAGGGTAGCGCGCCATGCCACACAGTCCATGCCACAATCAATCTTTTGCGCACCAAATTCCAAATCGTGTTATCAGCCGTCTTGGCGAGCCGCCTCAGAGGTGCGATTTGACCCCTTTGGACTTTTTTTTTTTGTGGGGAACTGTGAAGACTGATGTTATTCCAACAATCCGAAAAAGATTCAAGCATTTAAGGCCAATATCAACCAAGCAATCAGTGAGCTACAGCCCGAAACCATCAACAAGGTCTTCGAAAATAGGAGTGACAGAATACGCTACTGCGAAGCCAGCCGAGGCAGCCACTTAGACGACGTTGTTTTCCATAATTAATGGGAATGTTTGCTCTTACTAATAAAGCCATAAAACATTGAAAAAATTAAATTTTATTGCATTAAAAAAAATTTGTATTTGACCCACCCTGTATATCTTTTCCGAGATGCCACATTGCATTTTATTAGATTTTGTATTGGATTTTGTTGAAAAGTAAAGATTTATTTTCAAATCTTATAGCGCATTCTTTTCTGAAAAAAAAGTTCTGCATTTTTTCTGCCCTTTTCAAGAACTCTGCATTTTTTCTGTTCTTTTCTAAAAAAAAATGTTGACCTCAAAATAAAACGTGTTCTTTTCTCGAAAATGTTGACCGCAAAAGTATAACAAATGCAGAATTTTCTGACCTGTAAAATTCGACGGTTCTGTATTCTGCCCTCTAATAATACCAACATTAAAACAAAGTAAAATAATTTTGACAACTCATACTTTGTGCTAAGAAAATTGTGATAAGCAAAGATTTTGAAAAATGTCTGAAATTGATTCCAATATGTTGTTGGTTAAAGTGGTTAGTTTTATAAAAAATGAATTGCTCGTCATTCATTGTCATCATTCAAATAAATAATCAATAACAAATTAGTCTAAAATCAAAACAACAGTGCAGCCAATATTAAAAAAAAAATATTGCATTTTTTCTGTTCTTTTTTCAGCTCAAAAGAGGTCAACATTCTGTAAATTCAGGTCAGAATCTAAAAAATTCTGCATTCTGTAAGGGCAGAATTTTTTTTCAGAAAAGAATGCGCTATTAAACTTGTATGAAAATCTCAGTAGATTTCAATGTAGATTTTACGAAATCTCATAAAATCTCAAGATTTCGAGGAGATTGAAACATAGTAATAAACAAAGTCAAATTTTTAAATTTATTTCAAAAGTGGCATTGACATCAGTAATTTTGCTTGAATAAATATGTAAATAAAAATTTACCAAAGTATTAGCAATTTACCAAGAGATGATTTGAGTTTTAAAGCCCAAGAATTGATTTAAATTAATTGATAAAACTCTTGATCAAATTTACCGAAAAAAAAGATAAACTTAACATAAATTAAATACCATAATTTGACCTTCTTTTAGCGTACCTTTTCCCGTTATTTTGATGTCACACACGTAACAGCGCAGCTGGAACCAACATTTATAAGCAAAGTCAACACCGTCGTCCAATTGGCAACAATTGGCATTAGTTTAGGAGCACCAGTTTGGGGCTATTTGGGTGAGTTATCTGTATATTTAATCGTTGGTTAAAATAATTCTATGGAAAAAATTGCAAATGATGAAATTAAATCAAAAAGTATTCATCTTTGCAAATTGGCCATAACTTTATATTTCGACTTGAATTTGTGATTAATGGAGATTGTTTGAACATCATTTTTTTCAATAGTTGATATATTGTGTTTTTCTGCTTATCCTTTCAGATCATACAGCGCTGCATGGTCTATGGTATTTGACCGGTGCTACAACAGTTGCTGCTGCCTTAAGTTATATTCTCCGGAAAGATACTTTTAAAATAATCAAATCTTCAGCCTACAAGCGTAGATAGTCGTTACAGTGCATATCGATACAGTAATATATGCAACAACATAACTGAAATTGTTTAAAGTTAATCAAAATAAAATCGAGTTGAGACAAAATGTGAAAACATACAAAAAAAAAAAAACAAAGAGGTTAAAAGAGGCATGATGAATATGATAAGCCTTAGATATCTTAAGTTATTACAATACAAACTCAAAAGTTACATTTTTTAACGCGGTGTAAAAAAATTAGAAATTAAAAAAAAACTGATACCAAAAAATTTTTGTAAATTACTGATCTTGTTGGAATAATTTTTTTTTCTTTTGCTCGAACATAAATATATATTTTATATGGTTTTTCAAAATTGGCTTTCTTGTTTGAAATAATGTAACATTAACAATATGAAAACAAAAATTCTAGTTATTCCTCGAGTACTAAACTGAAATAAAGTTTAAATTTTATTAAATTATGCTTTTTTTTAATAGAATAGCAAATACGAAACGTACCTCTTGGAAACAACTTGGTGGAATTGACCAAAGCCCTAAGCTTAGTTTATTTAGCACAACGACTGCCAACGAAAACGTATAACATTAATTGTTTTAATCACTTTTATGATGTTGATCTACAGCTGCAGCACTCTCCAATTTGATGGCACGTTTTTCCATAAGCCAGAAGTATAATGAAGGACATACAAATCTCAAATAATGCGCAATCTTTGCTTGCAAATCGCAAATAACGATGTCCTTATCATTGCGTAATATAGCTAACAGGATTTCGTGAGCCATGCGTTCTGGAGCCATACCCGCGGCTGTGGTTGTATCCATTTCTGCACAAAAACATGTATTACACGCTATTTATTAAAATTTTAAGAGTTGAATTCTAAGTTACTCACTTCCATAAGTTTGTCCGGTGCCAGTTAATGCATTAATCGATAGTTGAGTACGAACATAGCCTGGGCTCACACAGGTGACGTTAATGCCTTTATTGGCAACTTCAGCGCGCAGTGAATCAGTAAAGGCCTGCACGGCATGCTTTGAAGCCGAATACGATGACCGATGAGGTAAGGCGAATTTTCCTTGCACTGAGCTGACAAAACAAAGGTGGCCTGTCTGTCGCTTCACCATGGATGGTAGAACAGCTGTAAAATTTCTTTTGCTTAGTGACTAGCAATGTTTAATATTCTTAATCTTACCTTTGGTTAATGCAACGGCACCAAAATAATTCACTAGCATCACCTTTAAATCAACATCCACCGCAGATGAAAGTATGTCGGCTCGCACACTGATGCCACCGTTATTGATTAGTATATCGATTTGATTGTGTACACTAAGTGCCTTAGCAACAAATCCAGGAATTTCATTCAATTCTGCGAGATCTAATGGCAATACGGTTGGTGGATAAGTTATAGGATTCTACTAAGTGAGAAAGTCAGTCACAAATTATAAACTTTGTTTTAACAAAAACAAACCGCTTCCTCTGCCAGTAGATCCTTTTTAACACGTTCCAGTTCATCTTTGCGTCGGGCAGCTAGAATCACTTTACAACCGGCTTTATAGAAACTGTGAGCCAAAGCTTCACCCAACCCTGAACTCGCACCAGTTATCAACACAACCTGCATGAGTTATATTTTAATATTGTTTAGTCAAAAAATGTAAACAAATTATATAGATTTCTACTTTTCCAGGCAAACAGTTTCTGTATTTTTGTGCTCTTAATCGTTTCCATAGATTCAACGCAACTAGCGGAAATGCAATCGGCATGCAAATAGTTCCCAGCACCCAATAAATCACATTCCAATCACCTCCAGAGTTTCCTCCACCGGCACTGTTGCACTTCCCACTCTCTTCGAACTTCATATTTATTAACGCACTTTGCACTTTTACTATAGCTAATCGATAAATGTTTATGCTTTTCAAAATCTGAAAAATTTTAATCATATGTTTTGCTTCCCATTGGTTGTTTGTTTGTTTTTGTTGAGGTCATAGCTGCCAACCTTATGGGAAAAATACCTTTTGTGGCATTTTTTAATTGCTGTGGGAAAAGGAATTCCCTTAGTATTTTTTCAACTAGGCGTGGTATTTTTTAAAGAATGTGTTTTTTGTGGTATTTGCGATGAAAGTGTGTTTTTTTAATATATTTGGGAATTTTGTGGTATTTTTAATTAAAAATAATAGAAATCAGATTACGCCATCAGAGGCAGAAAAAGTTGCACCGTTCTGCGCAAGACGTTAGGTCTTTCGTGACGTAGATAGGAAAAGACTCTTTCTCTGTTCTTCTCACTGATTTTCTGTTCGTGCAAGAAAAGACGAAAGATAGTGCGAAATAGTTCTGTACGATTTTTTTTTCAGCTGCAGTTGTTTTTTATGTTTTGCTCAGTGAAAAACAGCTGATTTTGACAATGTGTCGATCATGACGTAGGCAGACATGCGCATGGTATAATCTTGTATTTATTATTTTTGATTTTTAATGACTATGTATTTTTTGTGGTATTTTTTAATGACTGTGGAATTTCAGTGGTATTGTTTTAATGTCTGGGAGTTTTTGAGGTGTTTTTTAATTGCTATGGTATTGACTTGACGAAGTTACGTTTTACCGCGCAGGTTTCCAAAAAAGTTGAAAAATACATTTTTTCAAAATTTATCGGCGTTGCATTGGATTGTTACTCGCTGAGTATAAGAGCTATGATTAAAAAAATAGTACAACCGTAAAGGTTAATTCTTTAACTTCATTCTAAAAAAACAAACAAAAATTTAAAACGTCATAGGGACGCGGTGAGAGCTGCTTAAGCAACGCAACTGAAAATTTGATACATGGAATCGATGAGTATTAGTGCTAGGATTAAAAATATGATACACCAGTTAAGGCTTGCTATTTTTTTTTTATTTTTTATTTAAGTCTAAGCTTTCGACGACATGTACAATCGTTCGAAAGCAAATGAGACGGTCGGACCGACATGTCGGAAGAAAATCAAAAATTTTTGATTTTTCTGCCGGTCGGTCCGACATGTCCGACGTGTGAAAGCATGTCGGTCCGACTCGCTGCATTTATCATTTCTATAAAGTTTTCATCGAGTAAACATCGGCTTATGCAAAGCAAAAAAGGTTTTTACTTCGTTTTTTTACCGATGTGTTACGCTCGAGAGTCTGCAAAAAATGAAGTCGTCGTACATGTCCGATCGTTTGAAAGCTAAAAAAAAATATTCCCGTTAGTTTGTCGTCGTACAATGTCGGCTGACATGTACGTCCATGTGAAAGCCCCTATTGAATTTTTACTCGATGAATATTTGTCATATAATATTTGTCATAAATATAATATACTTGGTCTTATTACAAAAATAAAAAAAAATTCTGATGTTACCAGTGGCTCGTTCGTGTAAAAAAATCGGTAAGTTACCGATTTGTGTGACGTCACACTGTATCGATCCTAAGTTACCGATTTTGTGATAACTAGTGTTTGTGTACGTTCAAATCGGTAATAATTTGGTCCATGATGGAAAAGAACACAAATCGATAAGAAACTTTGTGAAATTGAATCAAATGACAAACAGCTGTTTATTTACATTTGTTTCATTTTATGTGCGCAAATATTTTATCTTAAAAAGGTAATAAAAAGTGATTGTTTGTTGTTTAAATAAATAAATTCTAACATGAATTATTGTTTCAGACAATATGAGTGACATTTTTATGGTGATGTACGCAATAAGGCATGACCGCAGGATATTTGATATTTATGAAATTTAATATTTTCACAGTTAGTGATGTGCAATGAAAAGTAAACAAATATTTTCATCCGGGTATTTTTGCATTGATCCAACAAATACTTTTTTCTGCTTAAATTTATATTTTTTATATAAATGAGCATTCATTTTAAATCACATTACATTGAAAACTATAACTTTTAAAACAAATAAAAATATTAAAATCAGTTAAAAATGTAACTTAAGCGAAAGTACCCGTTTCAAAATAGTAATTGCGAGTACTTTTTATTTCATATGTGCACAACATTACTGTCATTTATTCAAATCGGTAGAGTTCTCACTTGCCGCAAAGGCAGTGAGAAAAGTGACACATTTTTATCGATTCACTTTTCTTACACAAACACTTTTTTTAAAGATTCCATTGAAGTGGAATCGGAACATGTGACAACTTATCGATTTGGAACGAATGAATTGAACGGGAATCGATTCAGATTGTTACACAAACAGTGTAGGTGATAATTACGTCACAGTGACGTCAAATCGGTAACTTCGATCGGTAACTACGATCGATAAGAGTTACAAGAACGAGCTACAGGTCGTGAATATAGTAGACTAGTTAAATCGTATGGCGTTAAAACGCCGAAATGCGAAAAATATCTAGTGTTAGTTTTTTTTTATTTTTTTATCAAAACTTTTCAACTATTTGACATATATCTGTGTAAACTATGTTTGATGTTATATAACCTTCATTATTGGGTAAAATGCGCTGCATACTCTTCTCTTAATAAAAATGTTCACACCACCAAAAGAGCTGACTCGACTTGTCAAATATAGTTCGCCGTGTGTCAATACTGGGGCTTGCAGATAAATTGCAATTGCAATGACAAAGACACCGGAAATTTAAAATATTTCTTTTTAAATGAAAAAAGAGTTTGATGTTTCGTGGCCACTCCCGTAAATTTTGAAGTGACAGTATTTTTTTATCCACAAATCTTTCACTTAATCCTTGTCCTTGTGGCGACCGTGGCGTAGTTGGTTAAAGTGCGTGGCCGCTATGTCAACGAACTTTGGAGACCCAGGTTCGAACCCCAGCAGCGACAGAAAATTATTTGAATTAAAATAATTTTTCTGTACGGCCGCCACCTCTCTGCAGACAATGGCAAACCTCAGAGAGTAATCAAATGCCATGTAAAGCTTCTTGAGAATAAGAACATTACGTTCATCGCCGTTCGGAGTCTGCGTTAAACATGTAGGTCCCTTTCTCGGTCAATTGTGTACAAACTTAATAGGGGCTTTCACATGGACGTACATGTCATCCGACTTGGGCATGTCCGACGACATGTACGATCGTTCGAAAGCAAATGAGACGGTCGGACCGACATGTCGGCAGAAAATCAAAAATTTTTGATTTTTCTGCTGGTCGGTCCGACATGTCCGACGTGTGAAAGCATGTCGGTCCGACTCGCTGCATTTATCATTTCTATAAAGTTTTCATCGAGTAAACATCGGCTTATGCAAAGCGAAAAAGGTTTTTACTTCGGTTTTTACCGATGTGTTACGCTCGAGAGTCTGCAAAAAATGAAGTCGTCGCACATGTCCGATCGTTTGAAAGCTCAAACAAAATATTCCCGTTAGTTGGTCGTCGTACAATGTCGGCTGACATGTACGTTCGTCTGAAAGCCCCTAATAACACGCACAACACAATTGATCATAAGAAGCTAGGTCAAAGTCCTTTCAAGGGCTGAAATGGCCAGTTATTTATTTTTTATTTTAATCCTTGTCCGAATCCCTTTCCAAGTTTGGAAAGATGTGTTTTAGGTGTATCTAAATATTTGTCCTAATCTATATCCTATAAAATATATTTGTATGTTTCTCGCTTTACTCTACTGCTTTAATTATACAATAGAATGATTTTGGAAAATTTCAGAAAAAAAAACATCACGTAGTTTTAGGCACCATATAGAAAACTCACTTTCTTTGCAGAAGATTGTTTTGCTTTTTTTATTTAAATACAGAATATTTAAGAAAAAGTAGTAATTTATTGCACATCTGCAGAGCAATACCTTTCTATTGATACCCCATTTATGAAAATCGGATTTACGGTATAGATTTGATGGTCATCACAAAAAAAGCATTTGCGTAATAATAATATAGATTACTAGCCTTTTCCCGGCGCGCGTTGCTGCACCCTGCAACTATATGGGAATATACATAATAGGTATATTTAAAAATTTTCTTAGACGCATAATTTAACATCAGTGTCATTTTCCACTGCCCGTTACAGTTTCCCAGTAACAGGCGATCACCAAATAAAAACTCCATTTTGAGTTTGTATGTAAGTACTGCTACTTTACTTTCAAAGCTATTCGATAATACAAATTTTAATTGTATGGGTGGAGCCACACCCCCTTTTATAATAACCATCCCAGTTTTCTAGTAGATGGACATTTCCCAGTTTTAGTATAGTTGCTGACAGTGAGCATTCAAACTAAATTACCAAAATGTAGCCAAATCGACGAAATTATCTTCGTGGCTCTTTAGTCAAGAACTGTAGAAATTGCTTTAAAATTTTGACCGATGTAAAAGTGATAAAGGGAAAAGCTTTTGAGCATAAATTATTGAGCAACATTTCTCTGATATAGAAAGCTTTCTTCAATTCGCATGTGGCATGGTAGAATAACAGAGGTAGACGCATTTCGGACTGAGCTCTCTTCCTCATAGCCAAAATTGTCTTTCAATAGTAATTCGAAAATGAAAAACAAAAACAAAACATAAAAAAAATTATCGCTTTCGGATTTTCTATGGGCAGTCAATTTCCTTTTGACAGTTGCGGCAGTCTGACTCTCTGAAATGCTTCTACCTTGTTTTCATTGTACCATGGCAGGTGGCAAACGTGCGTTAAAAGAAATATTTCTCTACGCATTTGCTTTTAGACGCTCTTGTTATTTATTATCAGCTGGCGAACATGCGCTGTAAAAAATTCTGTAGAAAATGTTTTAACAGTGCATAACAAATGGTTTTTATTGGCGATCTAATTTTTTTGTGTCCAGTTTTATTCCAAGATTCTGTAAAATTTATCTCAATCTATTTATTGGATTATTTAACTCAGTAGATTATTTAACACGCAAATAAATACGATATATTGGGCTTATGGCTACACTGTAGCAGAAATTAACTGAGTGCAACTACACACTCAAGAGACCAGCGCGGTGAGTTGTAGAATCTCACCTCTCTCTTCTAACAAAAAGCTTAAGCTATTGTTTGCTGTTATTTCGTACTGCTTATACAATGGCAGCATGGATTAAAATGCATGAATTCTTAAATAATTAAATAAAAAGATTTAGCAAAAATGGAGTATCCAGTAGCAGGGTCGCTTATTATAGCAATTGAATAGTGAAAGAATTATTAAAATCGGTTCAGCATTTACACCCTTGATTGAACGATGAAAATTCGAGAGAACCCTTTTATATAATAGTATAGATGTAACAGAAATGTAATATCGTTGCATGGAATTATTATTTACTCAGGAGACGTGCTGCGGTAAATTTTGTTTTACGACAGCATATATCGCAAACCCTCTTCAAAAGTGACACAACTCGAAATTTTTCAATTTTGACGTTTTAATATAAATCAGTCCGTAATGCACATCTCCTTGCTCGTAATCTGATTGCTCGTTAATTTTTAAAAAATTATTTTGTGACTTTCTTTTGTATGAAGTTGCTTGAAAACGAGATAGTTTTTTGACTCTCCTGAAAATTTCAAAATTTTGAGTTGTGTCACTTTTGAAGAGAGTGTGTGATATGTGTTAATACGCCTCACTACTAAATTATAAAAAAATTCTTATCATCGTTATTTCAGGGTTGCAACCACATAATCCAGTAAAAATGCTACAACCATGAAAAAACGTTGCATGAAATTTTAACTCTGTGATTACTGACATAACGGTAAATTTTATGGAACGAAAACAAAGGCGAGGACTTTAGGCACATAATAAATATAAAAAAAAAGTGACGCCTTCATAAGGGCCCTTTGGGAACCGCCTAATGTGGCGCATATGCATCACTTTTGCTGAATTAATCGCATGCAGCTAAGGCAAAATTAACGCATCAAGGAAAAGCACAACCAATGGAGAAGCAAATAAAAAAAAGCAAAAACAATACTAACACCAACACCAACACCAACATCAACACCAACACCAACATCAACATCAACATCAACATCAACATCAACATCAACATCAACGTCAACGGCAACATTAACATCAACATCAACATTCAACAAAAAATCTAGTTAGTTATGATTTCCACAGTTTTTTTTGTGGTTATTCTAATATGGATTAGGACAAAAATTAAGACACACATAAAACACACATTTCCAAACTAGGAAAGGGATTCGGTATACTTGATAAAGTCAAGAATTTAGTCATGAATTCAAACAAGAGTTCGGGCATGAAATATGAGCATAAAAAAACACCGTCACTACAAAACCTACGGGTGTGCCCACGACACACTTTTTTTAATACAAAAATACCGTGGGAATTGAGGTGGTATTTTTTAAATATCGTGGAAGTGCAACCATGGTTGAATAAATAAGGTTGTCTCGGGGCTGATCGTACTCTCTTCTCAGTACCCATAATTGTCAAAATCAATGAAAAACAACCACAAAAACTTATCGGCTTTACCATGGTATAATTAAACAGGACGGTGTGACAGTTTTCAATCGAACATGAATTGTCAAAAATCATACAAAGCAAAGCAAACAAACAAACATATTCATTTGATTTTGACAATCCATGAACGATCTCGTGAGAAAATAGCCTGTTGTCAAACATACCTGTATAATTGTATCATGGGCTTTACATGTTTTCAATTTTCGCTTTCAGATTTTGTATGAGCTGTCAACTTCGATTTGACATTTATGGGAACTCGCTCTCACCCATAGTATAATAACATGGTATAATAATACAAGGTAGCATTGACAGTTGCTTGGGAAACCATCTCCTGTCAAAAAATATACTCAAAAAGAGAGCGCTCACAATCCGCCATTGAAAACACAAGCAATGTTGAAAACGCTGAAGTGAAGAAAACAACAACCACAGCAGCTGCTGATGTATTTCCACAAAAAGCTGTTTTTGACAGGGGATGTTTTCTTGCAGAAGAGAAAATAAGCAGTTGTCACTGCTACCTTGTATTATTATACCAGTATCAGAAATGATTGTCATTGGTTTCAGGGTCAATATATCAGATAACAATACTACCATGATTTTTATTGATTCCAGAGCGGTAATAAACTCAACTAGGAGATTGTCGTCTTACTGTCTATTATTTAAAAATAAAATAATATTTTATGGATGATAGCACTTAAACAAAAGATGAACGTAAATAAAAATTAAGTAAACAAAAACAAATTGAAACAATTTTCATAAAATACAATGTTATTGTGTGTGCCGCTATCTTAACAGGTGGTCTACACTTTTAATATTTGAGTACATGCGAACTATCAAATTGAATTTAATTTTCATGCTATAAGTTTTATGTGGGCATTTCATCTCAAGATCAATTTTCATTTATTTTTTTTTTTTTTTTTATTTAAATTTTTAAAACAGTATAGTTTTGCACTTTGTTACTGTTTTTTCAGTTTTCAATGCACATACTTGCATATTTTACTGAAAAGCGTCAACAAATTACACCTCATTTTCATCTTAAGAAATATTTCATAAACAAATTGTGAATGGTTTCCTGTATAAATTTTTTTGATGCTTATTTATTTTCGATTTGAGTATTATTTCGTTTTTATGGGGTTTATTTAATTTATAATGTGGGCGTTATTTCCAAAAGCAAAAAAACAATTATTAAATTTATTTATATTATCTGGCATCTCTGCCATAACAGCTGATTGAGAATAGTTCACGTCAAAATTTCTTAACATTTGCTGGTTATGTTTTGCTACTCATTTTCTGTTCAAATCGACTTCCAAAGCTAAATTATCTAATACAAAATGAACAAAATTTTTTAAATATTAAGTCCATCATGAGTCAACTACTTCGAAGCACTTTGCTGAGCTTTTGTTTTCGTTCCTCACAATGTATACAGTTGCTTCCGAACGCAATCGGCAAAAATGAAAACAGAAGAAGGCATCCCTCCAATCGTAGCCAAGCGATACACACGACACCGGTGTGCACAACATTCTGGGAAAGAGAAAAGAAGAGTGGTTACCGTACGGAGCTACCACTGCCATCGAAAAAGCAATTGATTCTAGATGGTTTGCAAGAACTCAAACAAGAGATTAAGTTGTGGAAGGAAGAAATGAAGGAAAAATTTGAATCTGATCCGATTTTATTATTCAGACCAGGTAAGTACCTTAGAGTTTGTTATTTCAAATTATGTTGGGTAAATTGTTAATTAATTGTAGGTGAAATCGATGTTGCGTTCAATTTTAAAGACCCTGAGAAGCTAAAGAACTGGGTAGTGACGGCAGATAGTGACCACAATGAGGGCAGCAGCACAGCAACGTTAGAACTAAGCCAATCAGGTGCTGGTCTATTTCATGGTGAAGTCAACTCACAATTTTTTAAGGATGGTCGGATCAAGCGCACCGGTTATGCGAACATACGTACGAAACGTGTTAGGGTAAAACTGGATTGATTTATTACTAATATACTATAATGCAACATTGTGCAAACATTTACCATTGAGATTGCAGAAATCTTTTAAACGTGAAACCACATACAACTGGACGCCATACAACATGTTGGTGCTCAAAGTGCGGGGCGATGGTCGGAGTTATTTAATAAACCTGCATACAGAAGGCTACTTTGATATTACATGGAACGATATATATCATTATGTTCTGTTTACACGTGGCGGTCCACATTGGCAAATTGCAAAGGTTTTAAAATAATAAACAATTGCCTTTATTTATTGAAAATATATGTAACTTGTGTTTTTCAGATTCCTTTTTCGAAATTTTTTTACTCCTCTAAAGGTCGTGTACAGGATAAGCAGATGGCCATACGCTTGGACAATGTAACACATTTTGGATTTTCAGTTGGTGCCAAGAACGGTCATGACGGTCCATTTAGTTTAGAAATTGAATATGTCGGTCTGGAGTTTGATCCATCTCATAGAGAAAATTTTGCTTATGAAATGTATAAAACCGACAAATATATTGTGGCAACCTAGTATAATAATGTTATTGTTAACTGCCATCGAGTAATTAAAGTAAAAAAAAAAATTGTTATGCAATATTTTTAAAGACATTGGTTTTCATGAAATTGAAATTGAATTTGAGAAAAGCTAGAAAGTGATGCTTAAGTACTTTACAAATGTATCCAAAGCCACCATAAAAATTTTTAATATCAATATTGATATCAATAAAAATTTTTGCTATGTCTGTTGCTTATTGTATATGGAGAGGGGGTGGAGGGAGGGGGGTTCAGATAAGAACATGTTTTATAATACCAAATAGTAAATCGAAAAAAAATTAAAAATATTCGAATTTTCTTTTTCCATGGCAACTTGATAGATATATTATATTTGAATATATTATATATTTGAATAAAAGGATTTCTATGACTCTGGATATAGTATATTCATGACTATGAAAAAGCTATTTTAGTATGAAATCAGATTGACAAATTTAACGTAATTACTAAAGAGCTGCAAAAAACATTCTGTTTATAACATTTCACTACTGCACAGTATCTTGATGCAGTATATTTCAGTGTAGCTTTAATATCGGCTAGAAATGTTCTGAATGAAGTGAAGCCAACAAAACAATCTTTGCATATTTTGAAAACTCTTTGTTACAATCAAAGCAGAGTTTGAGTTTTATTTTCGCTTTGAACCAATAATTTCAAGTGTCAAGTCTGCCTTGGTTCGAAATGGTGTAATATGTTTGTTGAAAGGAAGGGTCAATCAAGTGAAATATTTGTAGGATCCGATTCTTAGCGCGGCGGGAGGTCGTAGAAATATATGAATTTTAATCTTAGGGCCAGGTGTTATACCTTTACCTCAGTCAATTCTAGTTATAAGACAATTCCATCTACAAAACTGCTCTACCACCTTTTTCTTGAAAACGAAGTAAGATAGGACAAAAATAACGGGTTTTAACAGATGTCATTTAACATCATATTGTTTGAATGCAATTTAAAACATCTCCTTACTACACTACTTGCTTTGAAATAGGAAATAGTTATACTCCTTTTAACTCATTTTGAATTCTTAAGGAAAGGGCTACCATTTTTCCCCGAAGGCTGATTTTGGGCTGAGCTTTTATCTAGGGGCGTAGTCTTGGCGAACTACGGAAGAGAATTCTGGTCGCGATATCCGCTTTATTGGTATCAATATCCTGCCAACAAGCCGGTTGCTGCCCAAGCACTATTTAGCATGCTTCCGAACGACAATATGTCCGAAAATAGCATTCAAGAAGGTATGTTAAAAAAAAGCAATAAATACAAGATTCATCAAAAAGCAATTAATTTTTAAAGATAAAGAGCATTAATTGACGATTAGCTTGAATTAGCGCATATGTACATTGCTACCTGACCGCTCTATTACAAGAACCAATTTATGTTTACAAAAAAGGACGAAAGTTTATAAATTTCATTTAGGAAGAATACGATTTACGATATACGCAAAAATCAGAAAAACTGTTTCAATTTGCTCCACTGTTCTCAAACGTTTCAACAATTTTTCAACAATGGTTGAAAAAGCTTTATTGAATACATTTGTGCCGTAATGAAATGTCAGATGAACAGCTGATTTTTTATTTTTATTTGTTCTTCTTAGCTTATTGCGCTGGCTATCGAATTTGTTGCTTAAATTATTTTATTTGTTGCTAGCAATTGTTTCGTCACGGCAGCAAGTTTGTCCGCAATTTAAGTCGTGTTGTTGTTGTCATTGAATTCAACTATTTGCAGAAGCTTTTAAATTGGTTACGTTGGTGGTATTGAAGCTACGTGGAACCCTTTTTTGTAAGCATTCTGCAGTGACCTTGCCTGCCGGTACTAAATTTATCAAAAAACTGTTGTTTACTCTCCGATAAAGCGATGGTAAGTTCTATGATTATTATTTTTAGTTTAGTTTAGTTTTCATTGGTGATTTTTTGAAGAATTGCATATCTTATATTTTTTATTCTCAATATAAAAGAATGTTAATAAAAACACAGTATTATTTTGCTGTTTCGTCGACCAACCAAAAAGTTTTTTACACTAAACTGGATGCTGCGGAAACTCGAATTTTTGAATAATCATCGGTCTTGTTAGAGAGTAATTTGATTATCGGTCAAAATGAGAAAATTTGTAAAAAATTACAGAAACGATTTCAAGTACGTTTCAAGCGCAACAGCTGTTTTTTTGGTAATTAAGATTGAATAAAAATTGAATTGGCTGATTGGTTTATTTAAAAAAATGGAAAATTCAAAGAGTTGCAAGTGAATTGATCCCCAGGAACTTTTGGCTTCCATTTGCGTTCAATTTGCTTATGTAAATCTTAGGCATTATTACGATTTCCGGGGCGCCGTGATATAAAAGTGTTTTCTGGTAGAAACAACAAAAACAAAAATTTCTAACCGAACAAAAAATCGATAACTCAACTATTTATCGATCTGTCGATTTTCTTAAAATTTTTTCCTTGCTATTAAATGTATTTGAAAAAACATCTATATTTTTGCCATTATTCGATGGATCTAAAATATTAGCACGTTATTTTAAAGATAATTAAATTATCATTCAGCAAAAATAAAACCAAATACAGTCAGACTCCTCTATAACAAACTCCTTTATAGCGAAGACACCTCTATAACAAAGTTTTTTTGAAGATACTGCAATTTTTTCATTTTTTTCATATATTTGGACTTCTTTATAGCGAACTCCTCTACAGCAAATTCTTTACTGTAACGACGTGTTTTCAAACACAGAAACAATTTTTTTAATATGGAATAACTCCTCTGTAACGAATTTATTCAAACGCAACGTATGAACGTAAATTTTGTTTTATAAAAAAAAGACGTCAAATTTCTCCGGAACTCCAAAACAAAACGGCAGACAAGGTAAATTTTGTAATTTAGCTGCCCAATAATGAAGACTCCTCTATAACCAACGTCTTCCTTATAGAGGAGTCCGACTGTACATTCTAGCAATATATCGATGGCTAAATATAGAAAAGGCGTAACTCGTTTTTTCTCAAAATAACTTTTTTAATATATTCTGGTAGACCACTCTCAAATGTACCTCCCTTAAAAAATCAATTCGGTTTTTTGTTGTTGTTGTCTATTTTAAATAAAAACTGTATAAAAAAAGTGTTTATAGTGGAACAAAAAACGAGTTACGCCTTTTCTATATTAAGCCATCGATATTGAATTTTATAAGTGATTTCATGTTATGTTTCCTTTTTATTACTGATTAAACCGTTATTTTCTCAATAATTTGCTGTATTAAGGTGCTAAAAATATATTTTGAAAGCTTTACCTTTCATTTGATATAAAAAAGTTTATAGTTTTTTTTTAATTATTAATTTATTATATTTTTTATTAATATGCTTTAAATAAAAACATTCTGTACAAGGGCAAATAATTTTATCATAAAAAAACTATAAAAATATCGAATAAATCTTAGTATTATATACCAAATGAAAGATCAATTTTAAACTTGTAATAATTTACTTTTCATAATTGATAGTAATGGCGGTAATATTAAGGCAAATAATGGTTTTATGTAAGAAAATATTTTACATTTACATACAAACAGCTTTGAAATGTGAAATACTAAACGGGTTTACTCCTTCATTCTGTACCACAAAAAAGCACACTGACAATAAGCAAAAGATGAAAAGCAATCGGCTTTTGTATGAATGAAACCTTTGAAACGACCTTTTTGTCGTTAGTGAATTGTTTCGTGATACGTCATGACGCGGTTAGTTTATTTAAAAATTTTCTGAAATCTCATTATATATCTCTAAAACAGTGCCCTATTTATCAATATCAGTTATATACGTACTAAGAAAAATATAGCCAGTTTTTTAGAAAGATCTTATTAAAAAAAATTATTTTGGAAAATCGATAACTTGAATATAATTCAATAAATCGACTTTTCCTTTAGCCATTCTTATTTTTATAAAAAGTACTTCAACAGCCCATTGCTAAATCGCGACGCGCCAAAAATCGTTATCTATCCTTAATATGCTTGACGACAACTAAACAGCTTTCTATACAAAGGCAAATAATTTTATCATAAAACACACCATATAAAATCAAATAAATCAAATATATTATATACCGAATGAAAGATGAATTTTCAAGCTTTAATAATTTACTTTCCATAATCCATAGTAATAACAGAGAAAACGGTTTTATGTAAGCAAATATTTTACTTTTATATATAAAAAGAATAACATATGAAACACTTAACGGATTTGATACTTTTAAAGTTTATGTGATAGCTTCATATATTACCTTCAAAGTAATACCTTAACCATTAATATCGGTTATATACTAAGAAACATATACCCATGTTTCTTAGAAGATCTTATGAAAAAAAAATGTTTTCTTAATAAATCGATAACTTGAAAACAAATCGATAAATCGATTTTCTTTCGGATAGTCTTATTTTTATTGAAAGTACTTTACGAATCCATCGTCAAATCGCGGTTCCCCGAAAATCGTAGTCTCCCCAGTTATTTGAAGTAAGTACGGAAACAGACTTTTTTTAACAGAAATTAAAAAATAAAAAAAATAAATAACTGGCCATTTCAGCCCTTGAAAGGACTTTGACCTAGCTTCTTATGATCAATTGTATTGTGCGTCTTATTAAGTTTGTACACAATTGACCGAGAACCGGACCTACATGCTTAACGCCGACTCCGAACGGCGATGAACGGAAAGTTCTCGTTCTCAAGAAGCTTTACATGGCATCTTATATATATTACGCAAACCCAAATTTTGTCCGGCGTAAGGCTTTTTAAGTACAAGTCCAATTTTAATAAATTTAGTATGGTTTGATAGGTTTAGACGTGCAGATGTGCAAACTGGACTTTTTATTTCTTAAAAATTTATATTTTTTAAGTTATAGCTTATTAAAGTTTGCATATAATTGCATATAATTGTTGTTGTCATGTTGGTTTTTCTTTTATTAACAGAGCAGCTGAGAACAACGTTATCAAACTCAGAGCAAAACTATTCGCTGCTCACATTTCGCTCTCTTCTGTCTCTTCTTAATAGAGCGTCTGTTAACAACAAAATTAAAGTCAGAAAAATATAAAGCTTTCGCAAGACGCTCGCGCTGAATGCTCGCATCCAAGATAAGATACATACAAGTTTTTTTTGTTGCAATTTTCTGCTCATGATACAATTATACAGGTAGCATTGACAAGTATAGATTTTCTCAGCAACAAGGCAACGACCATCTGTCAAAAACAGTTGTTCGTGCAACAAGAATTAAACGAATGTAAAAATAAATTAATTCCGCAAAATATGCGCGTTAAATACACAGTTATAATAATGAAAGTTGTGAAAAAATTATGTGTGATATGTGTTTAACGTTTTCCAGCCGTGGTGTTTTAATTTAATTGAAAACTTCTTCAATTTCGTCCACATGCATCTGCAGCTGCTGAGGTTGCTGCACTTAAACGTTTTCAACCTTTTTTTTATGTTTGCACTTAATAACATTAAGTTTACAAATTATTTTCGTTCTAGTAATAATAACTCACTATTGATTAAATAAAATAGGCAATATTTTGTAAGAAAATGTTTGGTTATTTGCAAGCGCTGAAACATAAACAATGGCGAAAACATAAGAAATAATTGAACGCTCTCTTTCTTGACTTTTTTTTTGACAGATGCTCGTTTCCCAAGCAACTGTCAATACTACCTTATATTATTATACCATGTTTTCTGCTCACATTTCACTTAATTCTGCCTCTTCTTTATAGAGGTATGTTATTATAATTGCTGGGGGCAGCATCGCGCACCAGTGGTCGCTAGTTTTGATTACTCTCTGAGGTTTGCCATTGTCTGCAGAGAGGTGGCGGCCGTACAGAAAAATTATTTTAATTCAAATAATTTTCTGTCGCTGCTGGGGTTCGAACCTGGGTCTACAGCAGTGATGGGCACACACATACTATCACATACTTTGCTTGTGTGTGAAGCAGAGAAAAACGAAGATCAACTTGACGGTTGCCAGGTTTACACTGAAAAAACCATTTTTAAAAAATTTTGCTTTAAACTCTAAAATTTTTGTTGTTCGTTCACCCCCGTTAACTTAGTAAAATTTTCATGGCTAGAGAAAAAATGTCTTCTTAAACAAAACATATTATTGCGACTCATAATGCGATAACAAATCATGCATTGCAAGTCACCATCATCGTTTTCCATAAAAAAGAAATAATTTTCCCACTCTTCAGGGGACATTTTTCTCTCTGTATTTTTAAAAATTGCGCAGCGAAGTCTTCACTTAGCAAGTGCTGAATATCAACTGAATTGATTTGCTTAGCGAAAATGAAAACAAAGCAACAGCCGAACGCACACGATCGAAAGTCACACGAAGGAGCTTATAGAGTACCATGATACAATTACCAGGTAGTATTATTCGCTGAAAATCAGCTGTGGAAAAACTGTCAATATGGGCATATAATGTCAAAATATAGCGAGTAGGTGCAAACAATGTTGCTTATTGTGTTATTGCAAATGAAAATAGCGCGATTTTTGTAACAATTTTTCATATTTTTGAAATTAAAACTTTTTTAGCGGGTTAAGCACTTTTTGGTAAAGCGTAAAACAATAGAATCGCGATATCATCAAGGTGCTTGCATCAAGAACGAATTTGTTTCTATATGTTTCAAGCGTGATACATACATACAAACATACATATAAGAACTTTTGCGCTATGGCGGACACTGCCATCACAGTTGTACTTACTTTTATATTATACAACTGTGTACAACCATGGTGTAATAATAATAAGGTGTTAGTGAATTTGACACTTCTCTCTCAAAATGATAAATTTTTTCGCCCCGCTCCAGTCAAAAACAGCTGATGGTGAATTGGAATGAAAATAAAACAGCTAACGTGCAGTCGGTCGAAGCTCAATGCCATGTCCACTTCTTTTGATGGCTATTATTGTTGAGGTGGAGGTATTGAACATTCTTTCATGGCATTCGATCTTTTCTTGAAGGAGTCGATGTGAATGCAAGACAATTTGCATGCTGGCCAAAGCTTCATGTCGGTGGCACCTTCCAGCGCACGTTTTTGATAAAATGACAAAACCATTCAATGGCGAACCTGGCAAATGGGCGAAGACAACTGCAATAACTTTTTGTCAACACAACACGGCACAATTAATTGAATTAAATATTTATTTAAACTTTATTCGCACAATAACCTATAAAAACTATAACACATCATCATCTAGCAACTCAAACAAATAACACAATTTGACAACTATCAACGGCTCCTCTTTCGCGCTCAATTTTTTGACAGAAAGAAAGCTATTCTTGGTGTTGTCAAAAATTCACTAACACCTTATTATTATTACACCATGTGTACAACTATATACTAACTTTTCTAAGAATTTGTTGGTGTTGTTGGGTTTTGTTGTTATTGTTGATGCAGTCTTCAAATAATTTTTAAGGTTCACATGAGGGAGTCTTAATAAAATAAAGATGAATACTTCAATTTAATCATTTCATTATATTTGTGTTAAATATAAAAAACAAAACAAAACCTAAACAGAGATTTAATTTCTAAATATTTAAAATGATTGGTTTAAGTATAAAAAACAACAATATCCCCTTTTACTTCTTGCTGTGATTGCAATACTGCTATTTGGCACTATATGCCCAAAGCAACGAGTAAAAGTAGCGATTAATACTACCTGGTAATTGTATCATGATAGAGTACTTGTGTCGACGTCGCGCAAGCAGCATTTTGTTTCAAAACACGCGTGTTTGATAATTTAAATTGTGCCCATCGCTGGTCTACAGGTTCGTTGACATAGCGGCCACGCACTTTAACCAACTACGCCACGGACGCCAGCAAGTTAAATGCTATGAAGCTTAAATATTAAAAAAACTATAGTTAGAAAGCTCTTCAAGTTGAGTTGACAGAGGATTATTTGCACTTATTTCCCTTATTCCGATTTTGATAGGTTCATGTCGGTTCATTACGTTAATTTTTTATTGTTTTTTTTTTTATTTATATACACTTGATATCATTTAATTCTTGATTTATTTAACTGGTTTATATCGATTCCGAATAAGTTGAAATTTTTGACTCTATAAATTTTGTAGTCTCGAGAACTGGCTAAGTTTGCTATTTATACGTCTAACCCGTCGTCTCTATAGCTAGCTAGCTGATTTTCTGTTATCTTATATATATTCTGTTATATATTAACAAATTTATATTTTACATAATTTTGCAAAATTAAAATTTTAAAATTATGCATAGACACATGCTAATTAATCAAAGTTTAATATTTATTCAAATCGTCTCTGTTTTATTGAACCAACGTGTTTTATATGTGTGCACAAAAATTCAAAATAAAGTTCACATTTTGAATTTATTAACTTAAACGAAAGCAAAAGCAAAAATTAAAAACATTAGTTAGGCCAAAATATTATCATACTCAATTAATTTGTTTCATTATAGAAATCAAAATATGCTATAAAAGCGCTTTTAGGTAATTACATTTCTTTGTATTGAGGTATTTCATGGCAAAGGCCATCTTAATAGTAAAGTTGGTGCCTATACTATCAATTTTCAAAATCTTCTAAAAATACATTCTTAAAAATAATCATAAAAATCTTACTTTGAGCTCGGGCTTAGTTTTTGAACGAAACAAGTTCAATCAACCCTTCTTGTTTTATTGAAATTAAATACAACTAACCTGACAAAACTGTGCAAAAACTTAAACTATCTTAAAATATGCCTGTCTTTACCTTGAATCATGTTTTTTTTTTCTTTGTTGATACCCTGGTTTATTTATACCATGAAATAAAAACCAATCGATTGCGTTCACCTACCTTTTACATTCTTTTACCGGTTACCAGTGTTACATGTTGCATTCTACGATTGCCTTTTTTCTGTTTCTTTATTTTTTTTTTTTTTTTTTTTTTTTTTATTTAACTATGTATCAGGTTGGTGTTTTTTTTTTTTTTTTTGTTTGGTGCGTTTTTACTTAGTTAACTATTTTTATTTCCCTATCGGAATTCTTGTTTTAAAATACTTTTTTGAGACAAGTCTTTAAGTGAAACGGAAAACCAGTCTTGAACGATATAGAAAGTGTTATTGGAACGTTTGTAGAGACAACAAAATAACTTAAAGGCGGAAAGACAGCTGTACACTCAAAGGAAAAGTTCGTCAATTGCGACTTAAGGCACACCTTTATAATCCGATTTTATCTTCTTACTGAATGAATATATATCACGTAAAAAGTTATCTTTAAATTTGTTTCTAAAGTGATCTTTCTAACTCTGATAATATGATGCCATACTGCTAAAAAATACCGAATTAAGGGGTAGATTAGCAAAGCAATAGTAAAATTAAACTAGTTGGGAATGTACTATATTATCTTGAACGCCAGCTTTAATAGGGTATAGTTGTAGTTTTTATTCAATTAATCCAAATTTCAACCTCATTGTACCTTTTAAAGAACGATGCTTATACTGTACAATATGTAAAATATTAAGTCAATTTGTGGAATTTATGATGGTTTTGCTTTTTTGATAACGTCACTTTGTATGGGAAGTAATCGAATAAAATGATTTTGACTGATTTCAAACTAAAAGTACTTGAAATTAAAGATTTTTTAAATATTTAGACTTCGCTAAAATTTGTAATTTTTTTTTTTCAGGGAAAATTCTTACAAAAACGATTTTTTTTTTAATCTATGTGAATTATTTCACAAAACTTATGCAAATTAAAAAAAAAAAATATTGCCTAGAAAGTAGTTTCTCTGATTCTCTGAAATTATAATTAAAGTTTACCCATTATGTTCAATAAAAGATTATCCAAATAAGATAACTTTTTTCCATGAAATGTAAAAAATAATCTGTATGACTTTAAAAATTTTTAGATTTAATTTATTTGAGCTCGAGACATATTAAAAAAATAAACCCAATAACAACAAATTCTTTAAAAAAAATCACCAGCAGACTAAACAGCTGCTTCTTCGGTAGTCTTCTATGATTTCTGCAGTCCACTAACTTTAGGAAATATTCAGCAGAACCATTGCGGAATTATAACTATAATTATACTCAGTCTTTCGCAACTGAGTAGTTTTTTTGCTTTTTTACATAGCTAAAATTTTTTAAAAGTCGAATAACATTATAAGTATTTAAATGTATATTTTTTAGTTCTTCACGAGCACCTCTAGCACTCAGGGTATTTACTGATAATAAACATAGATGAGGTGAAGAAGATTGTTGGTGGAAATAAAAGAAAACTATCTCAAACTATCGATTTTCAGATAGTTGCGGTTTTTTGTAATTAACTGATTAAAACATGTTAGAAATTCCCCCAGAGTAGAATAACTGTAACAATAATCGCTATAATTTGTTATTTTATTAATGACTATTACAGTTAGTTTTATTTTATACTTTCTTATCTGAGAATTGGTTTCCTTTCTTCTTAAGGTTGGCCTTGATCAAAGCACAAAATATGGGTGCTAGTTCCAGAACTTTTAGGAACATCGTATTGAATAACACGACGAATAGCTCTTGAATATATTCATTAATGTTTCGAATTTGAGTAGTGTGACTTATTATTTGAGGCATTTATAGAACATAAAAAAGGAGATTTTCTTAGCAAATTTTCCTTTTTGATCTTAATTTTTACTCTTAGTAAATTTAATTTTGAATCCTTAGCTCCTTTTTCCTTTAATTTTTTTATTGATCTTTCTTGTGTAATCTTTATCATACTCCATTTAACAATGTAATGAGAAATAGTGCACCAAAAAGTCAGTACAATCTTACTTCTGAAATCTCTATTTTTGCGCTGTGGCTTTTTAATTTATAAGCTACTATCTTTGTCTTATACGACCAAGACGGTGTAATATATAGCATTTTTATGGATTTGTGGGCGGTAAAAGGGGTGTGGCAAATTTTATTCTTCCCTAAACCATTTCTTGCCCGAAAAAAATTCGAGTGCTAAAATTTCAGATCAATCGGCCCAGTAGTTTCAGAGTCTATAGCCATCAGACAGTTTTTTGCTTTTTATATATAGGGTTTTCTAATAAGAGGTGTTAATCGCCCGCTATTGTGAATCGCTCACTTTTAAAGCTTTTATTCTTTGACATTTGACAAGTAGAAACTACGCCATTACTAAAAATGGAACGATACACGCTTCAACAACGCATTGAAATTATTGAAATTATGATCCGGAATTCCATCGAAAAATCATCTTGACTGATGAGGCCTATTTCTACCTCGGTGGCTACGTCAACAAGCAAAATTGTTGCATCTGGGGCTCGGAAAACCCAAGAGTTATTGTTGAGAAGCCTCTCCATCCTCAACGTGTGACTGTTTGGTGCGGTTTATGGTCTGGCGGGGTCATTGGACCTTACTTTTTCGAAAATGAGGTTGGATCAGCAGTTACGGTGAATGGATTGCGCTATCGAGAGATGATTAATGATTTTTTATGGTCGGAGCTGGATGGTATTGATCTGGACAACGTTTACTTTCAACAAGACGGCGCTACGTGCCACACAAGCAACGAAACCATTGATCGTATTGGAAAATAAGACAAAATAACACCTCTTATTGGAAAACCCTTTATATAAATGTATGTAAATATATATACTTCTATATTTATATATATATCTCTGCAATATCAGTAAACAAAGCATTATTTTCAACATAATCAAATTCCGCTTCATATGCTTTAAGGAACAGTTCGATTTTCTTTTTCTGGGTGTATGTTTTGCCTGTGAAGTTAAATGATAGAAACGCAAAACAGGAACTTTTTGATATCTTGGCATTAAACTTTTTTCTAGTTTAGTTGCCGTTTGGCATTTGTAACGTTGGCACCTTTTGGGGTTTGGGTTTAATACTAAGTGGTCAAAAGTGGAATTGGTACAGCATGGTGGGATATAATAAGGTTATTATTATATGCATATAAGGACTTTTTTACTAAATACATTTAAATTTGTTTTTTTTTTTTGTGCGATTAACCCGATTTTTAACTGTATTTCAAATATTCCGCTTTTCAGCAGGGTGAAACTTATCTCTTTGATCCCAATTTACTGATGCAATTGGATTTTCATCAGAGTCCAGCAAAGTTTAATCCATTTATTTCTGCTGCGTGTCCCGGCGAGACATGGCTAAAAGTTCGCCCTCTCAAAGATGGTGATTATGACCGAGGCTTCCTGCAATTGCTCGCTCAATTGACCGAAGTGGGCCATGTGACGCGCACCCAATTTCTAAGTGAGTTAAATTGATATTTTTTTACATAAAAATACTTTTCTACAAAATTAACAATGCAATTTAATTGATATATTGATTTATACATTTATAAATATCGATTTACAAACAAAAACAATTTGAAGAATTTAAATTAATTTAAAAAAAAATTATTCTATTTTAACGTCCACATTCACATTTATTACTAACAAACTTATTCACACGATTCATTGGAATTCTTCTTTTACTCCAATTTTAAGCGCGCTTCTCGCAAATGAAGGCTAGCGGTGACTACTTTGTAACTGTGATTGAGGATACGCGCAAAAATGAAATAATTGGTGCCGCTTCGCTCATCATTGAAAAGAAGTTTATACACAATTGTGCCACTGTAAGTGCAACTCTTAATACATGCATCATAAGATTTCCTAAATACTTTTTTGAAACCTTAGCGTGGCCGTTTGGAAGATGTCGTCGTTAACGATACCTATCGTGGCAAGCAGCTAGGCAAGCTGTAAGTTCCCTTTTCAGTTTGATATTCTTATTGAAAAAAATATGAAAATGTATGCTTTCAATTTATGCAGAATCGTTGTCACCGTTACTTTGCTAGCTGAACATCTAGGCTGCTATAAAATGTCACTAGACTGCAAGGATAAACTCATTAAATTCTACGAAACCTTGGGTTATGTTATGCTACCGGGCAATGCCAATTCTATGACAATACGTTATAAAGAATCTCCTGCAGCTGCAAACATCGCAAATCGCAGTGCTGCTGCAGCTAGTAATGGCCAAACAGTGAGATTTGATTTTGCCTCTTGACAATTAGCCGCCAGTACTGCCGCCAAGTCGAAGCTTTAATTTGGAATTGTGTGGTACAAACAACGAACTCTACTACAATGTATGCGTATTTTTGGTTTGTGAAGTTTTGTTGTATGTTATCTCCACTTCTATGAAATTAAAATGCTTTGATTTGTTTAACAAAAAAAGTGCAGACTATCGAAGTACTAGCGAGTGCTTTTGTATGTTTTGCGTTTTTTGTGCAGTGCTGGTAGGTGGTGGTGTTTCTGTGGTGAATCCATGTCACCAAGAGGCATACTATTTTATAATGTTTAAGTTTACTTGTTTTTTTTTTTTTGAGTTTTTATCAGGTTATGATTGTTTAATGATTTGTTTTTTATAAAGGTTAAACATGTATCTATTTTCTTCTTTTTATGCTTTCGTTTAATGATTTTCGTGCAAAAAGGTGGTTGTGATTCTGCCATTTAAAAGCACATTTATAAACTAACTTGAAAAAGGTATAATTTTTTATAAATTTTTAATGAAACTCTTTAATAAACTGAAAATAAATACAACTAAAAAGTTATTTGCATTTTTCTGATAGAATTTAAACTGATAAGGGTTGTGTTTAAATTTCTATTTGCTTTATTTTTTCTTCTTGTGGCGTCCGTGGCGTAGTTGGTTAAAGTGCGTGGCCGCTATGTCAAAGAACCTGGAGACCCAGGTTCGAACCCCAGCAGCGACAGAAAATTATTTGAATTAAAATAATTATTCTGTACGGCCGCCACCTCTCTGCAGACAATGGCAAACCTCAGAGAGTAATAAAAATGCCATGTAAAGCTTCTTGAGAACGAGAACATTCCGTTCATCGCCGTTCGGAGACGGCGTTAAGCATGTAGGTCCGGTTCTCGGTCAATTGTGTACAAACTTAATAACACGCACAACACAATTGATCATAAGAAGCTAGGTGTCAAAGTCCTTTCAAGGGCTAAAATGGCCAGTTATTTTTGTTTTTTTTTTTTTTATTTTTCTTAAATTATCCTATAAGTATTAAGAAATACTTTATTACTTACAAATTTCTTGATTTTTATATCTAATTATATTCACATAAATGACCGCATTTCGGACATTTCGAATGATTCGCAAAATACTCCATTAAGTGTTCCAAATGCCCGCCATGTGAGCAGCCTTGACACCAAGCATAGAGACCGCGCACAACTAATCCGCAGACACAACATTTGGAACTTTGAGCCGACTTACATTTGGTACAATACCAGCCAACCGTACCGGTAAGTGGACGACCACAATCACCACAATTTGTATGAACTGACGTGGACTGTTGACTGAGTTCGCGAATGGAGCGTACCCAGGAAAGATTTGCAATTTTGCACGCTTCATTCCACAATTGATAGCGATGTAGTAGATCGATGTAAGCATGAAACCAGTGCTCCTACAAGGACAATCATTTAAGTTAATAACTTTGAATTAAAAGTAACTTAGTTAAACAAACAACTTACAATGAGAGCTTCGTCGATAGGCAACAATTTTCGCGCTTCACCCATTGCAATGAGTACGCTCAGCGATGTTTGAACATCGCCCACATCGGTTTGTAGTATTAATTGTTCGGCAACAAATTGGTGTGGCTCCCACATTGGTATGGGCGGTATATTCGAGACTTTTAATAAGCTGGGTACTTTTGGTGGCTTTCATGCATGAAAAAAGAAAAATACAGTTAATGTTCTTTATCTATAAGTGCAAGCGGCAGGGTTAAATTTTTTCCACTTTATAAAGCATATAAACTGAAATTTATAAAATTACAATTTTGTAGATAATTATCTGATCTGATTTTTTTTTTTTTTAAGAAGAATAAACTTTGTAAAGATTAGCGAAACATCAATATTGACACGAAACTATAAGTCACTTTTTAGTAAAACTTAACCAAAAAGTAACCAAATTCCCAAATAATATTATGTACTTGAGAAAAATTAGAGACTCTTAAAAGATAACCGATTTTAGAGTAAATTCTCAAATTCTTACCGGTGACTTTTCATGGGTTTCTTCTGATTTTATATCCAGTTGTGATCTAGCAGCCTGCACATCATGATGTAGTGCCGTTTCAGGAAAAGACAAAGCTTTCGTAAAATCAGGTGGTCCCACATAGATGAAGCCATTGCGCAACAAATCAAAGTTCTCGAATGTGATGTCAGTTAACACCTGATTTTCTGATATTATCACCGAATTATATGGATAATTAGTTTTTCCACTAACACCGACGACGCCACCCACAATCGTTGATGCATCGACATCTTTTAAGTCAGCAGCATCTGCGTTGTTGTTGCCAATGTCTATGTTGTGCTCGTTATTGTCCCAGTTAAGCACCTCATGGTGTAGCGAATTTACGGCCTGTGTTGGACGGCGAGAGGATTGAGCACTCTTTTGGTTGGAAAGAGAATTTCTATGCTCAGACTGTTGGCTATTGAATTCATTGGATCCATAGAGCACTTTAATGAAGTTCCAAAGTGTTATTGCCTACAAATGAGGAAATAATTTTTTAATATATTAGTGATTTCTTTTGAGAGTAAATTAATGCTTACATTATGTTTGCCATATTTTTTACACACATTCGCATTGTGCTCGCAAATATCAGCCAACTTTTTACCATTTAATATAAATTCCTTAGCACATCCAATGAAAGTTTCATGTTCTTTATACACGACCGTACTTTCATTTTCCACAAAGCCCTGGTTCTGAAAACAAAAAAAAAACAAGAAAGTATGTAAGAAAAAGTAGAAAAATTAATTTATAATGCAAGAATACATAATAAGTTTACCGTTGGCTTCAACAAAAACTGACAAAACTCCGATTGTGCCATGTGAAACTGCTCAATACCAGGCACCGATTTATGTCTACTCCTAATATTAATCGAATAAATAAGTATTAAGCACAGCTCAAAAGTTCTTCGCAACTTACATGAATGAATTTGATTTTACCGCCTGAGCAGTTGTGGGTGTTAAAACTTTTATTTTATTAGCAAAATAGACATCACTGCATCTATTTAAGCTAATACCCTGTGGATTTGCTTTCAGAGCGGGACGCACTGCGTCTTTGAAAGCATGTCTATAGATTGTTGAATCCTTACTTGTCGAAAGTAAGCAATGGGAATCACCACCACGCCACGCTATGCCGGTCGTTACATTCGTGTGATCATTGAAGGAAGCAAATGGTATATAAGGACGACGTATGTCCCACACATGAATGCTATAGTCAACAACTAGAGCGCAGCTTGCTATATGGTATCTGTGATAAAATAATTTCTAATTATTTTTATTACAATACCAAGCTGAGATGTACAAACGTGCGTTCCGGCCGCCATTTGACGCGTCCCACTACCGCTATTGTGTGTATTGTGTGCTCCAAAGATGCTTTGCCATCCATATTCCAAACCTTAAGAAAATTTATTTAATAACATAATGTAAAAAACAGCAACAGCATTTCGCACCTTTATCTGCTTATCTCTGCTGCCTGTTGCCAGCCAATTTTTTGTAGGATGCCAATCGCATGTGTAGATCGGTCCACTGTGAGCGGTAAACTGCAAAATGCATTTGTCCCATCTACCAATTATTGAAATTTTATACAAAGCCAAGGCAGACTTTTTAAGTTAACTTACTTTCTAAGATCCCAAAGCTGAACAGTTCCATTTTCCGAGACCGCCGCAAATATATTTAACGTATGCGGACTGAATTTTACATCACGCACTGACTCCGAGTTGCTGAAATAGGTATAAACTGATTTCTCGGAACGTGTGTCAAAACACTTGATGGTGCCATCCTGTGAACCAGATATCAATATATTAGGTTCATTGCTATGAAAGGTCACGGTGTGTGCTGTACGTTCGTGTTCATTGTAGACCAGCAACTGCTTCTGTCGTCCGAACTTTGACAGATCCCACACCGATACAACACCGTTAGTGGCTGCTGTAGCCAGTATGTTAGTGTCTAGAGTACTCCAAGCCACATCGTTGGATGAGTAACTGAGGTTTTGATTTTTGCCACCACGCATATTACACACTTCAGAGAAGCCATCACTATCGATGGAATATACTTTCAGTACTAAAAAGAAATTAAATGTTATTTCATCTGATTATGAATGATTACACTTGTACTTACAACTTCTGCCGGCCACCGCAATCTGGTTGCAATCCTTGTTCAATGCCAATGCATTTGCATGACCTTCTTGGCAAATCCTTAACGATACGGTAGCAGATTCCTCCAACATTTTTTCGTTTTTGTAATTTACGCATTTATTTGGAGACTCTATTTTCTAATCTTTTATTTTTTAATATAAATGTTTATAAATATTGTAAAAAAAACAAACGCAAAATTTGCAATATCGCTTCAGCTGTCAAATTGTATCAAAGATTTGGAGGAAAATCTACAGGCTGAAACAATGCATTAAACATGTAAATTCTTGAAATCGATTATTATGGAAAGAAAGACTTTCATAGAGCCCGCACACAATAACCAACAACATGGGCTTCAAAAGTATAATTAAGCGAGCAGTGCCTTCATTTTCTTCTTGGGACATTAAGAGCGAAAACAAACAACACAATATGCAAATCAACCTTTTTCTTAATAGTTTAAACCACCGAAATAATACATAATAGTTCATAGATTCGAGCAGACTTCTTACCGAGCGTTTCCACCGCCCGAACGAACGAAGATTTCTTCGTTCGTTCAGGCGGTGTAAACAGTTTGGTCCGAACCAAGGTTCGGAACATTGGTTTTTACAAAATGCTCGCGAGCGCTATTCGCGCAGTGTAAACACTTTGCCAGCACGAACGAACGAAGATTTCTTCGTTCGCTCTGATCGGCCGACGCTCGATCTTTTTGGGCGAATCCAGTGCTTATTTGCGCATAGGTAGTAGATTTGTTGAAATGGTAGTTAATAACGTAGGAAAAACAAAAAAGAAAGAAAATATATTGAAAATTTAACGCAAAAGAACTTTATTTCACTTTGTTATATTAATAGCACTTTATATAATGAAATTATTTATATAATATTCTTTATATAATAAATTCTTTATATAAATACTTACATAAAACCTAAATTAAAAGGCATAAAAGTAGTAAAAATTAATCAAATTTAGTACGTTTGCATAAACAAATATTGATCAACGCTGATGCTCGCAAGCATTGAATTTAAGTGTTTCCACTGCACGAACGAACAAGATGGCGACTTACCAATGTTCGCAACTTGTGTTCGTGCGGTGGAAACAGTTGGACCGAACGAAGAATTCATCGCGACGATTTGTTCGCGATGATTTCTTCGTTCGTTCGGGCGGTGGAAACGCTCGGTTACATAGCCAGAGCTGGTACGATTTATATGCACATAAAATTTACATTGAACAGAGTTTTATTTCTGAAATAGTGTGGCCTTTAAACATATATATATTAAAATTTATCTTGAAATTTCTCACTTCCAGTTCGGGAAAGCAGAAAAAAAACGAATTCGACATTTCAGCCCTTAAAAGGACTTTGACCGAGCTTTTTATGCTCATTACGTTAAATATTTGTATATAAATGATCGAGAACTAGATCTACTAGCTTTATACCGACTATGAACAACTAATTTACATTTTCTCAAGAAGCTTTATATGACATTATTTGCTCTCTGCGGTTTGCCACTGTCTGCAAAACTAATATCAATTAAAAGGTTTTATGTGTTAAGTGGTGGTTCAAACATGGATTTGAATTGACATTAAGTGGTCCATGGACTTTTTGACGCACTTGGCCACGGTTGGCGCTAAGAAGAACAAGCAAAACGTTTATCTCTCATGTTTGAAACTAGCTTCAATCCTTCTGAATCCAACGAATTTCCAAATGTAGTGTTCTATATACCCTTTATAGCATGTTTCCACGGCACTCTGAATCAAGTATTTTGGCCTACGAATTAAGAATGTGCAATAGCCTGTTCCCACGAAGAAATCTTAATTCAGTTTGACAGCTGAAACTATGTAGAGCTGAAAGCAATACTCACTTTGATAGCTGAATTTGACTTTTTGTTTTATTTGTCTTTCTTCTATTGCTGTTTTCGATTAATTTTCGATAAAAATTAGAGATTAAACCGATTTCTACTTGATTCGGATGTTAATTCAAACTGAATCAACTTTGAATGAGGTAATTCAGCTTGTAAAATGTTGTATGGCGAATTAGTTAATTCGGAACATAATTCAGCCTCGAATTAGGAATGAGAGCCGAATTACGTTGTTCAGGGTGCCGTGGAAACATGCTATTATCCCCATATTATACTTCGAGTTATATTTTGCAGTTTCTACATGGCTTGAATAGTACAACCACTGTCGGATCTTTAGGCCAACGGCAGTCTTGATTGCTAATCTAGCAATTCACTTCGCAAAGAAAAAGCTCGTGAAAGTTTAAAGGTTCGAATTTGAATTAAATTGTTAAATTGAGACCAATAGAAAACAAAACTGAAATGAAAATTTAAATTTCCAAGCTTGTAAGTGGTACTTCCACAATTCAATTTTGATATGATTTCTTATCGTCATGGACGTGAGAATAGGTACTTTAAAATGTGTATGTGCATTTTTTAAAAAACTAATGGGTTTACTGATTCAAACATGACTTATAATGTATGTGCATGTGTGCATAAGAAAATGTATCTTAAAAAAAAAATTAAATGGAAAAACAACTTTTCAGTGAATTTTTGCATCAAACATTTTTAATGCATTTTTGATGTGTTAATTTTTTGAGCGAAAATATTTTAAACTGATGAAAATATTTTAGCAGTTATTCCAATCTCAACATATAATGAGATTTTTTAAATTTAAATCTTTTGCATCTCAACGGTCTATGATCACATCACTTTCGGAGATTTCAATTAATTTTTCCCGTGTATTGCTTCTAGTGACAGTTGTCAAATTTTGCACAGCTCACACACACGTACACAAAACCAACAACAACTTAAACGTCAACATTGAATGTCAGGCAAAAGAACACATAAAGAACGAATTTACGCTGGAAGCATACGTCATGAAAACTTTGTAAAGTGCAAGAAAAAGTTAATATAACTAAAAAATTAATGCTAAAAAGAAGAAAAAAGACTAATGTTAAGTGTGAAATTAAACAAAATAATTATAAAAAGTAATTGAAAAATTTGTTGCGGGCAGAAAAGAGTAGAAACTAGAAATAGAGAAAAAACAGATTGTAGCACTAGACTAGAATACGTTGATGGAAGAGCAAGGGACGAAGTAGAAGAATTTTGCCTGTGGAATTTCTTTGTTACAGCTGCTGGTGAAAAATCTACGCTATCGAATAAGAATCGGAAGCTTAAAGGCGTTTTGCTTGTCTTCATCAAAAATCAACAATCTTTGGACGTCGCAGCAACGCATTCCATACCTCCACGCTGTTCCAAAGCAATAAAACAAAATATTTAGCCGACGAGCAAAACACATGATGTGGTCGTTCTTCTCGCGCGACTCTTCCAAAGAATTTCCCTATGACATTGGGGAACAGGTGCCTGTCTACGAGACACGTTCTATTTGGACGCTGCACAAAGCAAAGCGTAAAGGAGGAGGTAGTGCCGCCGCCAGTGGAGGAACTGTAAATGAAGAAGTATCCGTGTTTGTTTATGATATACGCAATGGTTCGGAAGCAAAGTTCGAGTTGGCTAAGGCGGCAGTGAAGCGTTTGAAAACATTAAGACATCCCAGCATTTTACAATTTCTTGACTCGCTAGAAACCGATAAAATGCTCTACGTAGCTACGGAGGCCGTCGAGCCACTCGGCACACACATTGCCAAATTGGCAACAGATGGTCCACAGAAAGATCTATATCTGGCATGGGGTGTTTTTCAAATAACTGTAAGAAGTAATAATTTTTACTAGAAGAGATAACTAAGCTTTCTTTTTTTCCAGCGAGCGCTATCATTTTTGAATAACGACGGCAACCTGCGCCACAATAATGTATCGGTTTGGTCTGTTTTTGTCAACTCTTCGGGAGAATGGAAACTTGGCAGTTTGGAGTATGTATCGCCAGCTGATGGCAATCCTATGCCCCCACTCAAGGTACCACCAGCCCTAGAGGTCTACGATCCACCCGAAAAGAATGACCAGACTAAGCTGAAAGCGGCTACTAAATGGTGGGTTTATTTCTTGGTGCCTTAAATGAATGTAAATTTTATGATTTTTTTATTGATTAACAGCTCTGTGGATATGTGGGGCCTTGGTTGCTTGGTGTGGGAATCTTTTAATGGTCCTCTTAAAATGCGCTCCAGTCTCAAGGACATTGATAATATACCCAAATCATTGCAATCTTTATACTGTGAGCTTGTTGGTGCATCGCCATCAAATCGTCCCAATCCTGCAGACATTATCACACGCTGCCGCAAGCCCGGCGGTTTCTTTAAAAACGATCTAGTCGATACTTTGCTGTTTCTCGAAGAGATACAAATCAAAGATAAGGCGGAAAAGAATCGTTTCTTCAGTGGACTCACACTACATTTGGACAACTTTCCCGATAACGTGTGCAAGTGAGTTTGCCACGTGTGCATAAAGTTCGTCCCTCACTTTTTGATTCAAAACTGAAAAAAAAGTGTTGCAATGTTGTGACCGATGCTTGATATCACGTGCTGAATGGAAAACAATTATTTAAAGTCATGATCTATGAGATGATTGTTTTTTTATGTAAAGATAGCTGCACTGCACGTTTTCTAGGAACTTGTATTAATTGCTTTAATTTCCTCGGGTTAGCAGATTCCATGAATTCAAAAGTGTTGGGATAACTTTATGCACTTAGGTTTCATTGGTTTAAGTAAAATGATAAAATAAAATCATTTCAGGCATAAAATTCTGCCACAATTAATCACAGCTTACGAATATGGCGACGCTGGCTCCGCGGTGCTGGCACCTATGTTTAAGGTAAATAGTAAAAATTAAAACCTCTTCTAAACTAATTAAATTCGAATATTTAAAGCTTGGAAAATTACTCGATGAAACTGAATATCAAAAACGCATTGTACCGTGTGTTGTCAAACTATTCGCCTCTACGGACCGTGTTACACGATCCAGGCTGCTGCAACAACTGGATTTGTTTATTGCTCATTTGCAACCGCAGGTGGTCAATGACCAAATATTTCCTCAGGTGGCGCACGGATTTCTGGATACGAATGCAACAATACGTGAGCAAACCGTTAAAGTAAGTTGCTCATTTATACATACATAAACACTAAATGTAATGAAATATTAATTTGCACCTTTTTATTAGTCGGTCATACACTTGGCGCCGAAACTGAATTACAACAATCTCAACGTTGAGGTGCTGCGACATTTTGCACGTCTGCAAGCTCGTGACGATCAGGGTGGCATACGTACCAATACGACTGTGTGCTTAGGCAAAATTGCTCCACATTTGCATCCACAGGTAATAAATTTCCGAGTTGAAGATGAGAACAAGGCTGGATTCGCCATTTCTGTTTTATAATTAAAAAAAAAAAATGTGACCGATGTGTAATCATTTGCGGCATTGGAAAATAAATTTATTCCATAACGGCCCATTGGAGCTCAAACACAGTAACGGACAATTTACGTATTTCTGAACAAAATAATGGCGGAGCTAACTTAACATTCTTATGACAGCATATTTCTTTAATGATTGAAGTCTTGTTTGACAGATATACTAACACGACGAGTTCTTTTCTTTTAACTAAAGGTACGTCAGCGCGTCTTAGTTTCGGCCTTTATACGTGCCATGCGTGATCCTTTTCCACCTGCCAGAGTGGCAGGCGTGCTGGCATTAGCGGCTACACAACAATATTTTCTGTTAAGGTAAATTGATTGAAATATCGGTAAAATACCGAACGTAATGCATCTGCTAATGATTTAACAGTGAAGTTGCCAATCGCGTTTTACCCTCATTGTGCTCGCTCACTGTTGATCCAGAGAAATCAGTGCGTGATCCAGCATTTAAAACAATAAGGGGATTTCTTGGCAAGTTGGAAAAAGTCTCCGATGATCCCAGCCTACGTGAAACAATGGGTAATTATTTAAATAAATCAAAAAAATAATATGCAGTAATAACAATCATAACTTCATCCTTTAGAGGCCGATGTGCATACCGCAACACCTTCCATTGGCAACGCGGCAGCAACATGGGCTGGCTGGGCTGTAACTGCAGTGACGGCAAAATTTTATCGTAGTCAAAGTGATTCCTCGCGACCAAGACCGCCTTTGACAGGCCGCAATTTGTCAAAACCAGCATCATTAGGTATTTCATCATCAAAACTTAATTCAATCAATATTGTTCGCTACCAATTTCTTTTTTCTATAGAGCAACCTTCAAGCAGTAGTTTATCAACAACAACATCCAGCGTTACCTCCATGACATCGCTAGAGCATGAAAGTAATGACACATCTGCATCGGCATCGGATTATGGCAACAATGATTGGGACAATGAAAATTGGGGAGAAATGGATGTAAGTGAAGCTAAAATTCAAGCTTTTTATTTCTTTTAATCGGTACATGCCATCAATTGCAGACATCTCAAGATCCTGCAAGTCCATTGGGTGCAACCTCAAACAATGGTCAACTGAATGTGTCAAGTGCTTTAGTGGAGATGCGAGATGGCTGGGATAATGAAGAATGGGGCAGTTTGGAAGAGGACCCGGTAGAGTTTTGTTTATATATATATTATATATAATCATTTATTGTTATAATTGGAATTTGTATGGCATTTTTAGGGCGAAGAGGAGGAGCAGCAGCAAGAGCAACATCAACAGTTGAATCAAATTGAGCAACAAATAAATGATCTTATCGAACCTTTAGCGAAACTAAATTCACATTCAACAACGTCTCCAAGACTGCAACAAAAACAGCAACAACAAAAATCACCACATCAACAAGTTGCACCACAACAATCCTTACAACAACGACCAAAAGATTTGCCACGACTGGCTGCTACGACGCCGCTTACGAATTGCAATAATACGAGCCCCACTCAAAATGAGGCACAACAGGCACATTGGAATCACACAGCGAACAATGCCAATTGGAATAGTGATTCCTGGGCTGATGGCGAGTTCGAACCAATCGATGAGCCTTTGACAGGTAATATGACGTGTTTAGAATTCTCCTCCTACCTGCAACGGTCAAAGCAATTTGCAAAAACTTTCTTTAATCCAAGTTTTATCGACGAAAATAGTCAAGAAATTAGAAAACTATGAAGAAAAACATCCATCTGGGAAAAATTAGAAGACTTCCATATGGAAGTGACTTGGAAACATTCCTTCAAACATCGTATCTTTTGGAAGTTGATATTGTTTCCAAACCGCTTTCTAAGAATGTATGGGAAACAGTAGCATCGAAAGTGATGGGGAAACATTCCTCATGGTTACCTTTGGAAACTTTTAGGTAGCTTTGAATTGATATTGTTCCCAAACCGCTTAAGCGTCTTAAGCGTTCGTTTCCTTCCAATGACAGTGTGTATAAAAAGAAATGGAGCATCAAACGAAAGGGGATGCTTTCTATATTCTATGGAATATTTCTTCCTTATATCCGGGAATGTTTCCATTTCCCAGAGGGATGTTATACTCATAGAAAAAAGTATAATAAAATAACGCTGCTTTTTCAACTTATGTATTTTTCAAGTTTATAAATATTAAATGGAGTATATGACTATTTTTAAATTCCATAAATTCCTTCCGTTAGGCAATCCCAAACTGGATGAAGCTCGACGAAAACGTGAAGAGAAAAAACTGCAAAGACAACGAGAGCTTGAAGCGAGACGTGCTCAGCGCAACAGTGGCCCATTGAAGCTTGGCGCCAAAAAGCTTTAAAACAATTTCGCTTTTTTTAATGCTCCCACGCGTTGCTCTTAAGTTTAATTTTTTTTTATATATATCAACTATTATGTATCAATAAATAAACAAACGAACGGATGATGTTAAAAATTAAAAAAAAAAGCGTAAATAATTTTGTAAACATGAGCGCGCACTGAAATGCTGCTGCAAAAATTTATATACATATATTTACTACAGTGTATTTTTATTGTCAAAAATTTATACATATTAAATAGCTGTAAATGAAAAAAAAAAACATTTCCAAAATGACTTCAAAACCAAATAATTACAAAAAATCTTAAGAAATCGCTTTGAATCATTATATCCTCAATCAAACACACTCCCAAGAGTTTTTGCGAAGAAAAAACTTTTTGTAAAGAAAAATAAAAAAAAATAAAAATATTTTAGTATGTGCACCAAAACTATTTAGAAATATATATATAGAACAATGAACGTAGATAGAATTTTTTCCATATATGATTGTTTTGTAAAGAGAAATTAAAAAAGTATAAAAAATAATATGAAAAATTAAGCATACAAAGTCTCCACGAAGTATTTTTAGAAGGATCTTCTTGTTGTAATCGTAAATCAGTGAAACTAATCTAATTGTATTAAATTAAACATACAACAAGCAAAATAAGTCTTGCATGTCTATGAGTTGTTTTTGTTGTTTTATATTTGCGTAAATTTGTTATACTTCACAGTTAGTTTATCATGTGAAACTATTCATAAATATCAAAGAAAAATTTTTTTCTTTTCTTATTATTTTATTTTATTTTTTTTTTTTTTATTTGAATTAATTTTTGTATAAAAAGTGGCGTTAAAGTTTGGTTATAAATCCATTTCATAATTTTTAAGTAAAGTTATATTTTAACTAATTTCGAAAACCAAAAGGCTGGCTAGGCTTCGTGTTGAAATAAAGAAGTTACCTACCGCTTTTAACTGCAGATTTGCTTGTTTTAAAAACTTAATTGCTTCAATTTGTCTTTTTATGTAAATTTTTAAAATAAATTTATAAATAAATGTATGGTAAAATCTAGGATTTACACTACAAAATCGTTAATTGGTATAAATATTATAAGAAATAATAATATTTTTTAAATTATTCAAACGAAATGAAACGATTTAAAAACAAAACATAACAAAATAAAAAATAATATCCAAAAATTATTATATACATAATTAAAATGAATAAAAATTAATTCATTGCTAAAAAACAAAACAAAGCCTTTTGAATTAATTTATACATAATATATTCCATTAATATATCCATATATATGAATGGAATAGAGAACATTTTAAACCAATGAGACATATTAGCCAAAAACTGATTTTATATCGATAAACAGGCTAATTGAGAAAACTTCAAAAATCAAAGCATTTTCTTTCTTATATGAAAAATTGATTGTTTTGTGTAACACTTAAAACAAAAAAAAATAAATATCTAACACTATTATTTAAAACTTAGGCACCCTCAAGCAAATTGATTTTGTTTTTGATCCTTTTTTATTCTTAAAAGCCAACATTTTGATAAAACTTATATAAACTACATATTTTCTGTCACATTTCATGCTCACTTAACTGCACCATTTTTTACAAAAAAAAAACAAAACAAAAACAACTTCAAGGAATTTTCCGTGTATTTTCAGCATGTTCCACATTCATATGTTAACTATTTTAATTAATTATTAATGTTTAAGCGACATTTTTCCATTAACAATAAAAGTAATTAAAAAACAGAAAATAAAAAGAAATAAAAAGAAATAAAAAAAAATAAAAAAATAAAAAAATAAAATAAAAATAAAACATTAAACAAATTGTTGCTCTTGAATCTCAGTGTAATTAAAATGCTACTCCTCCGACTAATCTTCATGCTCCTCATAAACATTTTAAAATCAAAATAAATCCATGCTATTGCCGAATATTTTAAAATAAAAAGAAAGAGTTTTAAAAGAAAACGAAAAACAAAAAGCGAAAACGAGTAATAAACACAGTATTTATTTAACATTGTCAACTTTTGAATTAGCTATTCTTTCTGTTTTATTGACCAAAAAGTAAGAATTTAACATATTTTTAAATTATGTTTCGAATCGTCATTGTTTTAATTTTGATTTGTTTTAATTTTTAGAACAATTTTAAGACTGCGAGTAATGAATTCTTTAAAGTGGAAAAATTTAACTTAATAAAGATTATTTATAAAATAAAAAACATTATTGGTTTTTATCGTTTTAGCAAAATAAATAGATAAAATCTTTTGCCGTAAAGAAAAGAGATATAGTGAGAAAGGGAAATTTTCAATGGAGATGTAATTTGTAAGTATTTAACATGGAAGGAATCAAGGAATGCTCTCTCTCAAGGCAGTAGTTAAAGCAATATCGCAAGTCGAACAACAATTGGCATATCAAAGAAATTGAAGGCAGGAAGCTTAACCCTCGCCAGACTATAGAGAAAATAATTGTCAAGTTATAAAAAAGTTGAAAATAATACTGCAGTAGAATCTCGCTAGTCCGAATCAATTAAAACCAGCCCGATTCAAATAATGCGGAAATCCGGATTACCAAAGGCATATTAAAATTATAAAAGAAATACATTTACAAATACTTATTAATTTATTTTAACAAATAAAAAATATATCACAAGGAAAACCAAAAACAACCCTTTCTAGATAGTGATGGTATCTAGATTTAGATTTGGTAGATTTATATAGAAGTATATAGTGATGGAATATACATAAACTCAAAATTTAGCGCAGCGTTCTAAGAATGGCCAAACTCTCCAATTCAACTTTGTTTTTTTTTTAATAGCTTCATGTTTAACTTTTGGCTCATTACTGTCAACTTCTTAAACGGAGGAATTGTCACTGTCAAGGAGTAAATTATCGTCATCTCTAACGAGCCATTCACAAATTTCCGATTGTGACGGTTGATTATTTTCATTGATTTTTTTCGATTTCTGTTATTTCCTGTGCGTCTTCATTCTCTGACAACCATTTCTGGTTGAGGAATGATAACGAGATGTTGTCATCTGGATCCTCTTCAGTATGAATTGTTTTCGTTATTAACAGAATCACTACTGAATAGCAACATATATTTTTCCAACATTTTGCTGTTGCATCAGGTGACAAATTATCCCAAGAATTTGCAAGAAAGAATGAGCATCCTTTGGGGTGAAATGTATAACGACTTTTAAAATTTAATTTTCTTCCAAACACAGGACGTGCACAATACGTGAACGTGGAAGTGCAATGCAGTACAATGAGGTGGAAGAAACAAAGTTATTATTTTACGATGAGGGACATGGAATATTGTCTACTCATAAAATAGCTTTTCCATTTAAGATTGCTCTCTGCTTGAAATTGTCTTACTTGTTTGATAAACGATTCTTGGAACTATTTTACGAAAAGAGTTGTAGTCATTCATGCATTTTTCGTCGAGTAGTATTCAACTAGAAGGTCGGTGCAGTTCCGTTATGTTCTGGGATGTTTTGCTTTTCCAATGACCATCATTTTGAGCTTATGTGTGTTATTTCTCTCTTTCGACGTTTTCTCCCTGGAGCAATTTTTTTTCTGTAGCAAACACCAACGTTTGATCAGGAAGTAATTTCCAGAATAATGCAGATACATCCGCATTATATATTTGGGTCGGCAATATATTATGCTCATCAATTATTTCAGAAAATGTTCGTAGAAAGGTTTGTACGGCAGCTGAATCGTTAGACAGCTTCTCTCCGACCACTTTTAGTTGGCGAAGATCACGTTTTTTTTTAAATCTATTGACTCAACCTAACTCTTGCCAACAGGTGTTACTTTGGGCTGAGTAGGCAATTGAGAAGCAGAGCAGTCACTCTTTCGACGAACAAAACTCTCGCTTTATAAGTCACTAATCATGCCCGTTGTATTATATGCAGCACAAACTTGAACGTTGAGCAGTTCTGATGAAAAGACCTTGGGAGCCTTCAAGAGAAAGATCCTTCGTAAGATCTTCGGTCCAATCTGCGTCAATGGCAAGTACCGAATTCGGTGGAACCACGAGCTGTATGCTGACATCGACATACAGTTAAGCGCATTAAAATCGAGCGGCTCCGCTGGCTAAGTCATGTTGACCGAATGGAAAACGACGCTCTAGCAAAACCAAAAATTGATTCGGCGTCCGGTGGTGGTCAACACAGAAGAGGACGTCAACATCTTCGTTGGAAGGATCAAGTGTTGGATAACCTAACTACGCTTGATAGTAGTTTAGTTAAAATGGCTGGCGCAATTTCTTATACGAGGCCAAAACCGACCAATGGTTGTAAGTGCCAGATAAGTAAGATAGACCCATCCCTTGCTTGCAGTAACTGTTTTATTTGTATAACATTTAGAGTGAAATTGAGCAGCCTTTTCTCATATAATAGGTCTGCTTCCGTACGCACACTGTGTAACTTGTGGGACACTATTTTCTGTTTCCGTACTTTCTGTGCCATGGTATAATAATACATGGTAGCATTGACAACTGCTTATTTTCTCTTCAACAGGAAAACATAAACTGTCAAAAACAGCTTTTTGTGGAAATACATCAGCAGCTGCTGTGGTTGTTGTTTTTTTCGCTTCAACGTTTTCAACATTGCTTGTGTTTTCAATGGCGGATTGTGAGCGCTCTCTTTTTGAGTATATTTTTTGACAGTATATGATTTCCCAAGCAACTGTCAATGCTACCATGTATTATTATACCATGTTTCTGTGCTAAAAATGGGAGAAGAAGAACAAGCATAAAATCGCTCTCTCGAGCACACAAAGTGCACAGAGTGTGCTAGAACTCAAGACTTCGAGTAAAGTAAGAACAAGCATCAAGAAGAATAAGCATCAATAAGAAGAAGCAAATGTCAAATTAAATTTCATAATTGTTTATGTTTTGCGATAAATAAATTCACAAATTGTGTGCCTACAAAGAAATTTACGTACAATAAATAAATAATAATAAATAAAAATTAAGTAATTGTTCAGTTTTGCATTAAAAATGGCTTTTAATAATTTGAGTGAAAGTGTTTTAAATTTTGTGCTGCCGTCTGCAGTCAAAATCAGCTGTTTTGTGCTCGAAACTTACTAGAAGCTGTTTCCGTACTTTTGCAACTATTCTCACATTTCGTTTTTACTCTCTAGCACACATTTTACACAAATCTTACACAGCAGTGTTGCCAGAACCTGGGATTTCGCCCATATTTCGGGTTTTTTAAACCTCAAAAGGGCGCACGGGATTTTGAGCCCAAAAATGGGATTTTCGCTCAAGTCGGGTTTCTTAACTTTTTTTTTTTAATTTCAAAAATTTAGGAGAGAGGGCTGGGCTGTGAACCAGGATGGGTTGTGAACCATTACTTTTTTCTTTCCCTAATTATCGAGGGAATTTCGTTTCTTTTTTTTTTATATTTTCGTAGATTTCTTATACGAGGCCCAAACCGACCTACGGTTGTAAGCGCCAGATAAGTTAGTAAGTAAGAAATTGACATATCGCCAATCTTTCAACTGTGGCAGACATCGTGTTTGAAACTGTGAAAACTTTTGCGAAAGGCAATGGAGAGCTGCGAGCTTACTGCTCCAGACAAAATTGATGATTGGAAGCAGGAAAAAACAGCAGAAAAGTCAAAATCCCTAGCAAAAGCATCACTGAAGAAGGCACAACCAACACCATTCAAGCGTCCTAAGGCAAAAGATCCATCAAAACCATCTGATGAGGATATTGATTTTTGCACCATTTGTTTGAGGTTTTTGCCTAAAGAACTGACACCCAAAAACTCCAGCCATCTCCCCTTCATTAAAAGCAATACTCTTGCTGTATAAAGCAAGACCCTTGCATAGCTGTTTAAGAATTGAACTTGAACAAAATGACACTGTGAATATTTTAAAGAGAAAGAAGAAGAATTCAATTTTGGATGGTCGGATTCGTTTTCTTTTTAACTTGACTTTACCAGGTAAAAAAGAGAAACAAGCCAAAAAAATTAACGAGTAATTAAACATGAAGCTATATGCAAGGTCTGTGAACGGGATTTTTTTCGGGATTTTTTATTTTTAAAACTGGATAAACAGGGCGTTTTAAAGAAAAGAACGGGATATTTGGAGCTCAGCCTCTGGCAACACTGTTACACAGTGTAAAGTACGGAAACAGACCTAATGTTCGTTGTCACAGTTGCATGCCTGTCTCGCTCCATTTCTTGATATTCTGGTCAGGGTTCGGACTTGAAAATTAGTAAATCGCAGTAAATTAAAGAAAAAAAAGCAGCAAAACGAATTTTTTCGCAGTAGTTTTTTTTTTTATTTACAACCACGCACGTCAATTTTACACTAATAAAAAAATATCTAAATACAAATATATACATAACTATGTATATACTATATGTTTGCATGTTGCAAAAACAAAAAGTTTTTACGGATTCAAAATTAATATGACTATTAATTTAACACTTATGCTGTCATCTTTCTAGTTTTTTATATAATTGTATTATAGGTTTAGTCATAGTTGACGTAATGCAACGTTACATAAGATATTGCCTGTGTTTCCTGTAGTTTGTACGATATATACAAAAATAACCCTAAAAATGTTTGTTGAGAATAAATCGGAGTAGATTTGAAAAAACCGCAGTGACGCAATAAAACATTAAATTTTGCTAAAAAGCGCAGTAGATCTACTGCAATTGCAGTAAAGTCCGAACACTGATTCTGGTTACCGCAAGACTTTTCTTCCTTTGGAGTTACAACACAATTTCGAATGCAGTTAACTATTACACTATAACAATTTAACTGTTACACCCGAAAAATATCAAATATGGTTGAATTCGTCATTGATAATAGGGTGACTCAGATATTATTAATGCCATTTCTAACTTATTTTATTAACAATAATGTAAAGAATAATTTTTCTTGGTATTTAATGTTCTTTCAAATTAATTCAAAAACCTTCTAAAAAACTCTTAAAAAATCAGGGACTGCAAATAACGATTATCACTATCAATCAATTATTTGAATTTTGAATTTGAATTTATTTAACAAACATTGTTGGCATAAACGATTAGTTCTTTTGCATGCCGAATTTACATTGGATATAACAACATACATATTTTATAACAATTTTGTATTGCATCGTAATATTTTTCAAAAAGAAATTTAAGAAATAAAAATTATTTTTTTTTCGTTAATTTTTCGATCAGACATAAAAATCATTTTGTGATCGTTATTTTTTCGTTCAGAAATAGAAGTTTTTCTTGAAGGTAGTATAGTCTGGTAACTTGGGTTCAAAAAATCAAAAATTTTTTTGCTTAATTTGAAAGTACAATGTCTTGAAAATATACTGTGAAAATTTCAGACAGAAACTCGAAATATTTCGGGAGTTATAACGAGTTTCCTAGAGCGCCTCGGAGTCCAACCTTCAATGTTGTTGAACTTTAAACGCGTTTTTCTCAAAACATTGTTTTTCTGGTCGGCCCTGGTCCTAACTTTTTTTCTACTAAACCGATTGCTTTAACAGGCTGTTCTACACACTTATAGTTCACGTCGGTACTAACGAGAATTTTTTTCACCCCTAACTTTTTATTTTACAACCCTTTCTTTGCTAAAATAAAAGGACTTTTTTTCAAAGTCCGCCATTTTGTTATTTATCCTTGAAATTTAACTTCAGTAGTTCCGACCAGAATGTCATGTCTATAGATTAAGAATAATCAAGAATATTTGATTTCAGATAACATCAAGAGCCAAAATCACCCGGGCCACCCACGTGCATTTTTTTTTTTGAGGTTCCAACTTCGAGTGACAATAATAATAGTAATAAACTATTAAATTTTTTCGAATAAATTTTTTTTATATTTTCATTATGTAAATAAAAACACTCTAAATATTCAAGATAATTCATTTTTATTTTCCTATAAAAAACCACCCTCCAAAGAAGTCATGAAAATAGGCATAAGTTACCAGACTACTTACTACCTTAATCGTTATTTTCTTTTATCAGAAATAGAAATGAATTATTGATCTATATTTTTACGATCAGATTTTTTTTTTATGCAGGCTCATTTTAAAATGATTGCTTGATTGTGAAATTTTACAACAACAAAGCTCCAAAACATAAGTGCCACAAACATCAAAAGCAACAACAACAATCGACAAAACTCAAAATCAACAGTTGATTTTGACATTTAGCGATGCTTAGTGTTGTCGAGTAAGTTAACTGGTAGCGTAGTAGACTTTCACCTAGGGGTTGCCAGTTCAAATTCCGGCCTGGCCATGCTGTTCCACGCTTTTACCTCTATTCAATTATTTTCCCATTTAGGTTTAGTCGGAAACTTCTCCAATACCAATCAAGATTGATTATGTGCACTATAGAGTGCATCTAAAAAACTTAAGTCCGGTTTTCATTTTATAAGGTCTGTTTCCGTACAAACTTGAAGAAAAGTTCAAGTAAAGTTCACGCTGTGAGAGTAATTTTATTATCTGTCGAAATGAGAGAATTTACACAAAAGTACGGAAACGACTTCTAGCGAGTTTCAAGCACAAAAACAGCTGATTGTCTATAAACGTAAGCAGCGCCAAATTTATATACACCAATTTGACATTTTCTTGTTCTTCTGGATGCTTGTCCTTATCGTGCTCGAAGAAATTGTTCAAGCAAAGTTCAAGCTAGTTTCGAGGCTCGAGAGAGTGGTATTTTGCTTGTTCTTCTTCTCTCTCGAGCTCGAAAAATGTGAAAAGAAACGCCTTCAAGCAACTTGAAGTAACTTGAAGTGCGTTTTTATCTTGAGTAAAAAATAGCCTGAGTGTTAAGCCCTCAAACAATTATAGTAAAATTTTCAATGTATATGGGTACGTCAAATATTTAAATTGATTTCTAACTAATTTAGTGAATTTCGTACAAAATATAGACGGAATGATTTATTTTATTTATTTCTATGCGAAAATTTCTAAATGAAGTTTTTTTTGCACATTTGTTACTCATCGTGTTTCAAGTTGAACACCGTAAATCTTTATAAATATTTTGGCCTAGCATTATTTGTTTTTTGAATATTATTTAACTTTATTGTTGACAAAGCTGAATTCTTTTGCATTTTCCTAGTTTATTTCTACGAGTTGTTGTAGATGAAGATAAGCACTAAAATTCTTGGCTTACCTCATCACAACCTTTATATAAATAATTTGGTGCTTATTTAAGGCTCTACCACAACAAAAGCTATTCATATGACTTTAGCATCAGCTATCATAATCTTAAATATCTCAAAAATTCTTAGACACTGACAATGAAATACTTGATAGTGCACAAAATATTTGTATCTTTTAAAGTTATTCATTCGGTAAGCTCATTAAAAACACTGAGAAACATAGAAATAATAATAATAATAAGATAAAAACAGCAAATTCAATGCCAATAAACGCATATCTCAGACTATCCCAATTTTTTGTTTGATTTGCACAAAATTAATAACAACAATAAATGCAACAAAAACCGACAGCATCTAATTTAAAAGTCTAACCAATTGTTAAGTGCAACAACAAAAGCGAACAAAATAAAGATCAAACGCAGCGATAGCTAAAAGTTAAATGCATTTTGTTGCGCATGCGCATATTGCAATGACACTTGCGGCTGTTGTTGTTATTGTATTTGATATTGCTGCCACAACAACAACGTGCTGTTGTTAACAAAATACATGAGCTGCAGCATTCGACACACGTTGCTGCAATTAAGAATATTTAATATTTGAGGTTAGGTTTTTTCGTACAAATATTTTTCAAATAAAGCCTTCGTTATTTGTTTGATTTGTTAAACAGTGTGGCCATTAGGCTACTTTATGCCAATCATTTTACCTCTTTTAAGTAATTCATAAAGAATTGAATAGACTTTAACAGCTGTCCTAACATTTTAACAAAATAAGTTTTAAAGCTTCATTAAAATTTAAAAAAAAATTTTTTTTTTTTGAATTCAAGATTCTGTTCTCAAAATCTGAGTTTTTGCTTTAAATAAATACGAAATACCTGGCAACATTGCCATTTTCAAGTGCACAAAATTGCAATTTCAAGCAGTTGATATATTTTTGTCCCAATTTTGTTTAATTTCAGAAAAACTTTAATGAATCGCACCGAGAAACAAACACCTGGGCTCTCGTATTTTTAATTTCTAGGTTAAATGAAGAGAAACACTCTCATAAATCTATACCACAGAGAATGCACAACAATCGCCGCATATCAAATTACACTTAATGCGATAAATATTTGTTTAAATAATATTGTAGAATCGGTCACGATTATGGAAAATAATTATATAGCCATAGAGTGTATTGAGTTTCAAGACTTAAATTAATTTCATTCATTCATTTAATTAGGCACGCGGTGGCGTATGAGTAATCGTAATTATGATGTCAAGTAAAGAGATAGGTAAATGCTATAAAAATATCTCATACGCAATACAAATTGTACCATGTGAAAAGCTTAAATGACTCCCATTGTTTAAACAAGTTTTTACAATAAATACACAATTAATGAAAGGATTAGTCAAAGTCAAGACATTACAAGAGAATAAGGTTTTAACTGATGCTAATTGACATGCATATTTTAAATTCTTCCAATTTTTATAGGACTTGATAATATAAATTTTAGCTATGAAGCGTTAATTTAAAATATTGATGCACATTTCTAAAAGTCGGCACAACTATTTTTTTTTTTGGCCTTTAAGAAATAGTGTCATGTTATGACACATTGATTCACCATTTTGACGCTTTTCAGGATGGAAAATTAACCTTTTCTATTTTTTTTTTTTTTTTAAAGGAAGTTGGCTGTTTTCTGTTAATACCCGTAGGATTTGATACGACAGTGTATCTTTATCCTTGTCCTTATTTTTGTGTCTATCCTTTCCTTTGTTCCAAAATTTGTCCTCATCCTTATTCTTATTTTTATATTTATCCTAACTAGTATCGCCTTTGGTCGAAATTCGATGATTTAAAAATTGATTTTTTTTGTATTTTTATTGAAAGAGTTTTTTTTTTTTTTTCTTCACTCATGTGCAAACGTAACCGAACTCACACCGCACTATACGCATCACTAGCAGGAAATCATAAAATAGTAACTGCATTCTGAGTTTCCATGCCCTGTGACTTTTACTTTCAAAGATATTGAAAGAGCCCCACCGCTTTGTCCAATGCCCGTACCAGTACACTACTTCCCATATTCTATTTTTTAGTAGAAGGATATCACCAAGTGGGAACTCCATATTGAGTTTCCTTGTTATGCGGCACTTATTTCCAAAGCTGTTCGATATAAAGTTCGAATTGTATGGATGGTGCCACACTCCCTTGTCTAATGCTTGTTCAAGTTTTCTAGTCGAAGAACATGACTTAATAGGAAGTTCCTTCCGAGTTTCATTGATTTGTGACTTATAGATCGAAAGCTTTATCAAAAGTTTGGGCTGATGCAAAGTGCCACGCTCCTCTTTCAATGCCCATAAATTGTAACCAGTGGAATGGTAGGTGTGATTTGAGGTCGAATACCGATTTCCGAGACTGTGTGTAACTCTAAAGCTATTAGATATCGCAAAATTTGGGTTGTATGGGATGTGCCACGCCCACCATAGATATTCGGTGAACTTCTTCTCTCTACTTTTAGTGATTTAACAAAGAAATTATCAAAATAGGTTAAGAAACACGGGAGAAAAAAGGTTCTTAACTGTTCTGCCCACGCCTATTTATATATAGATAAATGACCTACTTCTTGTTCAAACTCTTGATTTCATCCATGCCCAAATTTCCGACCTTATTTTTCTTTGAATCCCTTTCCTTATCCTTGTCCCACTTCTTTTCCTATTCTTTATCCTTAATCTTCTCCTTTGTGTGTCCAAATTCACGTCCTATTCCTTGTCCCATTTCTTGTTCGTAAATATTGCTTAAGGTAAATATTCCCATATTCTAATTTTTGTTCAAATTTTTGTCCTACTCCTTACCTTTGTACAGGTCCTTGCCTCCTTTTTCCAATCCTTTACCCAATCCATATGCAAATTCCTGCCCTTATACTTAGTGTTACCTAAGAGGCCTCATGACGCCATTAATATTTTTTTGTTTTTTTTTTTTTTGTTATTTTTGTCATTTATATTGCATTATTGACATTATTGAATTGAGTGTCATTATTCCAAAAAATTGTTCCATTTTCCAATAGATATTCCAAATTGTTTATGAAGTCGAAGAACCATTTTTTTTTTAAATAACTGACTCTAGCACTTCTAAAATAAATTTTTCGTAGCACTCCTACTCATCGAGCAATAAATTCATGCAACGATATTGCATTTTTGTTGCATATTCTGCTACCTTCGCGACCTGACGTCATCATAATTTTTTTTTATTTTAATTTTTTGTCGTTAGGCCAAAAAATAAAATAACATTTACAGTAGCGTTACGTTATGTTGTTAGCGTAACATTTTTTATAACATTTACCGTTTATACTCATGGAGTATACTCACTCCATGCAACGGGGTTGAATGATTGATGCATTTTTGATCTTGTAGCGGCTCTCTCTGCGGCTTTATGAATTTTTGTATCCATTTGTCACGTGTTATAAGATTTAACCTTTACTGGAGTGTAATATTTTTACCGTAGCATCTACATACTATATATATAGGTCTTTATAATTCCATGTAAGAAATTTGAAGTTTCGTTGCTTAGGCAGCTGCTTTCACTTCCCAATAACGTATTTATTTATTTTTTATGTTTATCATAAAATTAAAGAATTCACCATTATTGTCGTGTTATTACTTTTATCATAACACCCATACTTATTGAGTAACAATTCCATGCAATGCCGATCCTTTCTTTAAAAAATGTTTTTTAACATTTTTGGAAACCTGTGCGATTAAATGTAACATTGTCACGTCAATGTGTAAACAAATTATCACATTAACATATTTGATATAGAAAATTATTTATTTTCATTTTAAACATAATTTTTCTTAAATTTTTTTTTACGATGAAATCAAATGAAACGAAGAAATTAGTGATTAGCCTGTTGACAGTGAAAATCTTTACCCACCTATCCTTATGTTTTCTAGCGTGCACTAAATTTCCGTAAAAGTGTCATATTTTTATCGACATCGCTTAAAAAATCAATTCTCTTCAAGCTGGCAACTAGCAACAAACCGGTAAATATCACGTCCTACGAATTTAAAAATTGTTTATTCAGGATATATGCGTTATTTCGAAAAATATCAAGGGAGGAAAAAGTTATAGAATGGATCATTGAATGAAAATATATGAGTACATATTGCTACATATCCAGAGCAATGCTCGAGTACTCTATAAGAACTCTTTTAAGTAGTCAAAAACACAGTATTTTTCTCTTTTGGAGAAAGGCCCTTCGCATCCTCCGATGACACTTAGTTTAAGAAAGAAGTACAAAATCAAGGGTTTCGCAGCAATTGAGACTTATCCATTCCTCGCAATGGGACACTCTATCACTACCCTCTGGATGATACTTTTTCTCACGTTTCCATTATTCTAATTTACCTACTTTAAATATTGTCCTTATGACTTCTTCCACCTCGCGACGAACAAATTACATAACGACATATTCAAATTGGCTCAACCAAACTCAGCACAAATAGTATGGCTCCTCAATTACCTTCCTCTTAAGTTAACCAAAACAGAGCAACGACTATTAAACAATGGCTTATAATCTGAACAGCTGCTTTCTTCCAACAGTGCGTTACAAAGCTAATTGTTAACAAAGTGGACTCAATCCAGAGCACAACAAGACATAAAAGCCCACGTATTGAAAATAGACCAAAACCAGCTCCAATGAATAATATTTACATAAATAGCTAAAACAGCAGCATTTTAGTGTATCCGTCGCCAATGGAGTCGCGTCCTCAGCAATAGGCACACGCGCACGACAGTGGCGACAACATGTTTTTTTTTTTATTTTACTCTTATAGTAGAAAAAGTGTGTTTTTTTTTTATTAATGCTATTTTTGGAGCAAAACCAAATGTTATGGAATGAAATTAAAAGAAAAAACGCTCAGTAATAAACAAATGTTTGCAACAAGACCAGCATGAACAACAACAACAATAGCGAAAAAGCGCCAAAACATTAATCTATGACTCAGCAACGCATGTGGTTGTTGGTGGCATTCCCCAGAGAGCAAGCTATTGTAGCAGCACATGCAGAACAGTCGACAGCACAGTCCGCTGCAATCTCTAAGCAAATCCATGACCAAGTGTTCAAAACACACGCGCACCACAACACTTTTTTTTTAAGTTAATCGAATGCAAGAGCACAACAATAAATAAAAAATTGCAACATTGACAGCAACAATAGCAAGAACAACATACATAGTACAGTATCGGACAAAAGAATAAGAACACCCTACACCAAGAACGATAGAAACAAGATTGCGCGTTCCGTAAATGGGAGAGAGAGAGAGAATGACGTCATTCAGCGCTATTGTCAGACTTATTTTACTTTGGGGTCCACGCCTAAATATTTTTTTTTTCTTATTTTAATAATATGTATATGGACTTCCTTCACCTCTTGGTGCAATAAAATTTTATCGGCCTCGAATGGTTTCGGAGATAAAAATCATAAAAGTTTAAAAAATTTATATTGTTCCTACACTCAGAAAAAAATCCGCATTTGAAATCAACATTTTAGCATTTTGAAATAAAAATTTTTGATTTTACTATAAAAATTTTGAAATTAAAGTACAAACTTTTGTTTTAAGAAATAAAAATTATGAAATAACAAATAAAAATGTTTTCTCAAAAACTGTAAAATGTTGATTCAGAATATTAAAAATTGTTAAAATAAAACCTTTGAAAACGAGCTTTTAATGTCTTAAATGAAAAAAAAATACATTGAACTGAATGTAGCTCCGTTATGTTTCACAGATTTTTAAATTTATCGATAAATTCTTCAATGCATATAAAGATGAAATGAATACGTCAATCAAAAGTTAAAAATTTTAAAATGATAAGCAAGCATTGGTTTTGTTGCATCTTTTTTTCTTCGATTCTTTCGTTCGTGTGTTTTCGAGAAAAACAGTTAGAGCAAAAGTAAAGTGGAAAATAAAAATAAAATAAATGATGGAGTCACTGCAAGATCTGCTGCTGGAATGGGACTTGCAAGAAATCTACGAATTATTTTGTTGTAAGTATGGCGCTTGCTTAAACCTGAACAATTTTGTTTTTACATTTGTACCATTTTATTTCAAAAAGCTAAACGATATTAAATCAACATTTTAAAATTTTGTTTCAACATTTTTTTCAAAACTTTTACATATTGATTTAAGAAGGGGACATTTTTTAAAACAATAGCTTCAGTTATTTCAATACAAAAGAATAAACTTTGGAGCATAAAACAAAATGTAAAATTGGCAGATGTACCAATGAAAAATTTTGATTTTACCAATGTTTTTTTTCTGAGTGTATACAAAAATATTCACATTTTTATACAGAAGAGTAGTTAATTTTACTTTACTTTTTCGCAAGAATTTATTTTCAATTTCGTCAATTTGCCTAAGCGATCGCACATTCGTTTTTCGTAAGCGGAAGCGCTGCGTAACGTCATGCACTCAATTGAGGAAGAGATCATTAAATGACGGGACTGCGGAACGCATAATCTTATTTCTATCATTCTTGACCCTACTCCGTCAAATATTTCAAGTTTTTTTTTTATAAATCTATTTATGTCGGAAATTACTCCTAAGGAAAAAAATAATTTTTTGTAATTTGTGCTTCTAAATATTTAATCCAATTTGATCTGAAATTCCACACATGATTTGATAAAAAAAAAAAATGGGGGACAAGGTATACGACAAATAACTAAAACTATTATCAGATCTTTGAAACTTGTCCATCAGGCTTGATTTACATCAAAAAGTTCGTTTCAAAGGCGATCACAGTTTGTTTCAAAGGCGAAAAAGCTCATTTCAAAGGCGATCGCATAAAAATTTTTGGCAGTACGTAATCCATTTACGTCAGCGGCCACAATTAGAGAGGAGACAGGTGTCCAAATTTGTACTCGGTCAGTAAGGAGACGTTTAGTAGAAAGATAACAGTATGGATGAAAGACACAAATACATCGAAAGTGTATTTGCTTAAGCATACATTGAGTGGCACGATCCAATTGACATAAAAAAGGGCATAACATATTATGTTTAAAAAAAATCAAGATAAACCTAGTTATAGGTGACTTAGAAGAATGCAAACGTTGGGTTAGGTGCCCGAAAAGCGCAGAGCTAAACTCGAAACATATATTGAAGACCTTTAAATACGGAGGTGGAATTATGGTGGTATAGGGATGCCTCTCCTGTCATGATGTGGGACCTCTGTGTTGGGTAAAAGACACGATGAATCGGTTTCTCTACGTACACATCCTTCAGGGGGTAATGCTTCCTTTTGCAGAGTGGGAGATCCTCAATCCTTGTGAGGAATTGGCTTACCAAAAAGAAGATTGATGCCATGATCTAGTCTCCCGACCTCAATCTAATTGAGAACTTGTCGAGTATAGTTAATGAGAAGATTGAAAGTATCAGATCGACAAGCAAAGATAATTTATGGTAAAATGACTATCCAACGAGCCTAGTATTCTATACCCCAAGCTACTTGAACTTTTCCAGTGGAGTTAATGCCCAAAAGGTGCAAAGAAGTTTTGAAAAACAAAAGCAATTCCACAAAATATTTCCATTGGAAAACAATTTAAGAAAACATATTAATTTTTTTTTTTTCATTTTTTTTTTTTTTTTTTTTGTTATTCGAAAAGTGACCTTATACATATTTTCTTCTTTTTCTTTCTTATATAGAATTGGGGGTGTTTGTTTCTGTTTTTAGAAAGAAGTGAACAAGTTGAATTACAATAAATAAAAGTAAATATGTACTCACTGATCCTTTCGTTATCATAAACAAATATTTTTTATATTTTAACTTAATATTTGTATTAATATTTGCTGTGATCGAATTTCGAAGATGCACATGAATTAAGGCTTTGCCTAAAAGTATGATACGATACGATATAGTTAACCTTGGTACAGTATGCATCAAAAAGTAGATAAGAACTCAGTTACAAAAATTCAAGCGTTATCTGCCAAAAATAAAATTCCGGGTAACTTTCTCGGCAATTTGGCAGTATTTGTAGAGCCTAAGTAGCTTGATTTGATCACAGTGTAAAGTCATACAAAAGGCTACTGATAAGTTGGTGTAGCGGCCAATGAAACAGTCTGTATAGTCAAGCTGTGTGATTTGCTCTATACAGAGCCGTTGTTGTTGTTGTTTGTTGTTGCCTTCTTTGTTCTTCATGTTGTCTTGTTATCAACATGCTTGGCCTAGAACTCGAAAAATTAGTTTTCAATATTTTTTATGTTCTTGATGTCAGAATAAGCTGTTCTTATTTTTTTGTCCGACACTGTAGATCTAAGGTAACAATGGGCTTCCTTTTAAAATTGAAAGTAGTAAAGCTACTCCTTGTCAACCCTATTTTCCACAAGAAGTTCAATGAAGTCTTAAGGATAAACTATATTTTTCGAAATCATATCCTATTAAATGAAATAGTGGTTTCCTTTCAAGGGCCTTCGAGAGTTTTTCGAAAAAAAAGACACTTTTTTTGTATGTATTCTATTTTAGACCAACATTTTCTTTTACATTATTAAAGTATAACAATTCAAGATTTATCCCTGAAATTTTGGTCCAAAAATATTTTTCGATAAGGTAGAAAACTGCAATGCCGCGTGAAGCTTAAATTTGCGGTGAACAAGATATCTGAAGACTGGTCTATCTATTCTATAAAATTTCCATAAAAATTTTATCTATTTCTATAGAATTATGTATGGCACAAAATATTGTCCGTTGTAAATGTGGAAGAAATATCAATATCTTATACTTTTGCTATTCACTCCGCTCACTGTCCAATACCGCCCACTTTTTAAAGTAATAACTCCTATATAAAATTCCGTTTGAGTTCAGAGTCTACTAAAATTTTCAACGAGTACCGGACATTTATTTTGACCTTTTTTTTCATTTAAGACTTCCACTTCAATTTTAGCCCATTGACCAAACATATGGCACAAACGATAGCCATTCCATGCTTACACCAGCTGGATCTGATAAGGTTATAGCCCAAGATCTTTACGTACAATTTTCCATAAAGTGAATGGATGAATACAGCTTCAATTTCTATGTGCGATCGCAAATCATTTGGGCACTTCTCAATACTACGCTCTACAATACCAATTGGTTCTTCGGTGCGCACTGGACGAAGTCTTTCAAGATGCGTGTTAACAATAAAAGTATGCGTGGTTTGAAAACCATCCATAGTTAATCTAATTAGTCGCTCGGATGGACAATTATGTCGTTAAATGGACGTTACACTCGGTAACATTCCTGAATAGTTCCACGATTTTCTAAATAAATCGACTGCGCCCGTGGTATATAACTTAAAAAGATAATTTTTGTAAATGGAAATTCATTTTTGCTGATCGGCCGGGCAAACATCAGAGAGTTTGTGCATGTAAAGCTATTTGATAACCTAAACGTAAGTTGTTCGGAGTGGGCATAAAACTAGTAGGTCCAGCTCCCGATCTTTTGTGCGCAATCATTTAATAACAAGCCAAGAGCTGACTGAAATGCCCAGTTATTTATTTTTATTTTTTTTTTATCATTTTCAGAGAAATCATAAAAAAAGTATTTATCTATATTTGACTTTTACACACGAGTCCATTGTCTTATTATGACATAAAGTCAATAAAAAAGTCATTGCTTATTTTCATGCAATTTTTTCTATGCTTCTTATCTGACTTCGTAAAATATTTTTTTTGAAATTAAAACTATTTTAAAATATTCGCATTAATCCACTTTTCTAACTTGTGTAACAAGGATGCCCAAATAAATATGACCATCCATAAAATTGAATTGCCTTGTAAGTTTTCTAAACTCTAAAATTTTGTGAAAATGTTAAAAAGTGAACTTTGCATAAATTAATCAAAAAATTCGTCTCTCATGAAAAATTGTACAGCACCCACGAGTAAATAGTAGTATAAACTTAAATTTTAATACTATTTTTCTGGAGCAACTCGTGCACCCTGTTGTCTATGAATGAATTCAAAGCAGCGCCAAAGCGATGCCAGTATGTACAGTAAAAAATCAAAAACAACAACAAAAAAGTGGTAACAAACCTTAAGATGTTTTTGTTTACCTTAACATCTGCACAAATCGGTTAACAGTTTGGCGCGTGGTTATGTGAATATCTTTCAGATACTGCATCTGTTGTATCTGTCTGGCTATCGCATGAACCCAGAGTAAAGGGCCTAAAACAGGTTTTAACGTTTTGCATAAGCAAATTGTTAAAGTGTGGCATAAGCGGATGCAGCAAAATATAATCTGCAAAAACATCACACCAACAATCGTTACAGCAAGAACTCCAACGTAGTATTTGGGTCATAGGCAAATGTTTTGTAAAGCATTTTTATTACCTATTTTTATGAACTGAATAATGTTCAAATTTTCTTAAAATAAATAAAAAATGGCGAAATACGATTTGGCTTAGAAAAAAAAAAAAAAAAATAGTCACAAAATTAAAAATGACTGTTTTAAAGAAACAGTAAAAAACCCAAAAATTTAAACTTAAACGAAGAGATAAATAAAAATTAACGACGTACATACTTATCCCTGGCATATTTTGTGCATATATTAAATGGCGACATTTTAAGGTGTGTGCATTTATTCGTTATTGCTATAGTTGTTGTTGTTGTTGTTGTTGTTGTTGTTGTTGTGGCTGTTGCTGTTACTGTCATTGCTTCAAATACTTTTATTCATAAAAAAGACGTATTTTTTTATTATGAAATATTAAATTAGTAGCTTAACGCCAACCTTTATTTGCTGCTTACTGCGCCGTTATTCAGCGGCAATCCTCATTTATAATTTTTGAAAATAAAACTGTCTGATTTTATGTCTCACTTTTTCGGCGCTAATTCTTTGAAGTTGAAGTTTATGCGATTCGCGTAGCTATAAAAATCTTTCTCGGGAGTAGAATTTCTTACTTTTTATCTTAGGATGTGTTTTTCATGGGCACATTGGATACATACGACCACTGAAGGTCAAGAGAGTGTAATTAAACAAATGAGCTCATTTTAACTGCTTAAAATTGCTCATAATTGTCAATTAAATAAAAAATATTAAATTTTAATTTAATTAATTTAACAAAATAATTGACGAACAATATGAATCAAAGTTCATTAAATGTAAGTATTTTATGTAAGAATTATTTTTACTTTTCAAATACATACTAAAAAAAAAGGTTCAGCTAAGATCTCAACCAGCCCTTTTGTGTACCGTTCTACAGAACTTTTAATACCTGATGAATATGTAGGCAGAGCTAGAGCTGAACTAAAAAAGTTTTACTTTAAAACGTCAGTATTTTTGAAATAGGTTAGCAATATGACATAAAAAATAACAACAACGAGAACAACAACAACAACAGCAACAACAACAGCAACAATACAAATTTTTGAACAAAGTTTGATATTTTATCAATTCAATAAAAAATAATCCGTTTGTTGATCTCTTTTATAATTTTTGCGCAATTTAATTTTTAGCGAGGCATTTTAGTGTCCTTAAGGAGAAAAAAGGAAGTCGACTGAATATATACACGACCGGAGGTATTGAAGTAACAAAGTCAACCGTTTGCTTTGCTTTTGCTTTTGCTTTTGCTTTTGCTTTTACTTTTGCTTTTGTATTTGATTTTGCTTTTGCTTTTGCTTTAACTTTTGCTTTTGCTTTTGTTTCTGCTTCTGCTTTTGCTTTTGCTTCTGCTTTTGCTTTTGCTTCTGATTTTGCCTTTACCTTTGCCTTTGCCTTTGCCTTTGCCTTTGCCTTTGCCTTTGCCTTTGCCTTTACCTTTGCCTTTGCCTTTGCCTTTGCCTTTGCCTTTGCCTTTGCCTTTGCCTTTGCCTTTGCCTTTGCCTTTGCCTTTGCCTTTGCCTTTGCCTTTGCCTTTGCCTTTGCCTTTGCCTTTGCCTTTGCCTTTGCCTTTGCCTTTGCCTTTGCCTTTGCCTTTGCCTTTGCCTTTGCCTTTGCCTTTGCCTTTGCCTTTGCCTTTGCCTTTGCCTTTGCCTTTGCCTTTGCCTTTGCCTTTGCCTTTGCCTTTGCCTTTGCCTTTGCCTTTGCCTTTGCCTTTGCCTTTGCCTTTGCCTTTGCCTTTGCCTTTGCCTTTGCCTTTGCCTTTGCCTTTGCCTTTGCCTTTGCCTTTGCCTTTGCCTTTGCCTTTGCCTTTGCCTTTGCTTTTGATTTTGATGCTATTTTGCCCTGTGCGGTACATAAACTTTTAACTTAGCATCATGCAATAAACCCATGCAGAGATGGTGCATTTATGTTACTTTAAGCGGTTCCCAATGAGGCCTCATGACGTTATTAACCTTTTTTTTATTTTTATCATGTGATTGAAAACCTCAGCTTTACTGGGATTTTATAAATTTTCCGTTACGCCAACAGCCACGGAGTTAAAATTCAATGCAACGTTTTTTTCATTGTTGTTGCATTTTTACTGCACTATAATCATTTTTTTTACTGTCTCCGTGGTGTCTTGGCTCGAAATCTTTTTTTTTTTTTTGTATTTTTCGTTATAAGGCCAAACTACCATTTTTTTGCTGAAGTAAAATGAAATTTCCCGTAGCATCTTTATTCTAGGAATAATTCCAGGCAATAATATTGCATTTTTGTTGCATAACCATGTATCTCCGCTACCTAATGACTTCCCTCAGTATTTATTTATTTATTTTTGTTGTAAGGCTAACTATAAATCCTTTATTTCCGTTTTATAACATTTACCATGACAAATGTTCTCACGAAGTAATAATTCTATGCAATGCTGTTGTATGATAGATGCACTGTCGAACCTATAGCGGCTCTCACCGTATGTCATATTTTTTTGTTTATATTTGAGCCATAAAGTAAAAAATCTTAATTTTTTTTCGTACTATAACTTTTCAAATAACAAATATACTCAGCGAGAAACAATAACGGGCAGCGCCGATGCACTTTGAAAAAATGCTTATTTCAAATTATGTTGGAAACCTGAGCGGTAAAACGTAACATTGTTATGGCAAAATATGCAAAAATATTGACCCGAAATCGGTAGGTAAACTGTATTTTTTCGCCAAACCTTCGCTTGGAACTCAAAATGTCACTCAATATAACAATTTGTGAATTGCTTAATGTTGTCACATTTGGTCATATTATCTAAAGAAATAGCAATCATTTCATTCCCACAAAACCAGAGATATTATATTGATGACGAAATTCCAAAGTGTACTCCCTTTAATAGCATTCAAAGAATGAAATACTAAAACAAAGGTTCCGCGAATCCCGGTAAACTATGCGTTGATGCCGAACCTTAAATTAACTTTATATTTAGTTAATAGTTAAAAGACTCTAATCATTCTTCCATCATTATTTAACCTATCAGAGATGATATCAGCAATTATTTAATCACAGATATGCTCGTGACACAGCACCATCAAATTACCTCTTAAATTTAAATAATATTCAAAAAATGTTACACTTTTTATTTGTTTGCACATATTTTGTCATACATACCTATCATAACTAAAAATCCAAACACAGCTGCAGGTGTTCGAATATTAATTATATCAGGACCAGTTCGCTTTCTGTTTCATTTTTGTAAAAATTTCTGGCACAAGTTCATAAACTGCACGATCGATTGTACCGGATCCGGTGTGATGAAATTGACACAAAAGCGCGTTTGGAATAATTAAAATAAAAATTAAGTTTATGTACGTTTGACAAAAGTGGAGTATGTGTGTCATGAAGGAAAAAAACGAAAGATGAATCATTCAAACCGCAGTACTTATAAAAAAACCGCAGCGCCAATAAAAAGAATAAGATGAAGAGAAATGCGCAGAAATAGCCACCACGATCAAAGCTGAAGACGTCACACAACCACATTTTAATCAAACTCGAATACGTGCGTTTTTATCGAGTACGAACATGATGTAAGTACGTCATCAAGAAAAAGTTGATAGACTATTATCCAAAAAAGCATGAAAGCCACAAAGTCGCATTAGTTGAGTGAATTTTTATGAGCTTCTCATGTATTTTGCAGAGAAGAGCTTAAAAACTAGGAACTGGTTGAAAAAATCATATTGTTGTTAATTACGCAGAGCATAAGAAATCTAAAAATAAAGAAATTATTAAAAATATATGAATCTAATATGCATAAGTTATACGGGCTTAACTTTTTACTAAAACCATTCAACTTAATGATATGTATTGTTATTGCTTTTGCAAAGATTGTCTCAATGGCAAATCAAAAGAACTATAATGAAATTACTCAATTAATAAAACGAGATAATTAGTTAATCGGTTAAAACAATCAAAAATAACCGATAGTTAATTTTTATCATATATTTAGTTTAGTTTAAATAATGCATTAAAAACAAAAGCAACACTCATGAAGATAATTAATAATTTCAAGAAACTTTCACAAAACTAAATTCTTTTTGAGTATGACTCGTTTTCAAAAATTCAATGAATAATATGAATTTTCCGAATCTTACGTCCCAGGAATTTCACTGTCCAATGGAGGCTTTGAGTCACTGAGACTACAAAGTATTGTTGCTAACTTGATTTTTATGAAAATAATCTCCATTACTAGGATCTAAATAGAAATGTAATTTTTCATAGAATTCAAGAGCTTTGACAAAACAAATCAATTCAAAACTTTGGTTGGGACTTTAGTGGAAAAGCTGAAAAACGCATTTTTCTCAAAATGCATCGGCGTTGCATGGAATTATTACTCGATGACTATAAGGTTTATGACAAAAATAATGATACGACAGTAGAGGCTAATTCTTTGACTTTATAAAGACATAATTTAACTTGACATACTAAAAAAAAAAAAAATTAAAAATGTTTTCGGGACCACACCCTCCTCCCATACAAAGTGACTTCATTTCAAAAGTGATTTCAATAAAAAAATTTCTGTTAAAACTATGACGAAAATGGTTTTACAAATAAATATTTTATGGACTGCTTAAGACTTTGAATATACTTTGGTTCGGACGTGGGGGTATTTAAACTTCGGCCCAGTTTCTCAATTATTTTTTTACCAATTTAACAGTCTTAGTCTATTAACCCCTACGTCTCCATTATACGATCGAGACCGCACTTTATAACATGATATTTTTAGACTTCATTGTACTGTCACTTCGAACCAAACCGCCAAACTACGGCCAAGCCGATAATAATGCCTCACTAGTTTTGTTTCAATATTTTTTTTAACAAAAAATATGGATTTTTTTCCTCTAATGTCCCCATCGCACTTTTTGTATCAATCGAAATAAATACTTTTTTTTTGCTCAACACTGATTTTTTAATTTTTATTGTAACATCTCCAGTATTAAAACTTACAGTTTAATATGATGTATGGTTGCATATCGTACGATTTTAATTATACAGACAACACTTTAGTAACAATACACAAAAATACTACTTTAGATATAAAAACTGGAAAAAACCCACTTTAATTGCATTGCTGCTCAGGTTCAATGCACATCGCAGTCCGACACCAGTTGTACATACACTCGGATTGCGTTGGTTTGAAGTACCCTGGAAACACCTGATGAAATATATAAACGCTTTGCTTTCATTGTGTTTTATTTTTATTTTA